>JXCR01142974.1:21768-114077 GCA_002079205.1 Phalaenopsis hybrid cultivar | reverse complement strand
ATATATATATATATATATATATATATATATATATATATATATATATATATATATATTTACTTAGAAAGAGTTAACTAAAAATAAATACAATAAACTACTAAAAGTAAAAAACAATACTAAAATAAATTTCAATTAAAAAATAGCTCTACAGACTGTATTTCACAACACAACATTCAATACAAATCTAAGTATCACACTCTACAAATTAAACATTAACAACAACAAAGTGCAACAAACTTTAAACTAAATAAAAGATCAAAACTATGACTAAGTAGACATCTTCACTCATCCTCTTCTTTATCATGTTATTCTTCTTCTATATCAAAGTTATGTTGTTGATAAGGGGTAATAATACGGTGACTAGGAAATAATACTGAGTGGTCACTCCTCATGTATCTAACCATAACATAATCATATGCATCATCATATTCAAACCTTTGTTTTATTAAATTATCTTTATGTGAATTCCTGTCCTCCAAATATTCAATCCTGTTCTCTATCTTTAAGATATCTGCTTGCTGGATCATCATTTGTTCCATATGTCCTTAGAGAGTAGGGGTATGATCCTTGAAACTATAGCTGTGTAAAATTTATAAAGTTGACTACACTTTACAAAGGTGCCAAAAACTTGATGTAGTATTTTTTGAATAATAACATTAAGCACTTAACATTAGGATTCTAAGCAAGGAAACTATCAGCATTATTTTTAGTTAGAGAGTTGCCCGTAAGAACTTGTCGGTCACCGGAATCAAAGTTTCGTCGCCCGCTTCGGAAGGACGTTTTAATTTAGATATATTTTTAATTTTAGAAAAATATAAAATCAAAGTGACCTCATATTTTTCATAGTTTAAATGAAAGAGTGTTGTACCTCAAATTCTATATCTATCCTAAAGGATAAACACAAGTCTTGAGGATAAGGCTCAATCAAATATACTAAAGAATATATGACATCCATTTGGTCTGTGAAACCTTTGTATTTGCCGACAAGTTCCCCTATTTAGTATAAAGAATTAAATAGGGTTTATATTAAGCTGGGTTTGGACATGCTTCCTATAAGGGCAAGCCCTATAGTTAATTACATCTTAAATAACCAAAGTCATTTAAGAAAACTCTCGATAAATATCAAGAAATATTATCTTCAAGGACTTCCCAAGCTATCTTAATGTTTGGCTTCATTTCTGAGGAGAAATATTTAGGTGTTTCATCTTGCCAATTTTGTCAAATAGGGCTTACGTTCGTGTGAAATTATCACACAAATAACCTAGAAGATGTGATGTTTTAGGTCATGACGGATGACAACCTCGAAATCCTAAGATGAGTTAGGGATTATATTGTATAGCAGGGTTATACAAAGGCCTAAAGATAATATAAGGATTTATGTTGCATAAGCAAGCAACTTTGAAGTCTTATGGGTTTGTTGTTTATATCTAAGGAAGGAAGATTGGTTTAGCTGGGGAAGATAGGTTTTGCTGTTGAAGATGGTCTTGCTGCCCACCATGCTAGCTCCAAGCTCCTTGTCGTGATGAGTTTGAGTTTTCTAATGTGTCAAGTTATGATGTTAAATCAGGTGGCCCTATAGTTTATGTCCTTTAAATTTTATGGGGCATGTTAAAGTTTATTGGAGCGATGCTAATCCTACGGTTCCCTCATTCTGACACCACTATTTTCTATTGGATTCACTTAGTCCAAATGAAATTACTAAACTCAACTTAATGAGTTTCGTAATTTCATTTAGACTGTGGGAAGCCTCGTTAGGAACCATAGATTGCCTCCTCCGAGGGATTCCCGATCATCCGATAGAGATGTCTAAATTTAGTTGAAGTTGTTCTTTTGTATGATGTTTGTGATTAAATTTTGAGTTTTCTTATATTTTGAATGTTGTGGCGGTGAATTTTATCTTGGTTGATTTTAGTTCTAGTTTTGGTTTTGGTTTTGTGGCTATCCGGATAGTTTTAGTTTTCATGCAGGGTGGCATCGTTGTTAAACATGCAAATTTGCAATTATATAAAAGTATAGTATAAAAGTACAAGAAAGACAATGCTAAAAACTGTAAAAGCGTACCTGGTGAGTCTTCTCTTTCCATCACCTGAAACTCAAAAAGCATGTTAAGGTAGTTTATATGAAGCAGGAAAGTAAAATTTTAATGACCTATCTAACCGTAAGTCATATCTTGGTGGGTCCTTAGGAGTTTAATTAAGGATGATATTTATCAAGCAAAACATAATAAGTTTAGTAGATCTTTGAGGTATCCAACAGATCTAGAGAAAGAAGCAGGTGCGTGCTACTCTCTCGCTGCCTGGTGAAAAATCCTGAGTACTTTTAAACTTATTATGTTGCTTAATAATTCATCTTATAAACACCCTAATGCTCAATGAACATTGATTTATCAATTATCCCTAAGAGTAAGGTAATTATCATCTGTAATTTAATTTTGAAAATTATGTCGGTGAAGACCCTTAAAGAGGCAAGTTAAAGTTATTAGAACACAACCAAATTTTGGTCCTAATCAGGCTTATAATGTTTGAAAGTTGTTCTAATCCTCAATGATATTTACTTTTCTAATCCTCATTTACATGAAACTTGATTTAGTCTAAGTCACTACTAAGCCCTAAAGACTTAGGTGAGTGTCTTAGTTAGTTTTGAAAAGGTTAAGCTTTAGGTGGTCATAAATCATGATTTTAATTTTATTTAAAATCAAGATAGGGGTATTAAATTGATTAATTATTGACTTCAAAAGTTATACCCCTAAGTCGAAAATCAAAATAAGGGTATTAAATTGATTAATTATTGACTTCAAAAGTCATACCCCTAAGTCCTGGGCTCAATTTATTTTAATAAACTTTCAAATTTTAATAATTTATAAATTTATTAACTTGTCTTTTCAATTAAGAAAGTGAGATTGGTTTCTACCAATTAACCCCTCATGTTTCAAACATCCAAATAAATTGATTAAGATCAGAGGTTACCCATTTCCCCCCTTGAATTAAGCCTAAATGTTAGTTAAGGTTAAAGTTCAAAAATTACACATAAGCTCTAACACTTCATAATTCATCAAATTTAACCCAAATGACTTTGAAATTTTTATCCTATCTCATTCATGGGTAAATTAAGACATCAGAGGAGTAAATGTGATTTTTGAATATTTAATATAATTTATATAATTATTTTCATACAGAAATAGTATTTTTCAAAGAAAATTCCTAACTTAACCAAGGTAAATCCTAATTCCTTCAAATTTTTACTGGAGGTAGCCCTAAACTAGAGAAGCCTTTGGACCAAATTTCATGATTATTTGAATTTTAAGAATTATTTTAATTTTTGGAGTATTTATTAAATATAAAATATTTTAAATAGGGAAAATTAAGTTTTATATTTTTGAAAAATCATCTTGTGGTTAGAAAACTCAGTGGAGAAAATTTTATATTTTTTTGAGTTTTATTTGATTTATTGGAATTGTTTTAGTGAAAACTCATTTTAACCTTTAAAAATTATTTTTAAGTTTTGAAATTCAGTATCTTTATTTAGAAAATTAGGAAAAATATTCTAATTATCTCTAGTTGCTTATGAAGAAATTTAAAACATCTTTCACATGAATTATTATTTTTGTGATTTTTATGGATTTTTAATTATTTAAATATTTAAAATAGGTTAAAAATTAAGTTTTTACTTTAAACTCCATTTTATTTTTAGAAAATACCCCTGATCACAGGGAACTAAAAGAATAAGTTTTTATAAATTTTTTAGTTATCTTTTGATTTTAAAAATCATTTAAGTGCCAACAAAGTTATTTATCATTAAAAATCAACTTAATTTACCAAATGAACACAAAATGCTTTGATATTTTTATGGTGAGTTCTCTGGATCCTAAACAATAGTGGAGATCTAAAATCAAGTCATTTTGTTGTTTAAATTTTTTAAAATTAATTATCTTAGTGATTTAGGGTGTGTGAAGATTAGGTGTATTTTGAATGACGTGGCTTATGAGACATTTTCCTAAAGGCTCTCTAGTCATCATAAGCCTTCCAAAATTTTCTTGGATTTTTCCAAGCAACATGCTAATTTCCATGATTCATTTAAGTAAATAATGTACATAAAGTTGAAAAATATTATTCTCTTTCTAGGGACCTCCTCTAACTTTGGAAAAATTAGGGAGTGTTTCCTAAGATAGAGGAAATAACATGCTAAAATTTCAAGCCATAGTGTGATTACTACATGCATGGAGAATCAAAACATCCAAATTAGTGTTTACTTTATTAAAAATAAAATATTCTTCAAATGGACTCCAAATTATTTCCATATTGTTCTCCTCTGTTCACTGAGCAAGAAGCTATTTTTGTTTTATTTTTGTGATTTTTATGCACCAAGATATGGATTTTTAAAGTTAGGGATAATTTTCTGATTTTTTTAAATCCTTACTTATCTACTTAAACAAGCGGCACCACATCAACCTACGACGGCTCCAAAGCTCCATGCGGCGAGCTCCCATTTGACTCCGTCGTCCACCTCAGCGCTGACTCGGCCCATGATTTATATTTCAAAGCTCTGTCCAGCTTCATCTCGACCATCCATCTGATACACGCTCGATCGGATGGCTCCCCGTCATCGTCCCCAATAACCTAGCCTAAGAACCGCCCATCTTCTAACCTTAAGAACTCTCACATTTCTTAACTAAATTGGATGATTTTTTTTAAACACTCGTATAAACTAGAGGAACATATCCATATGGTTATGATGCCATGAAATCAACTCAAAACAAACGGAGAGTTAAAATAGGCTCGGATGGGAGAGAAGTTTTATACCTTTGCTCTGAGAAGTGAAGCTTTGATCAGAGAGTCTTGGCACATTCGTTGTGATCTAAAGAGGCTAGGGATTGAGTCTCTGGTCTTGGTGTAAGGACGAGGTATGATTTCAGTCATGGCCGGATTTGGGTGTTGGTCTAGAGCTATGGTAGAGGCTCCGTGAGAGGGAAATTTGATGGGACTTAAGCTCCTTTCACTGATGTGAAAGTGTGGGTGAAGTTAATTTGAGTTTGGTAGACTGTGGAGGTGTATTGGGCTCTGTTCTGGTTTCCAGCAAGATTTCAAGCTCAAAATTGAACTCCAGTAGTGGAAATTAGTGAGGGAAAATAGGTGGAATGCACTGAGGGGATCTTAAGGAAGTTCTGTGGTCAATTTGGAGAGGTCTCTCTAAGAAATTTTCAGCACACCTTCCCATGTCCATGGGTGGTGCTTTTTATAAAAATGGCTAATGGGTGGCTTTCATGGCGAATTAGGGGGTGCATTGTGCTGCTTAGGTGGAGGGCAGAGGAGCTCTACAATTCAATTTGGCTGAGCTGGCGTCTAGGTTTGACTTGGGTAAATTTCCATGGGGGTGGCTCTCGATTTTGAGCTTCTCCGGTGACTAGGCCAGCCGGACATGGTAGGGGGAGGTGGCTAGGTGCTTAAGGCATTCAAAGGAATCTGTCAAAGCAATTTAATACAATGAGGTTTAGTTTTGGTAAGGGTATCTTAAGCATGTGTATTTTTGGAAATAAGATCCCTTAATTTTGGGTATCTTTGGTCGATGGCTCACCTAGCTTGGGTTAGATGGGTTTTTGCTCAGTCTTAGGGTCTAACCAATGGCTGAGGTGGAGTTAATTTGATTGCTTTAAGGTGGTTGGGCCATCATTAATTCATGGGTTCAATGTGGGTTCAAGTGATCAAAGCTTGGGTTTGGGATACATTTGACATGTTAATTGACCTAATTGATTGATCAAAATTGTGTCAATGATTTTTATGAAGATTTTTGGTGAAGGTTTGAAGTGATTTTGAGTTCAATTGGTAGGTCAATTTGAGGGATTTTTGGAATTTGGTCAATTTGGGCATGTTGGGTTAGACATGGGTCTAGGTTGGGCTAGCCTTGGGATAAGTCCAAATTGAAGGGTTCAAATGATCAAGAGAGATATTTTAAAGGTTTCTTATGAAGGGATGGAGTGGAAATTTTATGGTTAAGGCCCTCAATTCGGTGAGATTTTGAGACATGGTCAGTTTGGGGTAAATTTGGGGCTTTTTGGACTTAGGTTGAGATCAAATGAAATTGAGGCCTCACCAAGGCCAATTGAAGGTCAAGTTTTATGTATGGAGATGTTATGAAGGTTTTTCAACTAAAATTATGGCCAATTGAGTGGACTATGGGCTCAATTTGGTTGTGCTTGTCAAAGGGTCAAAATCGGGTTTTTGGTTTAGCTCAAAATTAGATTCAAATCATGGACCAATTGAGCTTGGAGTTGGTTTAGATTGGTCACATCAAGGGTGAATTAGATTTTATAATTGAAATTGGGATGAATTGAGACCAATTGGATAGACATTTGGAGTGATTTGGGGAAAATATGGGCCTTTAAAGAGCAATTTGGGGGTTTTGGTCAAACATAGTCAAATTGGCCAAATTGGGTCATGCGAAAGTTGAGAAAAATGAAATTGGTAATATTTGGGGGGATTTGGGAGTTTTTAGTATTTTTTGGAATTTTTGGAATTTGGGGTAAGGAGGGGTATTTTGGTAATTTGGCCAATTTTGGTGATTTTGGGTAGTTTGGATGTTTCCAAGGTGTTTGAAATGATTTTTTAACCAATTTGAGTATTTTAAGTAAATTTGGGAATTTTGGCCAAATTTGGGGTCCCAAGGGTATCTAAGTAATATTAGGGGCAAAAGGACAGGTTGGGTATCTATCTAGAGTTAGAGTTCCAACCAACATCAAAAATCCATGGACCAATGGAAACCCAATTTTGGGTCCTCTATGTAGTGGTCTTAGCAAACCCCTAGCCCGGGGCTAATGGGTTTAGGGGACCACCTACAGAAGTCCCAAAAGTGTTAAGGAATCAAAGCCTAGAAGTTTAAATTTAGGATAGTGAGTGATTGTGAGTGCAAGTATGTACCTTAAATCCTAGACCAACACCCAGGTCAACCCTAAGGTCCAGCAATGCTAAGGGTGACTCATCTTGAGTTCCCCCATAGTGACCCCACCTACTAAGTGCTAGAGGTATGGACCAATATGTGGAACTTCAAGTTGAGTAAAGAGGAGTGTGGAATTTATAGTGGTGAGGGTTCCTTGTCAAGTTTTCTAAGAATAGTCTATAGGAAAGTCCTATTTCTAGACTTTAGGCTACTAAAGAAGAAAAAATTATAGCTCAACTAAAAGTGAGGTTAACAAATGGACCCCCATTAGGTGTGATGCGCTGGGCAAGCACACCAGGCGTATTGGCGTTGACCGACAAGATCAACAAAAAAACCAATACAAACTCCTAAGTCAACAGAACCGGAAGTATGTGTAGAGTTGTGTATGTGATTTGGTTATGTTGGGAAATTAGTAGATGTATCATTTGATTGAAATTAAGGGGTCGAAGAGTGAATTTTGATTTATGAAATTTCAGGAATTCATAGAGGATGTGAGTCAGTATATAAGTACTAACCCCGAGGTGGGAATTGAAATTTGGGTATCAATCCCAAAATAAGAATCAAATGTCATAATCCATTTAAGGTAGTCTTGAAACTTATTTCAAAAGATGAGAATAGGATTGTGTGGGAGGACCAAATTGAGATGGAAAACACAGAGGCTCACATGTGGCTCCAAAGGGTAACTATAGTGTAGAAGACAACAACCATTAAGGATGTCTCCAGAAAGAAAGAAATGTACCAGTTTGAGCTACCACTGGGGAGTTATATTCAAACTGACATGTGATAGGGAGAATATATATGTCACGTTAGGAAGGAAAGCACTAGGACTCACATCCAACCCAGGAGGTGACAAGAGAATATATATGCTACATTGAGAAGGAAAGCACTAGGACTCACATCCAATTCAAGAGGTAACAAGAAAGTATGTGTGTCACGTTAGGAGGAAAGTACTGGGACTCACATCCAACCCAAAAAGTGAAAAGAAAATATATGTGTTACATTGAGAAAGAAAGCACTAGGACTCACATTCAACTCAAGAGTTAACAAGAAAATATATGCATCACGTTAAGAAGGAAAGCACCAGGACTCACATCCAACCTAAGCGGTGACAAGGAAATATATGTGTTACATTTAGATGAAAGCACCAGGACTCACATCTAACTCAAGAGGTAACAGGAAAATATATATGTCACGTTAGGAAGGAAATCACCAGGAGTCACATCCAACCCAAGCGGTAACAAAAAAATATATGTGTTACATTAAGAAGGAAAGCACCAGGACTCATATCCTACTCAAGAGGTAATGAGAAGATATATGTGTCACGTTAGGAAGGAAAGCACTAGGACTCACATCCAACCCAAGTGGTGACAAGGAAATATATGTGTTACATTGAGAAGGAAATCACCAGGACTCATATCCAACTCAAGAGGTAACAAGAAAATATATGAGGGAATCAGAATTTAGGTACTGATCCCGGAAATGAAAATTGAATTTTAGTTATCATTTTTGAAAAGAGATTCGGAAGTCAGAGACCAACCTCAAAGATTAAGAATAGGATGCCATGCTCCATTAAAGTGGGCCTTGTACCAATTTCGAATATGGTGAGTCAAAATTTTGGTACTAACTCCAAGAGTCATATGAAAATAGTGTAGAGAGTTTGTGATGCTGAATTTATAGAAATGTGTTATGTGAAAAGGTTGATTTTGTTGAAGAAGATTTGTAGAGTTTTTTTGGGTTTTCTGCATAATGTGAAATTCCGCGAGGATGTAATGAAAGTTAATGCAAATAACAATGGTTGTGTTGCACGCACAAAGAGTAAGAAACTCCAAAAACAAGAGAATCCACTCAACCGATTCATTTTCTTTTCTTGTTATTTTTATCACATTTAATTTTTCAAAATATGTCTTTAAAATTTTAATTTTAATTGGTTGATTTTCAAAAGAAACTTGTTTTGTTGTTTATTCATTTGTGATTATTTTTATTTGAATTTTATTTATTGTTAAAGATTTGTTGTTTTGTTCTTCGTTCATTGAAATTTTGAACCAATGCGTGGTTCTTGACTTCCATCCATCGCACAAAAAGCTAACTGAGAAAAAGGCACATTTTTGAGAGAAATTTCCATTAATTTGTTCCAACTAAAATATCACAGATCAAACATAGCTAACGCCTCAAAAAGGTACAATATATAGTCCATGTTGAAGTACATCCAGAACATCTTATACCATGAATACATTGTAGGCTGAGTATATCAGATACATATCATGTTGCTATATAAAAAAAAACGTGAACCCTCTGACCATCCTGATCGAGCATACCTTCTAATCCATGCTCCAGGACAAGAGTTCCCTTTGCATGTACTTAGAGGTACAACCCTCTCATAGCTCGTATGGCAGTAGCTCTTCTGGTTCTGGGTCTGGCTAAAATCCATATGGTATTTTGCTGTCATCCATCCTACGGAAGGTCACGGAGACCCTACAATGTTGTAGCCCTAAAATGCAGTGTTCTGCGACATCTGCACTTTTTTCTTTAAGAACGAGCACTAAGCCAACTGGTAGGGGAATCTCCACAGAGCCTCTGAACTCACCAGGGCTGACGATGTCAATTTCTTTTCCAAATAAGATGTTACTTTTACTCATGAATGAGACTGTACAAAAAGTCCTCACGAAGTCATGGTCATCGATGTGTGGAGGAATGCAATCACCCTCATTGTAGATGTTGATAATACAACTATTTGGAATGCAGGTAGCAGGCAGAATACTCCATCTGACCATTCTTTTGATCATCCACTTTATCATTGGCGGTAGTGGATCTACTTGATCGTGTCTGAGAATCTCAGGCAGATTCTGTTATCTGTCATTTGTGAAGTTGTAGCAGCAGCCAAACTGGATAGTAATCGTCCCTTTTCCTCGCATCCACTTCCTCGGCTAAGAATAAGTCCTTTACATAAGTACACCTGCTCGACCTCTGTCCCTTAGGTAAAAAATGCAGTCAAGAATACTTTGTTCGTCAGTTTCTGAGAAGACTCTGGTATACAGTTCTACTCCCTCCAGTATGTTGATGAATTTTCCCTGGACTTCTTTGAAAAATTCAAATGTTCTTTTATTTACTTTGCTTATTTTGTAGTATTCCATCGTACTAGGATTTGGTAGCTGTCGCAGACGTTCCTCTCTCTAAACATTGGCAGGAACCCAAACTGGCGCTGGCTAATCTGGAATACGAGACTCAGCATCTAGCGGGATGTACGACCCTGGGCTCCATGGTATATACTGATCTGTCCCTAGTGGGACGTATGGCTCATCCATCATAAAATCTGAAGTCTGAGACCCATTGGTGTTGGAGGTATACTCTTCCAATGTGCTGAAGCGTTGTAAAAATAGAACTTTACAATCCAGGCATTCTACAAACGCCCCTGTGGCTAATGTCTCTGTAGGTATTTTAGCGTTGCATGTCAAGCAACCCTTGCATAAAACATCTAAAGCTGAAGGTGCATCTGGCTCTGTGACAAACCCCGTTTCTTCATCTGTGGTGGGTAGGCTGGCAGAAGTTTCTTTCATTTTTGGATCATAAATATGCCTCTCAGGAATAGGGGTGAGTAAGTTGTTTGTTTCTCTCTGATGTCTGCGTTCTTGTCGTAGAAATGCCCTCTGCTTCTTACGACTAGCACTACGTCCTGTGAATTGAAGCACCTGACAGTCATTCGTTATTGGCGGCTACTAAGCCTCCAGCCGGTGTAGCTACCATGGAGGGCAGACGGTTGGGCCCTTCCATTGGATCTTGCTCTATTACCACATTTTATCTTTGTTTGATGCATTATCTTTGGTGGTCACCCTCAACTGTGAAGAAAATCCCTCTTTCTCTCTGCAGCTGAATACATTCATGAGAGGACCTTCGTAGTCCATGTCGACCTGGTTAAAGTCCATTTTGAAGTCTATGGTACCGCCCTACGGTGCCATCTCCTCATTTAGTGCGAGGCTCCAGCCATCTTTGAAAGCAAAGATCAGCCTTTTTCCGGACATTTTTCTGCAGATGACAGGAAAAACGTCAGTGAGCCGAAACTTGGCTTGAACAAGAACAAAAAAAAAGTATTTATTGAAGTGAATTTTAGCTTATTTTAGTGAAATAAAATGTTTATTTATGTATGAATTTTGTTTAAATTTTTGTGGAACATTATATCAAAAGTACAAAGGAGAAATTTTGAAGTTTAAAAATTTTTTTCTCAAAATTTTCATTATATTAAGATTAATTACAAAATTTTGACCCGATCATAAACATTTGGCCGCATAGATAACCCCAAAACAATCAAAGTTTCAAAGTCTTAAAGCAAGAAAAGGCAAGCGGTATCGGGTTGCTTAATAGGTTTTCAGATATTGTCAATTTATTAGTAACATGGGTCTTTCACCCTAGAAGTCCACTAACTAGTAGGCTCCTCCTGTATAAACCTTTTCAACGACAAATGGTCCCTCCCAAGTTGGCTCAAATTTTCCACCTTTTTTGCGGCGTGCAAGTATAGGTCTTTTTAGCACAAGTACGAGGTCATCAACTTTGAATGTCCTCGGGTGAACCAATTTATCATGGGCTTGTACCATCTTTGTCTGGTAAAGCTCTAAATGTTGTTGTGCTTCTAATCGCTTTCCCTAAATATTTTCTAGTTCTTCAAGTCTGAGTTTTGAACTTTCTCCTGTTGTGAGTTAGTTGGAAACAACAACTCTAAGAGATGGTGTCTGAATTTCTAGCGTTAGCATGGCCTCAGACCCGTACATGAGCATATAGGGTGTAAACCATGTGGGAGTCCTGAAAGTCATCCGATAGGCCCACAAGGCTTCTAATAGTTTGTTATGCCAATCCCTTTTTTTTCATTGAGTGTTTTCTTCAAAATCTGTACCAGTGTTTTGTTGAAGGCTTCAGCCAGACCCTTTGCTCTGGGATAGTAAATCATAGAGTATCTCCAATCTATCCCATGTATTTTGAAGAAATTGTTGATTTTGGTGCTTCTAAAAGCTGTCTCATTGTCGGAAATTATTCTTTGCGGTGCTCCAAAATGGCAGATAATTTGGCTTTTGAAAAATTGAAAGATGTGCTGTGCCGTAACTTAAAGCAATGGTACTGCCTCTGCCCATTAGGATAAGTAATCTACAGCGGCAAGTATAAACCTATGTCCTTTGGAAGATGGAGGGTCTATCGGACCTATTATGTCCGTGCCCCAACACTTGGATGGCCACGAGGTAACAGTTGGGTGTAGCATATTCGGAGGCTGGTGTAAGACCACTTCATGAACTTGGCATTGGTGGCATATTCTGGTTGTATCCATGTAGTCGGGCATCCTGGCCAATAATACCCGATTCTTTTGATCTTCATTTTCATTTTCGGCCTTGACTGGTGAGCGTCACACAATCCGACATGTACCTCTTTGACAATATTTTGGGCTTCGGCTCTGCTCAAACTCCGTAACCACATTTGAATGAATGATCTTCTCTAGAGAACGTTTCTCACCAGGGCGTAAGACATGGCCCTTCTTGTGATATGGTGTGCTTCAAACGTGTCTTTTGGCAGCTTTCCAGTACGCAAATAATTTATTAATGGCTTGCGCCAATCTTCACTGATGTCTGCAATTGTATTTATTGCTTCTTCTTTTCCAAGCTTGTGCAGAGTTTCAAAATTGATCTGAGACAAGGCTTATTTTCCTTGCACTGTGATTTCAATGGAATCCTCCGGGGGACATGTCATTTCCTTAGCAAGTTTTGCTAGAGCCTCTACATGGGCATTATCTCCCCTAGGAATCCTATAGAAAGTCACATCGAGAATCTGCTCGAGGAGCTTCATTGTGTATTGATGGTATTCTGCTAATCTTAGTTTCAAAATTTTGTATTGTCCGGCCACTTACTGGATGACGAGTTGAGAGTCGCCATAAATGGAAATGTTTGTTATATCCATTGAGATTTCCATTCCTAATTCGGTGATTAAAACTTCATATTCTGCTTCGTTGTTGGTGCACGGCTCAGTCAGGTGGTATGAGAACCTTAACATACTCTTATCTGGTGTGATAAAGATCAAACTGATCTCTTCTTCACCTGGTATAACTGTGCCTGATTTTTTGTCTTTTCTGGCTGACGAACCACCATTGAACTACATCTCTCAGCATTGTACACTACAGAATTCCATTTGTAGTATTTGCTCGTCTGGTAACTCGTCGTTGAGAGAGGACCAAGCTGGCAGTGGGTGTGCATCAAGAATGTATACCAGTATCTGTCCCTTGATAGCACGGAGGGGAATAAAAATTATATCAAATTGCAATAAGATGGTTGACCATCTTGCTAGGCGTTTGGAGAGTGTTGGTCGGGTCATAAGATATTGTAGTGGATTAACTTTCGAGATTAGGGTAATCTTATGAGAAAGCATGTAATGTCTAAGCTTTTGAGCGGCGTTCGAGATTAGGGTAATCTTATGAGAAAGCATGTAATGTCTAAGCTTTTGGGCGGCAAAAATCAATGCCAGACAATGCTTCTCAATAGGTGGATACCATATCTCCATCGGTAATAGGCGACGACTCAAGTATTAAAGTACATTTTCCTTGCCTCATCATTGACTTAGGCTAAGAGGGCTCCAAGAGAGTCATCTAAGGCCGCAGTATAAGGTATCAAAGGTTTCCCTAGGATAGGGGGCTGCCAAGATAGGAGGTGTCATTAAATATTGTTTAACATCCTTGAAAGCTCACTGGCATTTCTCTTCCCAAATAAATTTGGCTTCCTTTTTAATTAATGTCGAGAAAGGTTGACACCTACCTGAGAGATTAGAAATAAAGCGCCTCAGATATGCCAACTTCCCCTGGAATGAACGTAGTTGTTTCAAGGTTTTAGGAGAAGGCATTTTTGAGATAACTTTAATTTTATCTGGGTCAATCTCGATTTCCCAATGACGCACAACGAATCTCAAAAATTTTCACGAAGTAATGCCAAAGGCGCACTTTAAGGGATACATTTTAAGGTCATATCGTCGTAACCGTTCAAACACGATCTTCAAATCGTACAAATGGTTTATTTTTTGTTTACTTTTGATGACCAAATCATCCATGTAGCAATCCACTTAGTTGTAAATGAAGTCATAAAAAATCTTCGTCATTGTGCCCTGATATGTTGCTCCGGCGTTCTTTAGGCCGAACGACATCACTCTATAGCTGAAAATTCCAATCGGTGTTCCGAAGGCTGTAAGTGCTGCATCCTCGGGAGCCATCTTGATTTGGTTGTATCCTGATGATCCGTCCATGAAGGATAAAATTTCATGTGTTGAAGCGATATCCACCATCATCTCTGGTATGGGTAGTGGAAATTCTTCTTTTGGACATGCCTTGTTCAAATCTCTGAAGTCGACACAAACACGGATCTGTCCATTTTTCTTCTTAACAGGTACAATGTTAGCTAACCACGTGGGGTATTTCTCCTCTTTTATAAAGTGGTCATTTATTAATTTTTTCACCTCAGCGATGACTTGTTGTTCAATTTTGAGGTGCATTCTCCTAGGAGTATGTTTTATTGGGGTTATATTCTTGTCCACCCCAAGTTTATGGACTGCAAGCTCTGCTGACAGACCTGACATTTCATCGTAGCTCCATGCAAAGCAATCTTTGAATTTTGTTAATAGTTTAATCAATTCTGCAGATTCTTCGTCATTGAGTAGAGAACTTATAAATGTAGGTCGGAGTTGTTCTTCAGTCTTGAGATTAATCTCTTTCAATTCATCAATGGTAGATTTAATTTCCTCCTCAAATTGTAGGAGAGCATCTTCTATTGGTTTATCATTAAAGTCATCTTCTATATCGAGGTAATCCTCTTCTGACTTACCAGTAATAACCATGCAAAATTTAAAATCATCAACTGGTCGGACTGTACCAAATTTGAGATCCACTTTTGAGTTTGGAGTTCAACTTTTACCTTTCCATAACTTTTCAAAAAGTTGAAATTTATCTTTTGGTATTTGTTTTGGTGAGTTTCCTTGTTGTATTAACTTTTGAACATCCATAATTTTTTAAGAAGTTGAAATTTATCTTTTGGCATTTGTTTTGGTAAGTGTCCTTGTTAAATTAACTTCTGAACACAAGGTGCAATTCCATTAATTCATTAGGATCATCATCCAAATTTACATGTTTTTCAAGCTTAGTAGAGGAGAAGCATGGTAAAATTTGATCAGATTTGAAACAAAACTACGAACTTCCTTGACCTCTAAACTCTCTACTTTTTTAGGGAGAATCAGAGTGAGGGACATAGTATTCACATAGTGGTTTATCCGATGATACCTTGTTTCGTATTCATTCTTTTCTGTATCTTACAAGGATATCTAGTACTGAGGTTTCTTCTATCTTTTCATGATTATCTTATCTTCAAAATTGTCTGCATCACCAACGTTGATAGTTGGGCATAGTCTATTCAATAATTAAATTGATCATTCCTCGTCCACGTCCCCGGCTCATTGTAATTCTTTTGGATAAAAGGGTGCACGAACTAAAAGAACCTTCACCAACTCATTGTAAGGGACTGGTGGAAGATTGCTAAAGCGGAGTTCAATGACCTCCTCTTTGTAATTCTTTTGAATCTTCATCTTTCTTTGTTATAAATTCACGAGAGAAGACAACCCTTTTTGGAGGCGCGTAATAGGCACCATCTTCATGAATATCAACTTCATGCACTAAAAATGGTTGTAGGTCTCCTGAGGCACATAGTAGGCTACATCTTCATGGATACCAACTTCATGCACTGAAAATGGTTGTAGGTCTCCCTTGATGTAATTTTCTTGACCATCTTTGTGGTTATTTAATGCACTGGTGTAGGGATGATGGAACCATATTATGCTCATGAATCCATGGTCGACCTAATAGAGCGTTAAAGATTTGATGCACTGGTGTAGAGTTGATGGAACCATATTGTGCTCATGAATCCATGGTCGACCCAGTAGAGAGTTAAAAGAGGTCTCGGCGTTGATGTTATGAAATTTAGCGGTTGTCACGAGTTCTCCAACCTTCATAAGTAATGTAATTGATCTGAGGGCTCTTTCTCCCTTTTGGTTGATTCCTCTTAACATCATTTGATTGGTCGTAAGCTCTTAAGCTTCAATATCCAAATAGGCCAATATCCGTAGTCTCATCAAGTTAAGAGATGCTCTAGGATCCACTAAAACTCTGGACAACACAAATCTGCCGATGTTGACGGAGATGTAGAGTGGACGGTTGTGGTCGGCGGTATTGAGCAGCAAGTCTCATCTGTGAAGGTTACCCCAGGCTATTCTTTTAAGGAGCAAACTTCAACTGTGGATGTGCTGGCTAATTGAGTTAAGCAAATTTCTGGTTTAAGAAAAGCTGTAACTAGAGACTCTCTCATCTCCTTTGACAGGATTAGAGCATCATAGATGCTTAGTCGGGCCGACAACTTCCTAAGATGAGCTAGCACGTTGTAGTCCACTTTATATGATCCTTGGATTTTACCTTGATCATGTGGCTCTTCTACTGGTGGAGGTGGAGTCATTTCTTCTCGAGTCATTATCTGCTTTCCTTTGTCTGTTGGAGTTGTTCTTGGTGGTAACACTTTTTCGCTCTTTAAGTTAGCTTCTGTGACTTTTGTTTTTGAGATACCATTGTTGATTCTTCCGGTTTCTCTTCCACTTTGTCAGAAAGATCTAGGTTGATGGTAAGTGTTGTACCATGATGCTCGAGGATTGGCTCCTTGTTATCGGTGCTGTTGTATGCGGTGTCACTGATATCTTCTTTGAACTTGAAAACGAGTTCATCAGGCTCAAGTACAATTTAAGGATCATTTTAGGGATTGAGATCGAAGCTAGATTGGTCATAATCAGTTATGTTATCACTATAAACAGTATAGATGTAGCCAAAATCACAATCATTATATTCATAAGACCCCAGAGGGACAAAAAGATAATTATACAAAGTCAATGGTTCGAGAATTTTCTTCCCCAAATATGAGACAACTAATATGGTAAAGGCAGCCCCTATCCTACCCCCCGTGCTATCAATCTTTGTAGTGACACTTTTCTTCTTATTATTTGTCCTTAACGATGATGGATCTCCTAATAAAACCTACATCTCGGGCTTGGTATGCTGTAGACTCTGAATGGAGGATTTTCTTGATGCAAACTTGATCTTGTTCAGTATCTTTTTGGATGATCTGCTCCAGACCTCATTCCATTCTTTATCTTTGCTATACGTAGAAGATTGTTTTGATGGATCTTGTATTTGATTGAGGGCACTCTTGAGTTCATCCCAAGTTGTACTCCATCCATCTGTTCGAGTTTACGAATCGATTGGGGAGATTGGCTTGGTCAAAATCACATTTATGGAACCTTTTTCAGGTTCTTTTAAATATTCTTTTAGGATCGTTATGTTCTCTTCCTTGACGTTCCTCTCGAGCCAGTCCTTAAAAACGAAGCAATTTTCTATAGTGTGCCCAAGCAACCGGTGGTATGGGAAATAATTTGGTTCGTTCTTCTTATCCACCTCTTCGGGCTTCTTCGGATCTGATAGTCTAAACTCTGGATTCTTCATCAGACTTCTGAATATTTTAGGTATAGCTTCATCTTTGAAAGAATAAAAAGTTTTACGTCGCTCTGACAGAGACATTTTCTTATCCTTTGTTTAAGGTGATCCTTCTTGAGGCGGTTGCTGGTTGGATTGACTATTTTGTTTTTGAGCGTACTATTACAAAGACTGGTGAGGCTCTTCTGCATATATCTTTATCGGCTTCTTTTGTCGATGGTTGCTACTACTCCTGATTTCTTTTTGAGCACTTTGGTTACCTTAGCCTTTTTCGTGTGGCTCCATGTGCTTAATTTCTTCTTGAAGACTGTTGGCTTTACTGAGTAGCTTCTCGAAGGATTTGATGGTGAGTCCCTTGAGCATGAAAGCTGTTGGCCCGTGAATGCTCTTGAGTAGAATTTCAATCGCTTGATGTTCTTGTAGCTGAGGTTCACATTTCATGCTAAGGTTTCTCCACCTCAAAATATAGTCCACCAAAGTTTCGTTAGGCTTTTGTTTTTCCATCATGAGCTCTCCAATAGTCACACGATGTTGTGCCCTAGCAAATCTTTTCACAAATAATTGTTCCAACACGAAAAATATTTTAACTGACCCGTTGGGCAAGTCAATGTACCAGTCAAAAGCAATTGCTGACAAGCTATTGACAAACTGCTGGAAGAGTAGAGCTTCACTATTCCTCGTGTTGCCACAGCTGGCCCGGAAATGTTCTATATGCTGTCTGAGATTCCCAGTACCATCAAATATCTTGAAGTTTGGTGGTACAAAACCCTTGAGGAAAGGCACGGCATCTAATTCCTCCGGGTAAGGTCTACCCTTTAGAACCAATGCACCACCCTTAGATTGGGTTAAAGCGACCCGCACTTGTTCAACCATTTGCTTGAACTCTTTCTCTGGCATAGCACCTGATGGAGAATCCTTTCTATGTTTCTCGTCTCTGTTTGCTGAAGAAACCTCTCTTCTCTCATCTGTGATGTGTATAATCTCTGGCTGATTGATCTCTAAAGAAGCCAATTACGACGCTTGTGATTGCCCCTGAATAGTGGCCATAGTGGTCATAGCTGTGGTCATCTCCTCTATTCTTTTCTCCAGTAGACTAACTTGCTAATCCCTTAGAAGGACAGCCCTACGCAACTCATCTACGGCATTCACTTTGGTGTGAGGTTGAGTCTTGCACATAGATGTGGCGGCTCTTATTTCAATTACATGGACATCCATGAAATATTCCTCCAAGTAATCATTATAATCAAAATCTTCATCGTCGCTTACGACAGAAACTCCATGTTCTTGAGCTAATTCGAAGATCTGAATCCTGAGTTTCTCAACTTTCTCTTTAATTATTGATTCCTTGATTGGTTTAAGATCTGGAGGAACTTGATGGACATCCTCTGCTTGTTTCTTCATCTCGCTGGCTATTGTTCAGACGATGTCAGATAATTTAGACACTGGTTTCATTTCTTATACTACGGGTTCACCGGACTATATCGGTGCAGCGACCTTGGGTACCCATACATTTTTATTTTTTGACGATGATGTCTCAAGATGGAGTCTCTATGTAGAAACATCAGTATGTCAAGGGAAAGTATGCTCCCCATGGTGTATACCAGCTACAGCGATAGGTAATTGTCTTATATTTGCCTTTAGGATTATAGAAATGTCTCCATAATGGGTGACGAGTAAGATTTTTAGACCTGGTCTCGACTTAACCGGTCGACAGCCTGCGGTTTTCATACAGTATAATCAGTAGTAACTACTGCAGTATCAACTCTATTCCCTAAATGGAACCAAGTGGGGATACGAGTTGGTGACACTCCAGTTGTCTTGTGAGATTGTCTGGCAGACTTGATGCCCTTCAAAATTTCCTTCATCATGCGAGGGGAAATTGTATCTCCGACTCATTTAAATAACTCGCTAACTGAACATCCTTCTTTGTTAGCTAGCCTTTTGAAGACTGCACTAACTCGGGTGATAGGAGTGAATTTCTTTCGTTCCTCACCAAGTCCATGAAGTGGTGGTAATGCGGCAGCGACTCTCTAGATACTCTCATATCCATCGGTATCTGTTAGAGGATGGACTCTACTCCCTCGTAGGAGTGGATAAATTTCTGGTGACACTTCTCCAACTTGATGAGGCTCCTCCTCAAAGGATCTCTCCTTAGGAGCTTGGGCTTTGATGGCCCTCCAAACTCTTTTGTTACAGTTCCTTTTTTGGGTTTGGGTCAGCGGTACAGTCCTCAAACTTGATCTGATTTCAAATCCGATTTCAAACACGGGTGGTGGCATAGTTAATCCCTCAGTCGGATCCTCAATAATCATTACTTCTTTCCCCTTAGCAGCAGCAAGGCTAGCAGGTTTGGCGGGTGCCATGACAATAGTAGTTAAAGACTTCTTGCTGGCAGGGAATTCTTGAAGGCAGTCCAAGGTGAATTCTACAGACGGTTCCTGTATTTCTGGAGCGACAATCTTCATCACTACAAAAAAAGCTTTCCCGAGGATGACCTCGAGATCTTCAAACACCGCTCCAAATTTGATGGTAGGAGCAAGGTTACGGGCTTCGTGGCTCGTTAGCAAGTTAATTGAAAAGGTCAGCGTTGGGTAGGCCAATACAACAGGCTTGAAAATAGAAAGTTTCAGGGTTAGCTATATGGCCAAAAACCTCGTAATTTTTTAGTGCGAGTACTGAAAGTAGAGGTTGATCTGTAGATCGGGCGGGTCTTAATTTACTGGTATTTTTAAAATTTTGTTTAAGAAAACACAAGAGGTGTAAAATTTAATTAATATAAGAAAATTTCAAAGTGCGCACAACACAACACGATTTGGTTTAATTTGCAAAGTAGCAAATCAAATTTGAAAGGGAGATGTGAAGTATTTTAGGACCTAGTACGGGACCCTTTTAGTGGCAAACAACGCCCAGGTGGAGCTAGTCCACCGATACACCTATTGGTAGTTCGACCCCACATGAAAATTTAAAGAGTCTTTAATGGCCTTCTGAACCCCTCTGTTCAAAGATGGTTGAACAGCTAGTCCTGATGTCCAAGGAGTTAGTTGTACCTTCCCAAGACAGAAATGGGTAAAGTAAGCCAATAGAAGAAGGGTAATTTGGTCCAAGAGGGACAAGGACATATTTCCAATGCGTGAAGATAACATTCCTTGATTTATATGGAGAGAAAAGCTTGTCCCCAGCGGAGTCGCCAGAAGCTGTTGGCATTATTTTTGGTTGGAGAGTTACTCGTAAGGAGTTGTCGGTCACCAAAATTGAGATCGCGTCGCTCACTTCAGAAGGAAATTTTAATTTACATATAAATTTAGCTTTAGAAAAATATGAAATCAAACTAACCCCATATTTTCCATAGTTTAAATGAAACAGCACTCTACCTCAAATCCTGTATCTATCCTAAAGGATAAACACAAGACTTAAAGATGAGGCTCGATCAAATAAACTAAAGAATATATGACAACTGTTTGGTCTGCAAAACATTAGTATTTGCCTAAAAGTTCCCTTATTTAGTATAAAAAATTAAATAGGGTTTCTATTAAGTTAAGTTCGTACATGCTTACAATAAGGGCAAGCCGCTATAGTTAATTACATCTTAAATAAGCAAAGTCACTTAAGAAAACTCTCTATGAAAATTAAGAAATTTTATCTTCAAGGAGTTTCAAAAGGTAGGACTTTTCAATGAGATCAGACATAGAGGTGTGAAAGGAGATTGGTTCAAATTTGGAATATTTTGTTGTACAGTCCAAAGGAAGAAGAACTATGGGATGTCATGGATCTAGAGGAGAATCGCGGTGACTTCCCAAACTATCCTAATGTTTGGCTTCATTTCTAAGGAGAAATATTTAGGTGTTTCTTCCTGCCAAATTTGTTAGTTAGGGCTTACATTCGTGTGAAATTATCACACAAATAGCCTGGAAGATGTGAGGGTTTAAGTCGTGACGGATGACAACCTCGGAATCTTGAGACGAGTTAGGGCTTATATTGTATACCAGAGCTATACAATGGCCTAAAGATAAGATGAAGATTTACGTTGCATAAGTAAGAAACCTCGAAGTCCTATGGCTTTAATTTTTATATCTAAGGAAGGAAGATTGGTTTAGCTTGGGTAGACATGTTTTACTGTAGAAGATAGTCGTGCTGCCCACCATGCTAGCTTCAGGCTCCTTGCCGCGAAGAGTTTGAGTTTTCTAGTTTCTCAAGTTATGATGTTAAATCAGGTGGCCCTATGGTTGAAGTACTTTAAATATTATGGGTCATGTTAAAGTAGATTAGAGCGACACCGGTTAGGATCCTATGGTTCCTTTCTTCCAATTTTCTGATTAGAGCGACATCGGTTAGGATCCTATGGTTCCCTCGTTCCGGCACCACTATTTTCTATCGATTCACTTAGTCCAAATGAACTTACTAAACTCAACTTAATGAGTTCCATAATTTCATTTAGAATGTGGGAAGCCTTGTTAGCAACCATAGGTTGCCTCCTCCGAGGGATTCCCGATAATCCAATAGAGATGTCTTAATTTGGTTGAAGTTGTAGTTTTGTATATTGTTTGTGATTAAATTTTGAGTTGTTTTATATTTTGAATGTTGTGGCGGTGAATTTTACCTTAGTTGATTTTAGTTTTAGTTTTTATTTTGGTTTTGTGGCTATCCTGATAGTTTTAGTTTTCATGCAAGGTGGCGTCGTTGTTTAGCATGCAAATTTGCAAGTATATAAAAGTATAGTATGAAAGTGCAAGAAAGACAATGCTAGAAACTGTAAAAGCATACCTGACGAGTCTTCTCGTTCCACCACCTGAAACTCAAAAGGCATGTTAAGGCAGTTTATATGAAGTAGGGAAGTAAATTTTGACAACCTATTTAACCCTAGGTCATACCTTGGTGGGTCCTTAGGAGTTTAATTAAGGATGATATTTGTCAAGCAAAACATATTAAGTTTAGTAGATCTCCGAGGTATCCAACTAATCTAGAGAAAGAAGCAAGTTTGTGCTACTCTCTCGCTGCCTGGAGGAAAATCCCTAATTCTTTTAAACTTATTATGTTGCTTAATAATTCATCCTACAAACACCCTAATGCTCAATGAACATTGATGTATCAATTATCCCTAAGAGTAATGTAATTATCATCTGTAATTTAATTTTGAAAATTATGAGGGTGAAGACCCTTAAAGATGCAAGTTAGTGTTATTTGAACACTTAACCAAATTTTGGTCCTAATTGGGCTTATAGTGTTTGAAAGATGTTCTTATTCTCAATAATATTTACTTTTCTAATTCTCATTTAAATGAAATTTGATTTAACCTAAGTCACAACTAAGCCCTTAAGACCTAGGTGAGTGTGTTAGTTAGTTTTCAAAAGGTTAAGCTTTAGGTGGTCATAGATCATGATTTGAATTTTATTTAAAAACCAAAATAGGGGTATTAAATTGATTAATTATTGACTTCAAAAGTCATACCCCTAACTCCCAGGCTCATTTTATTTTAATAAACTTCTAAATTTTAATAATTTAGAAATTTATTAACTTATCTTTTCAATTACGAAAGTGAGCTTGGTTTCTACTAATTAACCCCTTGTGTTTCAATGAATTTTATTATTTTTGCGATTTTTATTGATTTTTAATTAATTAAATATTTAAAATAGATTAAAAATCACTTTTTTATTTTAAACACTATTTTATTTTTAGAAAACACCCTTGATCATAGAAAATTCAAAGAACAAGGTTTTATAAATTTTTGAGTTATATTTTGTTTTTTAAAAATCAATTAAGTGCCAAAAATGTTATTTCTCTTTAAAAATCAACTTAAGTTACCAAAAAAACTCAAAATGCTTTGAAATTTTTATGGTGAGTTCTCTGGATCCTAAACAATAGTGGAGATCAAAAATCAAGTCATTTTGTTCTTTGAATTTTTCAAAATTAATTATCTTAGTGATTTAGGTTTTGTGAAGATTAGGTGTATTTTGAATGACTTGGCACATGAGATATTTTCTTAAAGGCTCTTTGGTCATCATAAACCTTCCAAACTTTTCTTCGATTTTTCTAAGCAACATGCTAATTTTCATGATTCAATTAAGCAAATAATGCACATAAACTTATAAAATATGATTCTCTGTCTAGGGACCTCCTCTGACTTTGGAAAAACCAGCAAATGTTCCCTATAACAGAGGAAACAACATGTTAAAATTTCAAGACATAGTGTGATTACTACTTGCATGGAGAATCAAAACATCCAAATAAGTGTTTAAAAATTAAAAATAAAATATGCCAGAAATGGACTCCAAATTATTTCCACATTATTCTCCTCTATTCACTGAGCAAGTGGGTATTTTTATTTTATTTTTGTGATTTTTCTATACCAAGATATGGATTTTTAAAACTAGGGATATTTTTCTAAGTTTTTTAAATCTTTATTTATCTATTTAAACTCGCGGTGCCACATCAACCTACGGCGGCTCCGAAGTTCCACGTGGCATGCTCCCATTTGACGTCGCTATCCACCTCAGTGCTTACTCAACCCGCGGTTTATGTTCCGAAGCGCTTTCCAGCTTCATGTCGACCGTTCATCTGATACACCCGTGATCGGAGGACTCCCCATCATCGTCCCCGATAACCTAGCCCAAGAACCGTCCATCTTATAACCTTAAGATCTCTCTCATTTCTTAACCAAATTGGATGAATTTTTTTTTAAACACTCATCTAGACTAGAGGAACATATCCATACGGTTATGATGCCATGAAATCAACTCAAAACAAATGGAGAGTTCAAATAAGGTTGGGAGGGAGAGAAGTTTTATACCTTTGCTCTGAGAAGTAAAGCTTCGATCAGGGAGCCTTGGCAGGTTTTTTGTGATCCAAAGATGTTAGGGATTGAGTTTCTAGTCTTGGTGTAAGAGCTAGGTATGATTTTAATCATGATTGAATTTAGGTCTAGAGCTATGATAGAGGCTCTGTGAGAGGGGAATTTGATTGGGCTTAAGCTCCTTTCACTGTTGTGAAGGTGTGGGTGAAGCTAATTTGAGTTTGGTGGACTGTGGAGGTGTATTGGGCTCTATATTTGTTTCAGGTAAGATTTTGAGCTTAAAATTTAACTTCGGTAGTGGAAATTGGTGAGGGAAAACAATTGGAATGCATTTAGGGGATCTTAGGGAAGCTCTGTTGTCAATTTAGAGAGGTATCTCTAAGAAATTTTGTAGCACACCTTTCCATGGTTTTGGGAGAAGAAATTTATTTCTAAAGCTAAGACTTATTTTTTGGATGACCCATTTAATACAAATAAGGAAAGTATCTAATTGTTGAAAGAAGTGTGCTATTAGAAGAAACTTATGAAATTTTCCAAAAATGTCATAATTCTGATTTTGGGGGACATTTTTGTGTTGAAAAACAACATACAAAATTTTACAATCTGGATTCTATTGGCCTACAATTTTTAGAGATGTTAATGCTTATATCAAAACTTGTAATAAATGTCCATGAGTAGGCAATATTTCTTGAAGAAATGAGATGCCCCTCAATTATATGCTAGAAGTTGAAATATTTGATGTTTGGGGATTAGATTTCATGGGACCATTTATACCATCTTTCATAAATTTATATGTTCTGTTAGCAGTGGACTATGTATCCAAATGGATAGGTTGTTGTTTTACCTCGATGTGATACTCAAATTTTTGCAAATTTTTTGAAAACGAACATATTTTGTAAATTTGGGATGCCGAGAGTTATCATTACTGATGAGGGAAGTCATTTCAGAAATGCCATAATGGAGAAATTATTAAAGAAATATCATATAAATCTTAGGATTGCTACTGCTTATCATCCTCAGACAAGTGGTTTGGCTAAATTATCCAATTGGGAAATTAAAAGAATTATGAAAAAATCTATGAATCCAACAAAAATGGATTGGTTAGTCAAACTTGACTTTACTTTGTGAGCTTATATGACTGCATAAAAAACTCCTATAAGAATGTCCTCATATAGACTAATATTTGGAAAACCTTAACAAGTTTAATATGAACATAAAGCATATTGGGCTATTAAAGAGTTCAATTATAATTTAAAAGATGCTGGTGAGAAAAGAATGTTACAATATTGGGTGATTAAAGAGTTCAATTATAATTTGAAAGATGCTGGTGAGAAAAGATTATTGCAACTAAATGAGCTTAAAGAGATAAATAATGAATCTTATGAGAGTGCCAAGATTTATAAAGAAAAGATGAACATGTGGCATGATCGAAGGATTCATACTCAGGGCAACAAGTTTTACTATATAATGCAAGGTTAAGATTATTTCCAGGCAAACTTAAGTCCAGGTGAATGGGCCCATTTATTAAGATTATCTTTATGGAGCTGTGGATATTAAAGATCCTAAGTCTGAGAAAATATTTAAAGTTAACCAAAATAGACTGAAACCTTATTTTATAGGGGCTCAACATAAATTTAATGATGAAATGATGTTGGGTCAACCAGAATAAGCACTGGTTACGTCATGCTGACGACGTAAAACCAAGCGCTTTGTGGGAGGCAACCCATAGTTATTAGAGTATTTTTATTTTGATTGTTGTTTTGTGTGTGATTAAGAAAATTAGGATAGTATTTTTGAAACTATTTTGTGTTAGTAAAGATTTTAAGACTATATATAGTGACCAAGACTTATTAGAATGAGAATTTGGATGTTAAGTTGACTAGTGCAAAAATGTGCACTAGCGCTTAAGTGCCATATCCGACGCTTAAGCACGACAGTTTAAACTCATGTGCAAAATGAATATTCTAAAAGGTTTAACCGCCAATTAGTTTATAAAAATGTGTTAAGGCAGTTTCTAAGCATGTCTATGAGCTATTGGAAGGATTTAGGCATATAAATAGAAGTTTTTCGTGAAGGAATTTCATCCTAGATCATTTCTAGCCCTAAAAGTCTAAGAGAAAGTGAGATTTAGAGAAAATGTCTTCATGGGACATGGATTTGAAGAAGAAGAATGAAGAAACCATAAGGAAGAGGTTCATTAGTCAAAGTATGTAAGAGATTTATAATGGTTTCTTAGCCGTTAGTATTTAAGGGATATGAGAGAAGATCAACAAAATCAAGAATATTATGGCTTTGTTAGAGATCAAGGTACTTGAGTTGCATGCACATCTAAAGCAAATTGGATGGAAATTTAAGATGTAATTTAGCCACACAAATTATATAAAGGAAGCATATAAGGCGATGTTCATAAAGCAAAAGTGGATTGAAGAGAATAGTATTAGAGGTCGTCGCCACCATCCGTTTATCAACTCTATATTTCTGGAGAGAATATTGAATGACTGGAATTTGTTCCTTTGAATGAAGAATGGAATTAAGTTTAGTGTTATAATTTGTGTCTTCTATGTTGTTGTTTTCAAGTAGTTTAGTGTTTAAGTCTTGTTTTTAGTATTTATGACTTCTTATATGTGTTTGATTGTGAAATGATTGTTATGTATTTATATTTAAAAAAAATTTCTCATCCAAGACTATTTACAGTGAGAATTAAGAGTTAAAAGGTATTTGTACTTATTTGTGAATTAATATAAATTCGTTTGTGTAAAAATTTGTGTTATTTTTAGCCCCAAATTGAAATAGTTGTTATGGAGAATTTTGAGAGAGAGGGGAGTTATAGGAAGTTGAAAATAGTCATTTAAGTGTTATGAGACCATTTATGGTTTACTTAGGCAAATAGTGTATTTTACTTTGATTTGAAAATTTTAAAAATCGTGCACTGGTGCATAAGGGTCACATCTTGCGCTTAAGTGCAAGCCAACTCAAGAGGCAGGCGCCTAAGCACCATTTACCCACGCTTTAGAGCCGGTTCACGAAAACCAGTTTGCGAACAATTAAAAGTGAAATTTCAGCCCAAAAATAACCATTTTTGACGCCACTGACACCTTCATTCTCTAGAGTTCGTGATTATTTAGGGCTAGGGCACATCTAAAGTGATGATTTCTTGGTGCAATCAAGTGAAATTTATTAGATCTAAGTTCCTTGAGATAAGAGCTTCACTTCTATGCAAAAATTTTGGATTTTCACTATGTATTTTGAGCACATTTGGAGAAATTTGAAAATTCACTATTCATGGTGAAAAATGAGAAAAAAATCTATGGAAATTGCATGGGAAGTGTAGTTTATACTTTGGAAGTTTAGTTTAGTATTTTAGACTTGATTTTTAAAGTTATTTTTGGAATTTATAAAATTTGTAGAATGGCACCAAGAATGAAGAGGAGCAAAGGAAAAAGCCCTCTTGACTGGAGTAAATTTGTTATTTCAAAGGCTCAAGATCAATATAGTGATATGGTGCAATCACAGAAACTGATTCAGGAGCGATGTTTTAGGAATCTAGGTGGAGACGTAGAGGATTTGATCGTTCGCCAACAGTGGGAACAATTTTGTTGTTTCTCTGCTGTGGCGGTTATTTTCATTGTTAGGGAGTTCTATGCAAACCTCCCTGAGGCTGAAGACAATAGAGTCATGGTTTGAGGAAAGTTGGTACCTTTTTCATTAGAGGTAATCAACTTGTTGTATCATCTACCACCTGATATGTTATGTTTTTATGCAAATTATAGTCCGACTTAAGCGGAGTTAGACGAGATTATTTCTTACTTAACTTTTGGAAGAGAACTTTGGAAGATCACTAATGAGAGAAGAGTCAACTTCCCAACTTCAAAGTTATGTGCACCTTCAAAGGCCTAGCACTGTTATATTTCTGCTTGCTACTACCAACAAATCATCTTACTGAAGTGACCAGAGAGTGAGTGACATTAAATTATTGTATCCAGGAAGGAAAGCTCATCAAAATAGAAGCTTTGATTTATCAGACTATCATCAATTATGCTACTGCTGTTACTACTTTAGGTTTGGGATTTGCTTCCTTGACTTTTCTTTGTGTGAGCAGGTAAGAGTTAACTATGATAGCTAGGAGGAAGTGTTGTTACCTCTAAAGCCCATAACTAAAGTGAATGTGAAGACTTATTCTGAGCATTCTATTTTTGGCTTGAGAGGAGGATTTTCTAGGAGTTATGAAATGGAAACGTTTATTGCTTCTACCTCTGCTGCTTCTACATCTAGACCATCTACCTCACGTTCTTCTACATCTTGAGGTGAGTCTACTGAGACCCAAGATCAATTATTGTAGAGGATGATGGATCATATTAATTTTACTGCTGATAAAGTTTGGAATTTAGAGCATTTTGCAGAGCATAATGATAGGTATAGTAGGAGAAAGAGTGATTATGAAGAGAAATTCCACTGATCTCTGGAGAACCTAATTAGGGGTGAACCAGGAGTGCAATTTCCTCCATATCCTCGATATCCTGATTATGAGCCTGCAGAAAAGTGGTATAGCCGTGATTCAAAAAAAAAATAGTGTAGAATTGAGAGATTTTTATGTTTGTAATATGTGTTAAATTTTGTGCTTTGGACTTGAAATTTGTGATGTGATGTTTATTTTTATGTTGTGGACTATGTGGTGTGGTACTGCTACATTTGCATCTTTGTGATGATATATACTATGTATTGTGTTTTGGACTTTTGTATTTTATTGTTATTGTGTTGTTTGAGTTAGTTAGTAGTTGGTTTTATAATTATAGGGTAGTAACTGTTGTGAGTTTTAAGATTTAGTTAGTTTACAACTTAACTTAATTCTATGTCATTTGAAAAGATGAAAATCTTGCTAACTTAGATCTTAAATATTAAATTTCAAAAACTGCTACCGTATTTTTTTATCATGTTCATGAGTTTGTTTTTTTGTTGAGATTGTGAAGTCAAATTAGTGTTTTAGTTTTCTTTTATGTTTATACCCAGTGTTTAGAAGTTTCTTGAATCTCTAGATGTTGAATTGAAATGAAAATATTAGAAAATTTAATCAAAATTAATTCTAATCTTATTTTTAGTTTTTTACTTGTATCATTAGGATATAAAAATTTTCGTTAGATGTTACTTTAATTTTCATTCTGCTTATATATATTTGATACAAAACTGTTTAATCTTTTGGGCGGGACGAAAAATATTTTCAAAACTTTAATTTTATTTATTCTCAAATGAACTACAAGTGAATTTGATTTGAAAAGAAAAATTGATCATGTATATGAAGTTATATTAGGGAAGTAAAATTTGATTTTAGAAATGAGTAAGAGAATTTAGTTGAAATTTTGAGTAATGAAGAAAAACTTTAAGTTTAAAGTTTTTAGTGTAGAAAATGATTAATATAAGTAACCATCTTTAGTAAGAAATATTGTATTTTTGAAAATTATAGAAATTTAGACTTCTAATTTTAATACTTAAATTTCTTTTATTAAAAATAATTTTCAAAGCTATTATAAAATTTATAAGTAAGAGTTTTGTATCAAGACTTTGGTTTAGGAAAGGAAAAGTGAAATTCAAAATTATTGAAGGCCTATCCAGATATAGTAATCCTTGCCTAAGAAAAGAAAAAAGAAAAAAAAAAGAAAAAGAAAAGAAACAGAAAAAGAAAAATAAAAAAAAATAGAAGAAGAAGAAGAAAAAGTGAGGGAGGAGAAGCTTGAGGATTAGTGCCTAATCAAAAATTGGTTGTACATTTGATCTTTTTAAAGTGTAAGACTTGAGAAAATCTTAAGCTTATAGATATAATATAGTAAGTAAAATTATTCTTAATAAAAATTTTTAAATGGAGATAACAAAAAATCTAAATTCTAAATTTGGAAGACTTACAATATTTCTGAATTAGATAGGAACTCATATTTTCATCTTTCTTAACATTAAAAATTTCTAAACTTTAAGTTGGTCTCATTTACTAAATATTTTTTCTAAATTGTACTACTATTTTTCTAAATCAAAACTTTAGTAACACTTAAAGAAACTCATATAAATATCATACATGTTTAGTTTTTAAAGATTGAAGTGTCACTTGAGGACAAGTAACATTTTATGTTAGCGGGATTTTTGATACGCCTAAAATATATAGTGTTTTTAAGCAAATTCTTATACCTATTTTTGAGATATTGCGCTTTAATAGAAGGTATTTTTGTGTTTTTCTTCTGGTACAGGTAAAAATGTGAATAATGCTTAAAGGAGTGAAAAAGGATCAAATTTGTATTAAATAGGTAAAATATGTGCAAAAGTGTTTTGGAAGCGCCAGATCAGGCGCTTAAGCGCCGGTTAAATAGAAAAGGTCATGCCTAAGCGCCAACGGCAGTTATTGAATGAGTAAATTTGATTTTTATGAATTTTGAAGAGGTTTTTGAGGTACCTATTTGCTTAATAGGTGGTTACAACCACCATGGACAAAATATATTGCGAAAGGATGCATATGCATGGGGAAATACATTGAATCAAGACACATTTTGAAGAGATACCAAGGCACCTTTTGGAGAATTATAAAAGAGGTAAGATTGAGACTTCAAATGGGGGTCCTAAAAGTACTGGGAAAGTTTTGAAAGTCTTAAAATTGCAGAGTTAGTTGGAGAGATTTTTAGGCACCACATATTTATCCTTTCTATTTTATTTTTATATTGATAGTGTTGTAAAAGAGAATAGATTCAAAGGAAGTTTAAGAGTTTGATGGAGGACTTGAGATAAGCTTTTATCTTTTGTTTTAGACTAATTTTGGTTTAAATTGACACTTATTAATGGTTTGACAATGATTTCTACTTTTAAACTAAAGTGTGGCTTTGTTTTCTCCATGGATTCTGAGTAGTTTTCTTTATCTTTCTTCTTAAAATGATAAGTAACTAAGTGTTGGACAAAATTTATGGTGAGTATTGATCTTTAATGTTGGATGAAGTTGTGATGATTTAAATCCATGTACTTCATTTACTTCTTAATTTGGCCAATCTAGATGATAAAATTTGTTGTGAGAACATGTAAGAATTAGGATAGTATTGTCTCAGTCAACAATTGGAAAGAATCACATGAGGTTGTATGAATAAGAATGTAGTTCATATGATTGAGTGCAAATAAATAGGGAAATATTCATTGAAAGGTGTAGAGTTAGATGACTTTAATGTGATAGGTTAAAGGCCCCAACTTGGTTTATTCTTTTAGGTTCCCTAGGTGGTGAGAATCAAGGGAACTCTAGAGTGAGAGCTAGTATCTTCCCTGCCTAACCGGTCTTCAGAACTATTCAAATTTTAAATTAGCCAATGTTCTTTATAACATCTCTAATAAGGGTAAAGAATATTATTGCTCCTATTTGGCATAACACTATATGCATACTTCCACAACATATTTCCTATACTTATTACTGATTCATGATAGGAAGAAGATATTTTCATATTTAGTGTTTTTCTTCTACAAAAACTCAAGTTATCTTTTCAAGTTTGTTCAGTTTTTGTCAAAATATTAAAACTACCAAAAATATTTAAACTTTCTTTACTGCAAAAACTTCTTTAGTTTAAATAATTTTTTTTTTTTTAATATAAAGTTTTCCAAAAAGTACATATTGCATATCATTCCTATGGGTTAGATATTCAGGTCCTAATAAAAAATTCCTATATAACTTGATAATGATATGTATACTTGCGTAGTATCTCAATATATATAAATTAAAATTTAAATTCTTATTTTTCTTCAAGATCAAGTTTTTGGTTTTGTTGCAAAATAAGGAAATATAGATGAAAATATATAATCATAATTATTGTTATACTGTTGTATATAAGCAGATTCAGGATCATATATCCATCCAGAAAATAAAAGTAATTATGCCCAGCTAGTCTATCTAGAATTTTATCTAGAAAGGATAGTGGAAAATAATCTTTCCTAATTGTGAGATTTAATTTTTAATAATCAATGCATATTCACCATCCCGCGACTTGTCTTATTTGTATTAAATAATTATGTTCATTCAAAGTCAAAGTCACTCCTCCTTTCTTAAGAACGTAGTAAATTGAGCTAACTTATGCATTATCTGAGGTAAAGTAGATAATTTGTGCATCTAACCACTTTAGAATTTCTTTCTTAACAAGTTCTTTCATAATAGGATCCAATCTCTTTTGAGATCAACCCTGGGTTTGTAGTTTTCTTCCACATAAATTCTATGTGCACAAATTGAAGGACTGATTCTTTTTATATTAGCAATTGTCCATTCAAAGGCCTTCTCATAACTCTTTAAGGTTTTCATAAAACTATCTTCTTCTTCTTTAGCTAATTTTGAGGAAATTATAATATATAATTTTGAGGAATCACCTAAAAAAGTCATACTTTAAATAATCAGAAAGCAACTTCAACTCAAGCTCAGGAGGTTTTTCGGTTGATAGACAAAAGATGTAACTTTTTTTATCATGTCCAAAACTTCAAAACTTTCTCGAGCATAATTTGAACCTTCCTTATATAGATCTTCACATCGATCTAATTCCTCTTCTTATTCGAGTTCCAACTCTTTAAATTCAGATTTTCTTTCATAAGTTGCTTTGAAATGGCATTCACTTAAATATCTTATCACATCCATCCTATAACATTCATCATCTTTACCTTTGGTGAGGTATTTAATTGATTTGGAAATATTAAATGTAAGAGCTTGATCATTGAGAGCATTGTTACTTCTTTTTTCTACACATCTATCAATGCTTTTCCAGTGGCTATGAAAGGTCTCCCTAAAATGATAGGTATCCTCCTATCTTCCTCCATATTTAGCACAATGAAATCAATAGGAAAGATAAATTGATCAACTTTTGCTAGGACATCTGCTATAATTCCTTTAGGATATCTTATTAAACTATCTACTAATTGTCGAGTTACAGTAGTTGGGGATATTTCACCTAATCCTAATCTTATAAATATTGATAGTGGTATAAGGTTGATGCTTGCTCCTAAATCACATAAAGCTTTCCTACAAAATTTATCTCCTATTGCACATTGAATTGTAAAGCTACTAGGATCTTTAAGCTTTTCAAGATGATTTTTATGAATTACAACACTACAATCCTCACTAAGTGCAACAGTCTCATTATCTTCAAACTTCCTTTTCCTATTGAGAATATCCTTTATAAACTTTACATAACTTGGAATTTGTTGTAAAGCTTCATCAAATGGTATATTAATTGTAAGCTTCTTAAACATTTCCATAAATTTGAAAATTATTTATCCAACTTTTGATGTCAGAGCCTCTGAGGAAATGGAGGTAGTGATTTTTCCAAATCAACTTTAATTGGAGAAATAGGTCCCTCTAAACCTTTTGAAGTGTCGTCTTTGGGCTTTTCAATCTCTTATCTCTCTACTTCAGTCTCTTTTTGAACTCTACCTTCCAATTCTCTTTCGCTTCTGAGTTCAACGGCTTTTACTTGCTTTTTATTTTAGTCTTTTGGATTTACTTCTGCATTACTAGGAAGTGTTCCTTGGGATCTGTTACTTAAGGAATTTGCTCGTTGTCTCAACTGATTCTCAATATTTCTAATTGTAGCTCCTTGACTTTGCAATTGATTTCTCATTTGTAAAATCACTTCTTGTATAAATAGCTTCTTCTCCTTAAATTGTGGATTACTATTAAAACTTGGCGGATACTAGGTCTGTAATTACTCTTCCCTTAGTTGTTCTAATTTCCGAATGGGTTTACTTGATTGTTTTGCCATTATTGATTATTACCACCTGAATTATTGTTCCAGTTAAAGTTAGGATGGTTCTTCTAACCTAAGTTATAATAGTTTGAATGTGATTTTTTTTTGCTTATTTTTTATGGCATTCAAAGTATCTAACGATGCTTGAGAATCTACCATTTGGCTAAATGATTTCTCTTCAATCATTAAAATTGGTTAAACAAAATTACATCCAAATTGGTCTAACTTCCTTCAAATTGTAGCAACTTGATCTGCTAACATGAAAAAAGCATCAGTTTCATTAATATTGGCTACTTATTTAAGATTTTCCCTTTCAGAAGGTCATTGAAAATTATTGGTAGTCATTTCTTTAATTAAAGCATAAGCATCATGAAATGCTTTTGACATCAATGAACCATTAGCAACAACATCAATAATAGATCTAAGAGATCCAACTAACCTATTGTAAAAAGTTTGATTTATTTACTGATTTGGTATAGCATGGTGTGGACACTTTCTTAGGAGTTCCTTAAATCATTTCCATGCTTCATAAATAGATTCCCCTTCAAACAAACAAAAAAATGTAATATCATTTCTAAGCTAAATCACTCCAAGTGTAATATCATTCCCCTTTAAGTTTTTTATGGTGAAAACTATTTAGCAAGAAACTTCTTCGCTAAATCACTCCAAGTTTTGATAGATCCAAGTGATAACGAATGTAACCATATCTTAGCTTTATCCCACAGTGATAAAGGAAATAATCTAAGTCTAATAGCGTCATTTGATACACCATCATATTTAAATGTAGCATACAATTCTAGAAAATTGGCAAGAAGTAAAATTGGATATTCAGTTGGTTCTCCTCCAAAATGATTATTTGATACCATTTGTATAATAGCGAGTTTAAGTTCAAATGAATTAGCCACTACAGCAGGTTTTTGCATACTACAATGAAGTTCATTATTGACCTCACTTTTGAGTGAGGTCTAGCTCTTTCCTCTTTAGTAGCCTAGGGTCTATCCATAGGACTTTCTTATTGACTATTCCTAGAGGACTAGAAAAGGAACCCTCACCATTAGAAATTCTGAACTCTTCTCTGCTCAACTTGAAGTTCCACATATTTGTCCACACCTCTAGCACTTGGTGGGTGGGGTCAATATGGGGGAGCTCAAGGGGAGTCCCCGTAGGTCTTCTTGGCCTTAGTGTTGACCTTGGTCGTTGGTCTGGAGCTAATTCACTAACTTACACTTACTTTCCCTCACATTCACTCACAACCCTAAACCCAAGCTTAATGGTTTTGATCCTTAATCTTTTGGTAGACTTATGTAGATGGTCCCTTAGACCCACTAGCCCTAGGCTATGGTCTAGCCAAGACCAATACACAAAGGACACAAATAGAGATTCCATTGGTCAATGGCTCAAATAGGGTGGTTGGTACCCCACTTTCACCAACATACCAAACTTAGCCATTTGCCCCCAAATCTAACCAACTTACCAAAATACTCCCAAAGCCCAAATTTGACCAAAACTCCCAAAATTACCCAAACTACCCAAGTTTGACCAAAAATCATCTCAAACCATTTGAAATTATCCAAATTGCCCAAAACTTCCCAAAATTGCCAAAACTACCAAAATACCCCTAAATTTACCAAAATTACAAAAATATCCCTGGTAGCCCAAACTTTCCCAAAGCCCTCAAAATTATCCCAATTGTCCCTTAAACCAATTTGGAACCTTCAATTAAACCCATTTTGATCAATTTGACCAACTTTGACCAACAGCCCAAAATTGCCCTCAAAGGCCTAATTTTCCCAAATTCACCCTAAATGTCCAACAATTTGACCCCAATTTCAACCCAATTTAAATTCTAAACTCAAATTTGTCATGATCAAACTATATTCAATCCAAATCCAAGTCCAATTGCCCCACATTTGAGTTTAATTTCAACCTAAATCAAAAAGCCCCAATTGGACCTAAAACCTAAATCCCGCTCAATTGAACCACCAAATCTTTCCAATTGCCCCAGTTATGCATCATAAACTCTTTGAAACATCTCCACACACCAAATTGAACCTTTAGTTGAACTTGGTCAAGGTTCAGTTTCACTCAATTTCAACCCAAATCCAAAATTCCCAAATTTATCCCAATTTAGCCATGTGTCTAAACTCCACCAAACTGAATGCCTTGACACCAAAAATGACAGCCAATTAATGTTAAGAAGTCTTTATAATGTTCCCCTAGACATTTTGAATGCTCAATTTAGATTTATCCCAACTCTATCCCAACCTAAACCCAAGTCTAACCCAACATCCGAAAATTGATCAAGTGTCCAAAATCCCTCAAATTGAACCTCCAAATCAATTCAAAATCACTCCAACACTTTTATAAACCCCTCATGACAATCATCAAAAAAATTTGATCAATAAATTGGCTTCAATATCATTGCTAGCCTGACCCAAACCCAACTTAAAGATAATTTAACCCAAATTGAATTGACTAAACCATGCAAAAATAACCAAAGTAATGACACCACAGCAGCCAAATGGATCCTAGTGACCGGGCTAGACCCACCTAGCCCACCCTATGGATGTCATGGATTAATGGTTTTTTTTCTATAGGGGATTTTATCCTTTTTTGGGCCTAAACCTAGAAACTCTTGCCATCATACCAAATCATTCGGGGCTAACCATAATTAAAGCTCACCCTGGCTCACCTGGCTGCTTGATCACCTCCCCTGCTCTGACCAGCCACACAAGTCACTGTAAAACCACAAAATCAAGAGCCACTTTGCTCAAATTCAAACCGAATTACACCCATCCAAGCTGGTAAACTCCAATTGGCTTTGGCACATTTCAGCCCTCCACATAAGCAATTAATTGAATTCAAATTGAAGCACTGAGCTCCTCCCCAAACTCCTCTATTTAAACAACCCCCACCACGGCCAAAGGGGAGATGATCCAAATCCTTGGGGAAAATCTGCCAAAATCACACCAGAGACTCTCCAAGAACTCCTCCACTTGAGCCCACTATTTTCCCCCTTTGGTTCCCCCTTTGAGAGCCCAATTTTGAGCTCAAAATTTTTGCTTGAACCAGGATAGATTTCTCCACACCTCCATAGTCCACCAAACGTCAATTAGCTATGTACACACCATCCCTACAGTGAGAGGAGTTGATTCCCCACGAAATCCTCATCCTAAATAGCCTCTAACATAGCTCTAAACCAAAACCTGAAATTGAGTTTGATTGAAATCATATCTAGACAATTCACTAGGGCCTAATACTTCATCTGAAGTTTCGTTGGGTCCATTCAAAGCTACCAAAACCATCTAATTGAGGCATCCCCTCTCAGACAATGCTATTGAACCTGAATCCTAATCTGAGCTAATTTTGATTCTCCATACGTATTTACTATATTTCATACTATATAAGCCATATAGATATGCTCGTTTTGAGTAGATGAAAGTTTAAGAACAAACCCCATGTAATTTGATTGAGTATAGCTCAAGATCTTAGGTTTTTAGTGTGAACGGCTCACGAGTTAGGTCACTTGGGGATGATGATAGAGAGTCATCTGATAGCACATTTATTCAATAGATGGAGGAGATCAAGCCCGACAAAACCTTGGAATGAAAAGGTTGGCCGCGTCACAGCTGAGGTAGCTGGCAGCATCAAATGGTGGAGTGTCTCATGTAAATTTTAGAGCAGACGGGGATGACATGGGCTGACTAGTTTAAGTAGAAAAATATGGGTTTTTTGAATTTATTTAGATGTCTGAACTTCAAAAATCCATATATTTCTCTAAAAAATCATAAAAAAAAATTGTCCTTTTACTCAGTGAACAGAGGAGAATAATGTGGACAAAAAAAAATTATTTGTTGACTCTATGATTTAAATACTCTCTAGAAGTATTTTAATTCATTATAATCAAACATTGCTCACCATGGCTTGAAACTCTTAGAGTTCATTCCTTATGATAGGTGGAATGTCCTATAATTTTTCCAAGGTTAGAGGGCATTTTTGTGCTTCTAACCTTAATTTTCAGGCTACGATGGCTATTTTGACTTATTTTAATTATATAAATTAAAATACCACTTGGAAAAATATGCAAATAATTTTAGTAGGTTTCTTATGGTCAGAGAAGCTTAGAAAAAATTTCATGATGATTTAAATTATTTTGTACATTTTTATAGTTAATTAAATGCATATATCTTGCTGTAATTTATTTAAATTAAATACTAATAAAAATTTAACAAAATCAATTCCACACTGTGTATAAAAATCACGTTTACCTACTGTAAAAATTTAAAAATTATTTGACGAAGTTTGAGCATTAAAATTGATTTTCTATCAAACATTGTATTTTTGCACAAATATAAATATATTAAATCAAATACACACATCAAATTGAATCTTAAATTGGTCTTGGTCAAGCTTCAATTTCACTCAACTTTAACCCAAATCCAAAATTCTCAAATTTGTGCCAATTTAGCCACATGCCCAAATTCCACCAAACTGAATGCCCTAACCATTAAATTGACACCTAATTCATGTTGAGAACTCTTTAGGATATTACCCTATACCCTTTTCAACCATCAATTTGAACTTAACCCCACTCTGGCCCAACCTATGCACAAGTCTAACGCAACGTCCCTAAATTGATCACATGCCCAAAATCCCTCAAATTGAACCTCCAAATAAACTTAAAATCACTTCAAATCTTCTCTAAACTCTTTATGACAATCATCCACACCAAATTTCTTAATCAATTAAGTTCAATGTCAGTTCTAGCCCAACCTAAACCCAGGTTCTAGCCAATTTAACCCAAATTGAACCCATGCACCAAATTTGATTAAGTCATGCCTAAGTGACCAATGTAATGACACCACAACCACCAAAAGGATCTTAGTGACCAGGCTAGGCCATCCTAACCCACCTTAGATGAGCTATGGACCAATGGCCCCTTGATTTAAGGGATTTTACCTATTTTTGGCCTAAACTTGAAATATCTTCTCCATAACGTTATACCAATAGGGGTTAACTGATACACCAAAAATATATGCACTTTTAGACCTGTATTTTATACTCATTTTTGGTGATATTGCACTTTAACATAAGGTACTTTTGATATTACACTTTAACGGAAGGTACTTTTAAATTTAACATGACCTTTGGTATTAGGGGGTAACTTTAGATAAATATATTTATGTGTCTAATTATATAGTAAACTTAAGTAATAACTTTCTTAAAGACTCGGATATTTGGTATAAGAGAATACGACAATGTTTTTCTATTTTAAGTAAGGAAATATATATTTTAAAGTATTAAAAATCTTAAAGATTCATGTAAGGAGAAAAGAATTAAACTTTATGAAATCTTAAAGCTAATATAAATTTGTTAAGTGAAGAAATGTGAAAAGTTTTTAACTTTAAGAAGAGGACAGTGAAGTTCAAAATCATTAAAGGCTATCCAGATATAGTAATCCTCAAATAAAAAAAAGAAAAGGATTGAAAGTGATCCTGAAAAGAAAAAAAAAGAAAAATATAAGGTGGGGAGAAGCTTGAGGAGATTCCTAATTAAAAATTAGCTTCACTTGAATCAACTTAAAGAAGAAGACTTGGCTACATTTTCTAAACTTATATTTGATTATTAACTTATTTAATAGCAATTTTTCATGAAGTTCTTTTTCATATAAATACTCTAAGTGGCTTTAATATGGCAATTTACAATTTTTTTGGAAAAGAATAGAGAACTAAAAATCTTAGATCTGATTGTTGGATATTCTTATATCTTCGGTATTAACCTGAGTTGTTTTGAATTTTTCTTAAGTTATGCTATTGTATTTAGTGGACTAAAATATGGAAATCTAGAAGTTAAATTCTTTACCATAAGTCATATTTTTAGTAGAAAAGGAGTTATTTGAGGATAAGTAACATGTAAGTTTGGGGGATTTTGATACATAAAAAATATATGCATTCTTAGACCCATATTTTATACTCATTTTTGGTGACTTTTCACTTAAATGGAAGGTATTTTTAATGTTTTCTTGCAGGTTTTTGAATTTTAGGACTTGGAGTAAAAAGGAAGCAAAAAAGGATAAAATTTGGAGTCAAAATGGAGAAGTTGAAAATTTGTTCAGCGTCGACTGTGCCAGACTGGGCGCCGACGATGCCGGTTGACAGAGAGCAGCAAATTAAATTGCAAACCACTGGCATCGACGGCGCCAGTGTCGATTCGGACCCTATTTCTAGAAGAATCAACAAATTTAAATGCTTTTTGAAAAGTCTTTGGATGCACCTATTGGAGAACCGATTCAATCTCTATTTGGAGTCAAAATTTATCAAAAAATTGGCTCATTTTTTGGCATTCCTCGCCTCAATTCATTCGCTTACATACCATACACTTTTCCATATTCATTCCACCACCATTTTGGAGTCTATTAGGGATTTCTCTTTAAGAATTTAATTTTTTTGTGTTGAGATTAAGCATGAATCTTTCTCTAAGAGTGTTAGAGAAGGAGAAAAGTGAGAGATTTCTTCTTTCTACATTTCCTAGGAAAGGCTACAAGGGATTTGCTTTGAGAAAGAGTTTCAGATAAGTGTTGCTTGTTTTTTTAAGTGTTCTATGAACTTTCTTTTATAGATGAAATTTTTGTTTTGTTGTATCTTTCTCATGAAGTCTATGTAGTTTCTTTTATCTTTCTCAATACTTTGAGATATGGTGAAATGAAGAGATAATATGGATGTGCCAATGTTAAAATATAAAGTAAATTATGATGATTTTTCAACTCTGAACTTAATTTACTTTTTGATCTGGCCAGTTTAATTTTTAAAATTTGTTGTGAAACATATGATCCGGGAAATGAAGTATGAGTTCTACAACAGACTTAGGATCATATTTGATTCCATGAAAGAGAATTTTTTTCATGAAAAAGTGTAAATAAATAGAGAAATATACATTGTTGGGTGTAGAATTGGAGATTTTAGGGTGACAGACTAAAATCCCTAAATTGGGCTTAGTGCTTAAGAACTAAAGTGACAGTTAGCCTTCAGGTGAAGGGAAGTGGGAGCTCTAGAGTGGGAGCCAACATCGACCTAGCCTAGCCACAAATTTAAGGACTAAATCTGGGATTAGCCAATAATTTTCTATAACACTGTGTCAAGGTAGAGAATTAAAATTGCTTATTGACCTCACTTTTGGTTGAGGTTTAGGTTTTCCTCTATATTATCCTAAGGTCTAGCCGTAGGTCTTTCCTATTGACTATTCCTAGAAAAACTAAAAAAGGAACCCTCACCATTAGAAATTCCAAACTCCTCCTTACTCAACTTGAAGTTCCATATAGTGGTCCTAACCTCTAACACTTAGTAGGTGGGGTCATCATGGGGGAGCTCAAGGATAGTTCCAATAGCACTGCTTGACTTTAGGGTTTACCTCGGGTGTTGGTCTAGAGCTAAGGCACTCACTACACTCACAATCACTCACAAATAGAAAACCAAAATTTCATGACTTTGATCCCTTAGTCCTTTGGGAGACTCATGTACATGGTCACCTAAACCCTCTGGCCCTAGGGTAGGGTTATCTAAGACCATTACATAGAGGACACAAATGGGGTTTCCATTGGTCCATAGCTTACTTATGGTGGTTCGCACCCGAATTGTACAAAAAATACCAAACTTGGCCTTTTTGCACCTAAATTCCCTAAATTACCTAAGTACCTTTGAAAGCCTAAATTTGGCCAAAATTCCTAAATTTACCCAAAATAACCAAATTTGTTCAAAAATCATTCCAAAACTTTTGAAAACATCCAAATTATCCAAAATCATTTAAAAATTGCTAATTTACCGAAATACGGGGTCCTTAGCCAAAAATTACAAAAATTCCAAAAAATTTCAAAATATTTTAAATATTACCAATTTCATTTTTGTCAACTAACACATGGCCAAATTTTAACCAATTTGACCATTTTGACCAAAACCATTAAATTGCCTTTAAAGGCCCAATTTCCCCAAATTTACCACAAATGTCCATCAATTTGATCCCAATTTTCCATAATTTTAATTCTAAACTCAAATTCACCTTTCATATGACCAACCTAAACTAAATCCAAGCTCAATTAGCCCATGCTTTGAGCCAAATTTTGATCTAAGTCAAACCCCTAATTTTGGCCATATGACTTGATCTCACCAAATTGAACCTATAGCCTACTCAATTTATCACAATTTATTTTGAAAATTCTTCACAACATTCCTAAACATCAAATTTGACCTTAAATTGGCCTTGTTAAAACCTCAATTTAATTTAATTTAATTTCAGCTTAAATCCAAAAATCCCCAAATTTGCCCCAAATCGACCATACCTCAAGATTCCACAAAATTGATTGTCCTAACCCCAAAATTTGCACCCAATTCATGTTGAAAACTCTTCATGACATTCATATTGACCATTCTCAACAATAAATTTCACTTAGCCCAAGCTAGCCCAATCTGGACCCAAGTCTAGCACAACATGCCTAAATTGGTCAAAATTCCAAAATCCCTTGAATTGTACCCCCAATTGAACTCAAAGTCACCTCAATCCTTCACAAAAAATGTTCATTACAATCATCTACATAATTTTAATCAATCAATTTGGCTCAAGGTTATGGCTAGCCTAACCCAAACCCACTTTAAGCCAAATTGACCTGCATGGACCCCTTTACAAAAAATTGACCCAATCAAGCCAAATTGACCAACCAAATACCACCAGAGCCAAAATTTAAACCTTATTGACCAAACTAAACCCCATGAAAACACCCAAATGATACATGGACGAAGGGATCCCAAAATCAATGGATTTGATTCCAAATTTGCTTATGCCAAGGATTTTTTTTGCCAAAACTAAACACCAACCCATTTAATTGTTGTGACAGATTCTCCTGGCTCACTTGACCTCCTAGTCACCTCCTTTGGCCTAGCTGGCCGGCCTAATGGCCAGAAAACACCAAAAATATGAGCCACCCACAAAAATCAAAACCCAATTCAAACTATGAGGCCACCTCATCAACTTTTAAGTTTAGAACCTCTATGCCCTCCACATAGGCAGCCCTTTGCACCCTTTAATTGAGCTACAGAGCCACCATTGGACACTTTTATAAAAGCTCACCTCCATGGCCAATGGTAGGGGTGCTGAAATTTTCTTAAGAATACCCTCTGAAATCTCTCTCTGAGCTTTCTTGAGACCTCCACAGTGCAACCTAACCACCACATTGCCTTAAATCCCCTTGCCAAAGTTCAATTTTTGAGCTCCAAACCTTGCCAGAGATAGAACAGAGCTCTCCAAACTTCTACACTCCATCAAACTTAAATTAAACTCACCCACACCATCACCACAGTGAAATATGAAGAAGTTCCATCAAATTGAAAACAACACTGACAATTTGCTCATGATGCGCCTTCTTTGTGAGGGTTCACTCCTTCTACTTTAAGAAAGCAACTTCGAGAAGGAAACCATCATGATAAAGGTCTTCATTAGTTATGAAATAAGTTGTGAGTGTGATTGTAATGGGGGACTTGGGATCAACACCCAAGAACTTGATGAAATATTGGTTGTATTGGAATGAAGACTCTGCATAACTAGAATCTAGGGTTCATCCCTTCCTTTTTATGGAAGCAACTTAGAGAGGTAAACCATAATGATAAGAGTATTCATTAGTTATGTTATAAGTGGTGAGAATGATTGTAATGGGAGACTTGGCGCAACACTTAAGAGCTTGACAAAATATTGGTCAAATTGGAATGTAGGCTTTGATTGACTAAAATCTAGGAGTTTTTAGTGCATTAAAGCAAAAAATAGATGATGTTGTATTGATCGACAAAAATTGTGTATACAGTGCATTTGTCACACAAGTAATATAGAAGTGAATAGAGTATCATTCCCATGAGAATATTCTTTTAGATATTTGAATAACTAAATATTAATTGAAATTTACCTTATGTTTTATCTAATAACTCAGATTTTGTGATACTTAAAACTACATATTTGAAAAACCTAAGCTATACAATTTTTTCTAATTTAAGGTGACAAGAGTTAACTTTGGATCTATGATTTTCTTAGGCAAAATCTCTTAATTATTATGCTCACGATTTATCAAAATATATTGTTAATTCAAAATATAGGTGTCTCTTAGTCTTTGTTGGTAACTAGGAAATCTAATCATTCTCGCTAACTAAGTGTATGTCTACACTAATTTGTTGGGTGATTGTACAAAATATGATTTTTACTAGAATGCAAATCTCTAAGTAGTATATGCCTCTATATTTTAAGATTTATCTGTTTTGTCCTAATTAATCCCCCTCATACAGAACCCCTAGCATAGGACTAGACCAACACCTGAAATCAAACTTGGTCGAATTCATACCTAGACCTTTCACCACAGTAAGAGTCTCAATCACTAGCCTCCTTGGACCTCCACAAACGTGTTGAGCACCTCTGATTGAAGCTTCCCTTCTAGAGCAAAGGTATTGAGCTCCCCCTTTTACCGAGCTTCTTTTAATCCTCCATTTAATTATAGTTAATTTAATGGCATGATTACCATATGGATTTGTTTGTCACACCTAGAAGAGCATTTAGAAACAAACCACACTTAATTTGGTTGAGATATGAGTGAGATCTTAAGCTTTGAAAATGGATGGTTCTCGGGCTAAGGCATTGGGAACAATTAAGGGGAACTATCCGATTGCATTTTTATCTCATCAACGAAAAAGATATAGCCATACAACACCTTCTTACATGAAACCCGGGCAGAGTCAGCGTTGAGGTGGATGGCAGCGCCAAACAGAGGACGCTGCGTGGAGTTCAAGTGACGCCTAGGATGAGGTGGCGTCGTGCGTTTAAGTAGATAAATAGGGAATTAAATAAATCAAAAAATTATCCCTAACTTCAAAAATCCATATCTTGGTGTAAGAAAATAACAAAAATAAAATAAAAATACCCTCTTGCTCAGTGAACAGAAGAGAACAATGTGGAAATAATTTGAAGTTTATGTGATGCATATTTTTTTTAATTAATTAAACATTTTTTAGAGTTTTTTAATTCTCCATCCTTATAGACATTTCATCATGGCTGGACATTTTGGCATGTTGTTGCCTCTATATTAGGGAACATTCTCTGATTTTTCCAAAGTTAGAGGTGATCTCTAGAAAGAGATCCATATTTTTTAAGTTTATGTCTATTATTTGCTTTAATTAATCATGATAATTAGAATGTTGCTTAGAAAATTCCAAAAACATTTTGGAAGGTTTACCATGACCAAAGAACCCTTTGGAAAATATTTCATGAGCTAATTCATTAAGAATACTCCTAATTTGAAAAAAATCCTAAAACACAAAGAAAAATAATTTGGGAAATGAAAACATCTAAATGACTTTGTTTTTAATCTCTACTACAATTTGAGGTTCAAAGAACTCCCCATAAAAATTTCAAAAAATTTGGAGCTCATTTGATAACTCAAATTGGTTTTCTATGTTAAGTGCCTTTTTTAACACTAAAATGATTTTTGATAATTAAAATATAACTAAAAAAATTATAAGAATTAGTTTTTGGATTTCTTTTGGATAAGAGGAAACTTTAAAAAATAAAATGGTAACTAAAATAAAATTTTCATTCTTAGCCTATTTTTAATATTTAAATAATTAAAAAATGATAAAACCACAAAAATAATAAAATTCATGGAAATGTTCTAAATTGTTTCCTAAGCACTTAGGAATAATTGAAATATTTTTTTTGTGAAGCTATTGAATTTTGAAGCTTAAAATAATTTTTTAAAGGCTAAAAATGGATTTTCACTAAATTAATTCCAACAATTCAAAGAAAAGACAAAAAAAATGTGAAATTTATTTCTTTAGGTTCCTTGACCACAAAGAGATTTAATAAAAATATAAAACTTATTTTTCCACATTTAAATATTTTATAATTAATAGATTTTCCAAAACTTAAAAGAATTCTAATAATTTAAATATAACTCAATAAATCATGAAATTTTGTCCCAATGATTCTCTGCTCTAAGTTTACCTCCACTAAAAATTTAAAGAGATTAGGCTTTGCCTTGGTCAAGTTATGAATTTTTCTTTAAAAAATCTTATTTATTTATTATAAATAAATATATAAATTAAATTAAAATTTGAAAAATCACATTTTCTCCTCTGATGTCTTAGTTGACCCATAAGTAAGGTGGGATAAAACTCCAAAGTTATTTGAATTAAATTTGACAAATTATGAAGTGATAAAGCCTTAGGGGCAAAAGTGGAATTAAATTCGACAAATTATGAAGTGATAAAGCCTTAGGACCCATAAGTTCCGGATCTGATGGATACCTCGGATTTTGCTTGACAAAATCATCCTTAATCAAATTAACAGGGACCCACCAAGATATGACCTAGTGTTGGGTAGATCACCAAAAACTTATTTTTTCACTTTATGTAAAATGCTCTCATATGCATTTTGAGTTTCAAGTGGTGGAACAAGAAGACTCGCCAAGTACGCTTTTTATAGTTTATTGTATCATCTTTCTTGTGCTTTAATACTCTGCTTTTTTTGCTTATAAAACTTGCATGTTAAACAATAATTTCAACCTGCATGAAAACCAAAACTGTTAGGATAGCCACAAAACCAAAACCAAAAACCTAAGACTAAAACAAAATCAACCAAGATAAAAATCACCTCCACAACATTCAAAATATAAAACAACTCAAAATTTATCACAAACATCACAAAAACTACAACTACAACTAAATTAAGACGTCTCTATTGGATGATCGAGAATCCTTTGGAGGAGGTAACCTACGGTTGCTAACGAGGCTTCCCACGGTCTAAATGAAAGTATGGAACTCATTAAGTTGAGTATAGTAAATTCATTTGGACTAAGCTAATCTAATAAAAAATAGCGGTACTGAAATGAGGGAAACGTGGGATCCTATCCGGTGTCGCTCTAATCAACTTTAACATTCCCCATAACATTTAAATAACTTCAACCATAGGGACACCTGATTTGACTACATAACTTGACACTCTATAAAACTTAAACTTGCCACGACGAGGAGCTTGAAGCTAGCATGGTGGGCAGCATGGCCATCTTCAACAGAAACATGTCTTCCCCAGTTAAACCAACATCCTTCCATAGACTTATACAACAAAGCTATAGGATTTTCTAGGTTATTTTCTTATGCAACATAAACCATCAACTCATCTTTAGGCCTTTCTATAGCCCTACTATACAATATAAGCCCTAACACGTCTTAGGATTCCGAGGTTGTCGTTTGTCACGACCTAAATCCTAGCATTTCCAGGCTATTTGTGTGAACTTTCCACACAAATGTAAGCCCTAAACAAATAAAATTGGTAGGATGAAACACCTAAATATTTCTCCTCAAAACTAAAGCCAAACAATAGGATAGATTGAGAAGTCACCAAAGTTCTCCTCCGAATCTAGGATATCCCCTAGTTCTTCCTCCTTTGGAATTCAAAAAACAAAATGCTCAAAATTTGAGCCAATCCCTTTTCACACTTTTTTGTCCAATATCATTGAAATTTCCTATCCTTCAAAATCCTTGAAGATAATATTTCCTAATTTTTATCGAGAGTTTTCTTAGGTAACTTCGGTCATTCAAAATATAAATAACTATAGGGGCTTGCCTTTATACGAAGCTTGTTCGAACCCAACTTAGTATAAAACTTAATTAATTCTTCATATTAAATAGGGGAAATTATCGGTAAGTAAAACGATTTCGCAGACCAAACGGATGTCATACATTTCTTAGTTTATTTGATCGAGCCTCATCGTCAAGTCTTATATTTATCCTTTGGAATAGACACAGGGTTTGAGGTATAGTGCTCTTTCATTTATACTATAAAAAATATGGGGTCTGTTTGATTTCATATTTTTCTAAACTTAAATCTATATGTAAATTAAAACATTTTTTGGAAGCGGGGGATGGGATTTTAATTCCGTTGACCGACAGCTTCTCGCAGGCAACTCATCAACAAAAATAGTGTTGACACTACTTCTATTTGGCACAATACATATTAAAACCATTTATCTTACCTCATTTTACCAAAATCTCAGTAGAAAAGATGCTTTTTCACCTAAGAAATTTTCATCACATAAACATAGTTTAATAGTTTAGTAGTTACTGCTTAAATTTTCCATTTCAGATTTGCTAGAAGTTAAATAATTTAATTTTGATAATGTCTCAACTTTCAAAATTAGTGACAGTAATTTTGTTTTAATTTGTGCAAATTTTCTAGTTAATTTATAATTTCAAATTTAAACATTCACCGTTGGAACGATATTTGAGGCTTAAATAGAAAGTCCTTTATTACTTGATAACGATAAGTATACTTGCATAGAGTCCCAACATTAACTGCTTAAATTTCTTATTTATAAAAGATTGCATTAAGCTTTTGGCACCGTTACATAGCGAAGTCAACTTTATCTATTTTGGACAACTACATTCTTGAGATCACTAACCATTATTAGCCAACCCTTGACCTCCTTGAGCTAATAAGTGACTAAATCTTGGCCAGCCACCAGAAACAGCCATCTCAAAAATGCCCGCATTGGCCAAAACCCAACATTAAACCTCCCTAAGCTGGCCAAGTCTGATGGGTCACTAGAGCTCTTCATCCCTCCACCTAAGTATTGTCTTGCACTGTCGACGTTATTTTTTGATTGGTAGAGTTTCCCGAAAGAAGTTGTCAGTCACTGGAATCAAAATCCTGTCGGCTGCTTTAGAAGTATGTTTTAATTTACATATATATTTAGTTTTAGAAAAATATGAAATCAAACTGACCCCATATTTTTCATAGTGTAAATGAAAGAGCACTATACCTCAAATTCTATATTTATCCTAAAGGATAAACACAAGACTTGAGGATGAGGCTCGATCAAGAAAACTAAAGAATATATAACATCTGTTTGGTCTACGAAACCTTTATACTTGTCGACAAGTTCCCCTATTTAATATAAAGAATTAAATAAGAATTATATTAAGTTGGGTTTGAACATGTTTCATATAAGGGCAAGCCCTTATAATTAATTACATCTTCAATGACCAAAGTCACCTAATAAGACTCTCGATAAAAATCAGGAAATATTATCTTCAAGGCGTTTCAAAGGGTAGGACTTTTCAATTAGATCGGAAGTAGAGGTGTGAAAGGGGATTGGTTGAAATTTGTATAATTTTTTAATAAAGTCTAAAAGAGGAAGAACTAGAGGATGTCATGGATCCAGAGGAGAACCCCAGTGACTTCCCAAGCTATCCTAATGTTTGTCTTCATTTCTGAGGATAAATATTTAGGTGTTTCATCTTGCCAATTTTATTAGTTAGGGCTGACATTTGAGTGAAACTACATACAAATAGCCTGCAAAATGTGAGGGTCATGACGAATGATGACCTCGGAATCCTAAGATGAGTTAGGGCTTATATTGTATAGTAGGGTTGTACAAAGGCCTAAAGATAAGGTGAGGATTTACGTTGCATAAGTAAGCAACATCTAAGTCCTATGGCTTTGTTTCTTATATCTAAGGAAGGAAGATTGGTTTAGCTGGGGAAGACAGGTTTTGTTGTTGAAGATGATTGTGCTGGCCGCCATGCTAGTTCCAAGCTCCTTGCCGCGACGAGTTTGAGTTTTCTGGTGTGTCAAATTATGATGTCAAATCAGGTGGCCCTATGGTTGTAGTTCTTTAAATTTTATGGTGGCATGTTAAAGTTGGTTAGAGCGACACCGATTATGATGTTACGGTTCTCTCGTTCCGGCACCACTATTTTCTATTAGATTCACTTAGTCCAAATGAACTTACTAAACTTAACTTAATGAGTTTCATAATTTCGTTTAAACTGTGGGAAGCCTCGTTAGCAACCGTAGGTTTCCTCCTCCAAGGAATTCCCGATCATCCGATATAGACATCTTAATTGAGTTGCAATTGTAGTTTTTTGTGATGTTTGTAATTAAATTTTGAGCTGTTTTATATTTTGAATGTTGTGACAGTGAATTTTATCTTGGTTGATTTTAGTTTTAGATTTGTGGCTATTCTGATAGTTTTAGTTTTCATGCAGGGTGACATCATTGTTTAGCATGTAATTTTGTGTAATCATAAAAGTATAGCATAAAAGTACAAGAAAGATGATGCTGAAATTTGTAAAAGCGTACCTGACGAGTCTTCTCATTCCACCACCTGAAACTTAAAATGCATGTGAGGGCAGTTCATGTAGAGGAAAAAAAAAGTAAGGTTTTGGTAGTTTTCCTAACCCTATGTCATAACTTGGTGGGTCATTAAGTGTTTAATTAAGGATGATTTTGCTAAGCAAAACATATTAATTTTAGTAGATCTCGAGGTATCCAACAGATCTAGAGAAAGAAGCAGGTCTGTGCTACTCTCTCGCTGCCTGGTGGAAAATCCCAAGCTCTTTTAAACTTATTATGTTGCTTAAAAATTCCTCCTGTAAATACCCTTAGTACTTAGTGAGCATTGATGTCTCAATTTTCCCTAAGAATAGGGTAATTATCACTCGTAAGTCAATATAAGAATTATATGGGTGAAGAACCTTAAAGTGACAATTTTAAGAAACTTAGTCAATTTTTGACTTGGGCTTGTAATGTTTGAAAGATGTTTTAATTTTGATGTTTACTTTTCTAATCCTTAGTTAAATGAAACTTAATTTAGCCAAAGTCACTACTAAGCCCCTAAGATTTTGGTGAGTGTTAGTCATTGCAAATGAAATTGACTTATAAGTGATGGTGATGATTCATGTTTTTGTTTTTTTGTAGTCATTGCAAATGAAATTAACTTATAAGTGATGGTGATGATTCATGTTTTTGTTTTTTTTTCATCAAATAGAGGTAATAAATTAGTGAGTTATTAACACCCAAAATCATAACCCTAAATCTAGGGTCATTTAATCGGCTAGACTCCCAAATTTTTGTAATTTAAGGAAATTGCAAATTTATCCTTTTTAATTAAGACAAGTGAGATTGGTTTCTACCAGTTAACCCCTTGTGTTTCAAACATCCAAATATGTTAATTAGAATCAAAGATTTCCCATTTCCCTTTCTGAAATTAGGCCTAAATGTTAATTAAGGCTAAATTTCTAAAATTAAACATTTGCCCCTAAGGCTCTATCACTTCATAATTCATCAAATTTAACCGAAATGACTTTAGAATTTTTATTGTACTTCACTCATGGGTCAATTGAGACATCAGAGGAGAAAGTGTGATTTTTCATAATTTAATTTACCTATAGTTATTTTTAATGCAAAAATAGGATTTTTCAAAGAAAATTCCTAACTTGACCAAGGTAAATCCTAATCCCTTGATATTTTTACTGGAGGTAGGCTTAGACCAGAGAAGTATTTGGATCAAATTTTATGACTTTTTTGAATTTTATTTGAATTTTAAGAATTATTTTAAATTCTGGCGGTTTTTATTAAATATAAAATATTTTAAGTGTGGAAAATTAAGTTTGTATTTTTATTAAATCTCATTGATGCTAAGGGACATAGGGAAATAAATTTCACATTTTTTTAGATTTTTTTTAAAATTATTGGAATTATTTTAGTAACAAAAACCTTTTTTAGTCTTTAAAAATTATTTTAAGCTTCCAAATTCAATATCTTTATTTATAAAAGTAGGAAAAATATCCCAATGGTTCCCAAGTGCTTAGGAAGCAATTTAGAACATTTTCATGAATTTTATTATTTTTGTCATCTTTATGGATTTTTAATTATTTAAATATAAAAAAAGGCTAAAAATCAAGTTTTTATTTTAAATACCATTTTATTCTTAGAAAACACCACTAATCACAAAGAACTCAAAAAACAAGTTTTTATTAATTTTTTAGCTATATTTTGATTTTTAAGAAATCATTTAAGTGTCAAGAAAAAGATATTTATCTTTAAAAATCAACTTAAGTTACCAAATGAACTCAAAATAATTTGAAATTTTTATGGTGAGTTCTATGGATCCTATACAATAGTGGAGATAAAAAATCAAGTCATTTTGATGTTTGTATTTTCCAAAATTAATTCTCTTAGTTATTTAGGGTTTGTAAAGATTGGGTACATTTTAAATTGCTTGACTCATGAGAAATTTTATTAAGGGTTCTCTAGTCATAGTAAGCCTTCCAAAATTTTCTTGAATTTTTCTAAGTAAAATGCTAATTATTATGATTAATTTAAGCAAATAATGTGCATAAACTTGAAAAATATAGATCTTTGTCTAGAGGTCTCCTCTGACTTTAGACAAATTAGAGAATGTTTTTCTTGACAAAGGCTACAACATGCCAAAAATTCAAGCCGTGGTGAAACGCCTATCTTCATGGAGAATCAAAAGACTCAAAATAGTGTTTAATTAATTAAAAATAAAACATGCATCAAATGGCCTTCAAATTATTTCCACGTTGTTTTCCTTTTGTCACTGTGCAAGTGGGTATTTTTATTTTATTTTTGTAATTTTTTTACACCAAGATATAGATTTTTGAAGTTAAGGTTCATTTTCTGAATTATTCAAATCCCTATTTATCTATTTAAACGTGCGGCGCCACATCATCTTACGCAGCTCCGAAGCTCTACGCAGCACGCTCCCGTTCAACGTCGCCATCCATATCCGTGCTGACTCGGTCAGCGGTTTATGTCCTGAAACAATGTTTGACTTAATCTTGATCGTCCATTCGATACACGCTTCATCGAACGCTGCTTCGTCATCGTCCCTGATAGCCTAGCTTGAGAACCCTCCATCTTTCAATCTTGATATCTCCCTCGTTTCTCAACCAAATTGATTGATTTCTTTTTAAAATGCTTGTTTAGACTAGAGGAACATATCTATATGGTTAAGATGCCATGAAATCAAGCCCAAGCAAATGGAGAATCAAAAGAGGCTCATAATGAGGAGTTTTATACCTTTTCTCTGAGAAGGGAAGCTTAAATCAGAGATGCTTGGCACGTTCTTTGGAGTCCAAGGAGGCTAGGGATTGAGCCTCTGGTCTTGGTGTAAGGCCTAGGTATGATTTCGATCAAGCCCGATTTCAGGTGTTGGTCTACAGCTATGTTAGGGGCTCTTTCAGAGGGGGATTTTATGGGGCTTTGTCTTCTCTTGTTGTTGTGAAGGTGTGGGCACAAGTAATTGGAGTTTCATGAAGTTTTAAGGGATGTCCTATTTCTGCCCTAATTTTTTAGCTTAAAATTAGGGTTACACATGAGGAATTATGGTAGTGAAGAGATAGGATTACACTATGGAGATCTCAGAGAAGCTCTTTAAGAAGTTTTGGGGGCTCTCTCTAAGAAATTTTCAGCACACCTCCCATGGTCGTGGAGGTGACTTTTTATAATAATGGCTAAGGGGTGGCTCTCAGGGCCAATGTTTGGGTGTATTGTGATGCTTAGGTGGAGGGCAGGGGAGCTCTATCATTTGATTTGAGTGAGGTGGCCTCTGGGTTTGATTTGGGTGAAATTTAAGAGGGGGTGGCCCTCAATTTTGTCTTCTCCGGAGACTAGGCCGGCCGGCCATGGCATCAAGAGGTAGCTAGGAGCTCAAGGAACCCAGGAGAATATGTCACAGTAATTTAATGGGCTGAGGTTTAGTTTTGGCAAAAAGATCTTAAGCCTAAGCAAATATGGAAATCAAATCCCTTAGATTAGGGGACCATTAGTCCATGGCTCACTTAGCTTGGGTTAGGTGAGTTTTGGCTCAGTCTTAGGGTCCAACTATTGGCTGTGGTGGAGTTAATTTCATGGCTTTGGGGTGTTTAGGCTACATTTAGTGCATGGGTCCAAGTGGGTGCAAATGAAAAAAATTTGGGTTTGGCCTAGGTTGGCCATGTTAGTTGGCCTAAATAAATGTTGCATTTGGTGTATATGATCGTAAGTAACAACTTTGATGAAAGATGAAAGTGGTTTTGAGTTCAATTGGATGGTCAATTTGGAAAAAATTTGAAATTTGATCAATTTAAGCATATTGGGCTAGTTTTGCGTCTAGGTTGGGCTAGCCTTGGGTCAGGTCCAAAAATCATCAATAGGGATCTCATAAAGAGCTTTTAACATAACATGGGTGCCAATTTTTTGGTTAAGGCATTCAATTTGATGAGATTAGGTCATGTGGCCAAAATTGGGGCTTTGATCTAAATCAAAATTGGGCTCAAATAATGGGCAAATTGGGCCTGGATTTGGTTTAGATTGGTCATATGAAGGGTGAATTGAGTTTAGAATTGAAATTGTGAGAAATTGAGACCAATTTGACAGACATTTGAGGTGGATTTGGGGAAAAATGGGTCTTTAAAAGGCAATTTGGGGGTTTTGGTCAAAGATAGTCAAATTAGCCAAATTGGGTCATGCGGTAGTTAAGGAAAATGAAATTGGCAATATTTGGGAGGTTTTGTAATTTTTGGGATTTTTTTGGAATTTTTTGAATTTTGGGCTATGGAGGGGTATTTTGGCAATTTAGCAAAGTTTGGTGATTTTGGGTAGTTTGGGTACAACAACAACAACAACAACAAAGCCTTAATCCCACTATGTGGGGTCGGCCACATGAATCCTTTTTCTCCATTGCGTCCTATTTAGTGTCATATTTTCATTTAGTTCTAATAAATTAAGATCATTTTTAATACAATAAGCCCAAGTCTTCCTAGGTCTACCTCTGCCTTTCTTAACACAAGTCGAATCTAAAACATCTACTCTCCTAATCGGATCATCTAATGGTCGACGTTTAATATGACCAAACCATCTAAGACGACTTTCTCTAATTTTGTCTGTCACAGGAGCTACACCAACCCTATCACGAATATATTCATTCCGCATTTTGTCTCTAAGTGTAAAGCCACTCATCCACCTAATCATTCTCATCTCGGCAACACTTAACTTATTATTATGCTTCTCTTTTAAAGGCCAACATTCAGCGCCATAGAGCATTGCAGGTCTCACCACCGTCTTATAAAATTTTCCTTTCAGTCTTAGCGGTACTTTTCTATCACACAAAAGGCCCGAAGCATTCCATTTTGGGTAGTTTGGGTAAATTTAGAAATTTTGGCCAAATTTAGGATCCCAAGGGTATCTAGGTAATTTGGGGGAGTTTTGGGGTAAAAGGCTAGGTTTGCTATCTTGGTAGAGTTGGAGTGCCAACCACCATCAATAAGTCATGGACCAATGGAAACCCCATTTTGGGTCCTCTAAGTAGTGGTCTTAGCTAAACCCTAGCCTAGGGCTAGTGGGTTTAGGGGACCACCTAAATGAGTCTCCAAAAAGTATCAAGGGACCAAAGCCTCAAAGTTTAAGTTTAAGATTGTTAGTGATTGTGAGTGCAAGTATGTACCTTAAGCCCTAGAACAACACCCAGGGTCAACTCTAAGGTCCAGCAGTCCTAAGGGTGACTCATCTTGAGGTTCCCCCATAATGACCCCACCTACTAAGTGCTTAGAGGTTAGGATCAATATGTGGAACTTCAAGTTGAGTAGAGAAGAGGGTAGAATTTCTAATGAAGAGGGAGGATCTATCGGACGAATTGTTGTCCCATTGTCGAAAATTATTCTTCACGGTACTCTGAAACGGTAGACAATTTAGCTCTTGAAGAATTGAAGGATGTTCTGTGTCGTAACCTCACGCAACGGTACTGCCTCTGCTCATTTAGAGAAGTAATCTGTAGTGGCAAGTATAAACATGTGTCCTTTGGAAGATGGAGGATCTATCGAACCTATTATGTCCGTGCCCCCAACACTTGAATGACCACTAGGCAACAGTTGGGTGTAGCACATTCGGAGGCTATTATAAGACCGCCCCATGCACTTGGCATTGGTGATGTATCCATGCAATCAGACATCATTTCTAGCCAATAATATCCATGTATTTTGATCTTCATTTTAATTTTTGGCCCTGACTGATGAGCGCCACACAGTTCGACATGTACTTCTTTGACAATATTTTGTGCTTCGGTTTTGTTCAAACACCGTAGCCACATTTGGTCGAATGATCTTCTGTAGAGAACGTTTCCCACCAGGGGCGTAAGACATGACCCTTCTTGTGATATGATGTGCTTCATAATTGACTTCTGGCAGCTTTCCAGTATGCAATTATTCTATTAAAGGCCTGCGCCAACCTTCATTGATGTTTGCAACTCTATTTATTTTCCAAGCTTATGTAAAGTTTCAAGGTTGATTTGAGACATGACATATCTTCCTTATATTGTGATTTCAATGGAATCCTCTGGGAGACGTGCCATTTCCTTAGCGAGTTTTGCTAGAGCGTCAGCATGGGCATTATCTCCCCTAGGAATCCGATAGAAAGTCGCATTGGGGATCTGCTCCAGTAGCTTCATTGTGTACTGATGGTACTTTACTAATCCTGGTTTCAAATTTTTGTATTGTTCGGTGACTTGTTGGATGACGAGTTGAGAGTTTCCACATATGACAATGTTCATTATATCCATTGATATTGCCACTTCCAACCCAGTGATTAAAGCTTCAAATTCTGCTTTATTGTTGGTGCACGGCTCTGTTAAGTGGTATGAGAACCTCAACATACCCTTATCTGGCATGATAACGATCAAACCAATCCCTATTTTGCCTGGTATAACTGTGCCTGATCCTTTTTCTTTTATGGCTAACGAAGCTCCATCGAAGTACATTTCCCAGCGTTGCACGCCGGAGAATTCCATTTATAGTATTTGCTCGTCTGGTAACTTGTCGTTTAGAGAGGACTCAGCTGGCAGTGGTGTGCAGCGAGAAAGTCTGCTAGTATCTGTCCCTTGATAGCACAGAGGGGAACAAAAGTTATATTAAATTGAAGTAAGATCATTGACCATCAAGTTAAACGTTCGGAGAGTGTTGGTCAGATCATCAGATATTGCAACAGATTAACTTTTGAGATTAAGATAATTATATGAGAAAGCATGTAATGTCTAAGCTTTTGAGCGGCAAAAATTAACGCTATACAATGCTTCTCAATAGGTAGATACCTTATCTCCGTCGGTATTAGGCGACGACTCAAGTAGTAGAGCGCATTTTCTTTATCCTCATCATTGACTTGGGCTAAGAGGGCTCCAAGAGAGTCATCTAAGGCCGCGGTATAAAGTATCAACGGTTTCCTTGGAATAGGGGCTGGCAAAATAGAAGGTGTCATTAGATATTTTTTAACATCTTCAAAGGCCTGCTAGCATTTCTCTTCCCAAACAAATTTGGCATCCTTTTTATATAAGCTCAGAAAGGCTGACACCTACCTGAGAGATTAGAAGTAAAGTGTCTCGGATATGCTAAGTTTTCCTGGAAGGAACGTAATTGTTTCAAGGTTTTAAGAGGAGGCATTTTCAAGATAGTTTTATTTTTATCCGGATCGATCTTGATTTCCCGATGACGGACATCGAATCCCAAAAATTTCCTGGAAGTAACACCGAAGGCGCACTTTAAGGGATTCATTTTAAGGTCATATCGTCATAACCGTTCAAACTCAATCCTCAAATCATACAAATGGTCTATTTGTTGTTTACTTTTGATGACCAAATCATCCATGTAGCATTCTACTTGCTTAGGGATGAGGTAGTCAAAAATCTTTGTCATTGCGCGCTGATATGTTACGCTAGTGTTCTTTAGGCCGAACGACATCATTGTGTAGCAGAAAACTCCAATCGGTGTTCTGAAGGTTGTAAGTGTTGCATCATTAGAAGACATCTTGATTTGGTTGTATCCCGACAATCCGTCCATGAAGGAGAAAATTTCGTGTGTTGAAGCGATATCCACCATCATTTATGGTATTGGTAGCAGAAACTCGTCTTTTGGACATGCCTTGTTCAAATCTCTGATATTTCGGACCCTAACTTCATTCCATGCTCTTGTCCCACGGGCTTACCGAATTGTATCGGTGCAGTAATTTTGGGTACCCATACCTTTTTCTTTTTCAACGATGAAGTCTTGGGACGGAGTGTCTTAGTAGAAATATTGGTATGTCGTGGGAAAGTATGCTCCTCGTGGTATAGACCAGCTATAGTGTCAGGTAATCATCTTGTCTTTGCCTTTGGGATTATAGGAATATCTCCATAATGGGTGATGGGTATGATTTTCGGACTCAGTCTCGACTTAACCAATTGATTGTCTGCGGTCTTGGTGGGAGTATAATAAGTAGTAATCACTGCGGTATCAACTATGTTCCCTAAATGGAACTAAACGGGGATGTGAGTAGGTGGCACTCTAGTTGTCTTGTGAGAATGTCTGGCGGACTTGACGTTCTTCAAAATTTCCTTCTTCATGCAAGGGGAAATTGCATGTCCCACTCGTTTAAGTAACTCTCTAACTGAACATCCTTCTTTGGCAGCTAGCCTTTTGAAAACTGCACTAACTTGGGTGATAGGAGTAAACTTCTTTCTCTCCTCACCATGTCCATGAAGTGGTGGAAATGTGGGGGTGATTTTCCGGATACTCTCGTATCCATCGGTATCCGTCAGAGGTTGGAATATACTCCCTCGTAGGAGTGGATAAATTTTTGGTAATCCTTCTTCATCTTGATAAGGCTCCTCCTCAATGAGTCTCTTCTCAGAAGCTTGAGCTTTGATGGCCCTCCGAACCCTTCTATTATGGTTCTTTTTTTGGGTTTGGGTCAGTGGTACAGTCCTTGAGCTTGAACCAATTTCAAATGCGGGTGGTAAGACAGTTATTCCCTCAGTCGGATCCTCAATAATCATTACTTCTTTCCTCTTAGCAGTAGCTGGGATAGCAGGTTTGGCGGGTGCAGTGACGACAGTAGTTTTGGTCTTCTTGTTGAATTCTGCAGATGGTTTCTATATTTCTAGAGTGGCAATCATCATCACTACAAACAAGGCTTTCCCAGGGATGACCTTGAGATCTTCAAATCTGGCTCCAAATTTTAAGGTAGGGGCCAACCGAGGTTACATGCTTCGAGGCTCGTTGGTAGGTTGTAGGAAAAGGTCAGCGTGGGTAGGCCATTGCAGCAGGCTTTAAAAACAAAACGTTTAGGGGTTAGCTATAAGGCCAAAACCTCATAATTTTTAGTGCAAGCACTGAAAGTAGAGGTTGATCTGTAGACCGGGTGGGTCTTAATTTATGAGTATTTTAAAATTTTATTTAATAAAAATCAAGAGGTGGAAAATTTTAATGTGCGCACAACACAACACAATTTGGTTTAATTTGCAGAAAAGCAAATCAAATTTGGAAGGGAGATGTAAAGTTATTTAAGACCCAGTGCGGGACCCATTTAGTGGCAGAGAATGCCCAGGTGGAACTAGTCCACTGACACACCTATTGGGGGTGTGACCCCACATAAAAATTTAAAGAGTCCTTAATGGCCTCCTAAAACCCTCTGTTCAAAGAGGGTTGAACAGATAGCCCTGAAGTCCAAGGAGTTTGTCGTACTTTCCCAAGACATAAATGGGTAAAGTATGCCAATGGAAGAAGGGTAATTTGGTCCAAGAGGGACATGGACACATTACCGATGTGTGAAGATAATATTTCTTGATTTGTATTGAGAGAAAAGCTTATCCCAGTTGAGTCACCAGAAGCTGTCGGCACTATTTTTAGTTGGAGGAGTTGCCTGTAAGAAGCTATCGGTCACCGGAATCAAAATCTCCTCAGCCGCTTTAGAAGGACGTTTTAATTTACATATATATTTAGTTTTAGAAAAATTTCAAATCAAACTGACCTCATATTTTTCATAGTTTAAATGAAAGAGCGTTGTACCTCAAATCCTATATCTATCTTGAAGGATAAACATAAGACTTGAGGATGAGGCTCGATCAAATAAACTAAGGATTATATGACATCTGTTTGGTCTACGAAACCTTTGTATTTGTCAAAAACTTTCCCTATTTAATATAAATAATTAATTAGGGTTTATATTAAGTTGGGTTCGGACATGCTTCCTATAAGGGTAAGACCCTACAGTTAATTACATGTTAAATGACCAAAGTCACCAAAGAAGACTCTTGGTAAAAATCAGGAAATATTTCTTCAAGGAGTTTCAAAGGGTAGGATATTTCAATGAGATCGTATGTAGTGGTGTGAAAGGGGATTGATTCAAATTTGGAACATTTTGTTGTAGAGTCCAAAGGAGGAAGAACTAGGGGATGTCATTGATCCAGAGGAGAACCCAGGTGACTTCTCAAGCTATCCTAATGTTTGACTTCATTTTTTAGGGGAAAAATTTATTTGCTTCATCCTGACAATTTTATTAGTTAGGGCTTACATTCGTATGAAACCATCACACAAATAGCCTGGAAGATTTGAGGGATTAGGTTGTGATGAACAACAACCTCAGAATCCTAAGACGAGTTAGGGCTTATATTGTATAGCAGTGTTGTACAAAGGCCTAAAGATAAGGTGAGGATTTACGTTAAATAAGCAAACAACCTCAAAGTCCTATGACATTGTTGCTTATAAGGGTGAGGATTTACGTTGCATAAGCAAGCAACCTCGAAGTCCTATGACTTTGTTGTTTAAGTAAGGTGAGGATTTAAGTTGCATAAGCAAGCGACCTCAAAGTCCTATGGCTTTGTTGTTTAAGTCTAGGATTTATGTTGCATAAGCAAGCAAACTCGAAGTCCTATGGCTTTGTTGTTTAAGTCTAAGGAATACGTTGCATAAGCAAGCAACCTTGAAGTCCTATGACTTAGTTGTTTAAGTCTAAGGAAGGAGACTGGGGAAGATAGGTTTTGCTGTTGAAGATGGTCGTGCTGCCCACCATGCTAGCTCCAAGCTTCTTGCCGCGACTAGTTTATGTTTTCTAGCGTGTCAAGTTATGAAGTCAAATTAGGTGGCCCTATGGTTTTAGTTCTTTAAATTTTATAATGGGCATGTTAAAGTTGATTACAGCGACACCGGTTAGGATCTTACGGTTCCCTCGTTCTAGCACCACTATTTTCTATTGGATTCACTTAGTCCAATTGAACTTACTAAACTCAACTTAATGAGTTCCATAATTTCATTTAGACCATGGGAAGCTTCATTAGCAATCGTAGGTTACCACCTCCAAGGATTTCCCGATCATGCGATAGAGATCTTAATTTAGTTGCAATTGTAGTTTTGTGTGATGTTTGTGATTAAATTTTGAGTTGTTTTATATTTTGAATGTTGTGACGGTGAATTTTATCTTTGTTGATTTTAGTTTTAGTTTTGGTTTTGAGTTTCTAGCTATCCTAATAGTTTTAGTTTTCATGCAGGATGACATCATTATTTAGTATGCAGTTTGTGTAAGCATAAAAGTACAAGAAAGACGATGCTGAAAACTGTAAAAGCATACCTGACGAATCTTCCGTTCCACCACCTGAAACTTAAAATGCATGTGAGGGCAGTTCTTGTAGAGGTAAAAAAAAGTAAGGTTTTGGTAGTTTTCATAACCCTATGTCATATCTTGGTGGATCATTAGGAGTTTAATTAAAGATGATTTTGTCAAGCAAAACATATTAAGTTTAGTAGATCTCTGGGGATCCAACAGATCTAGAGAAAGAAGCAAGTTCGTGCTACTCTCTCGCTGCCTAGTGGAAAATGCCCAGTTCTTTTAAACTTATTATGTTGCTTAATAATTCATCTTGTAAATACCCTTAGTGCTCAGTGAGCATTGATGTCTCAATTATCCTTAAAAATAGGGTAATTATCACTCGTAATTCAAATTAAGAATTATGTGGGTGAAGACCCTTAAATAAACAAGTTTAAGAGACTTAGCCAAATTTTGACTTGACTTGTAATGTTTGAAAGTTGTTTTAATTTTCAATGATATTTACTTTTCTAATCCTTATTTAAATGAAACTTGATTTAGCCTAAGTCACTACTAAGCTGTACTTTTCTAATCCTCATTTAAATGAAACTTGATTTAGCCTAAGTCACTATTAAGCCCTTAAAACTTCCTTATTTAAATGAAACTTGATTTAGCCTAAGTCACTACTAAGCCCTTAAGATTTTGGTGATTGTATTAGTCATTGCAAATTAAATTGACTTATAAGTGATGGTGATGATTCAAGTTTTTGTTTTTTTTTGTACATCAAATAGGGGTATTAAATTAGTCAGTTATTGACACCCAAAATCATACCCATAAATCTAGGATCATTTAATCGGCTAGACTCCCAAATTTATGTAATTTAAGAAAATTACAAATTTATCTTTTTAAATTAGGACAAGTGAGATTGGTTTCTACCAGTTAACCCCTTGTGTTCCAAACATCCAAATATATTAATTAGAATCATAGATTTCCCATTCCCCTTTCTGAAATTAGGCCTAAATGTTAATTAAGTCTAAATTTCCAAAATTACACCTTTGCCCCTAAGGCTCTATCACTTCATAATTCATCAAATTTAATCCAAATGACTTTGGAATTTTTACCCTTCCTCACTCATGGATCAATTGAGATATCAGAGGAAAAAATGTGATTTTTCAAAATTTAATTTATCTATATAATTATTTTTAATGCAAAAATAGGATTTTTCAAAGAAAATTTCTAACTTGACCAAGGTAAATCCTAATCCCTTGAAATTTTTACTGGAGGTAGGCTTAGACCAAAGAAGCCTTTGGACTAAATTTCATGATTTTTTAGAATTTTATCTGAATTTTAGGAATTATTTTATGTTGTGGGGTGTTTATTAAATATAAAATATTTTAAGTGTGAAAAATTAAGTTTTATATTTTTATTAAATCTCTCTAATATCAAGGAACACAAAGAAAAATTTTTCACATTTTTTTTCAATTTTCTTTGAATTATTGGAATTATTTAGTAAAAAACCATTTTTAGCCTTTAACAATTATTTTAAGCTTCAAAATTCAATATCTTTATTTAGAAAACTACAAAAAAAATCCCAAATTGTTCCCAAGTACTTAGAAAATAATTTAGAATATTTCCATGAATTTTATTATTTTTGTGATTTTTATGGATTTTTAATTATTTAAATATAAAAAAAGGCTAAAAATCAAGTTTTTATTTTAAATATGATTTTATTTTTAGCAAACACCCTTGACCATGGAAAACTCAAAAAACAAGTTTTTATAAATTTTTTAGTTATATTTTGATTTTTAAAAAACCATTTAGGTGCCAAAAAAATCATATTTATCTTTAAAAATCAACTTAAGTTACCAAATGAACTCAAAATACTTTGAAATTTTTATGGTGAGTTCTATGGATCATATACAATAGTGGAGATCAAAGATCAAGCCATTTTGATATTTGTATTTTCCAAAATTAATTATCTCAGTGATTTAGGGTTTGTAAAGATGAGGTGCACTTTAAATGACTTGACTCATAAGAAATTTTCTTGAGGGTTCTCTGGTCATAGTAAACCTTCCAAAATTTTATTAGATTTTTCTAAGCAAAATGATAATTTTTATGATTAATTTAAGCAAATAATGTGCATAAACTTGAAAAATATGGATATTTGTCTAGAGGTCTCCTCTGACTTCAGAAAAATCAGGAAATATTCCCCTTGACAAAGGCTACAACATGCCATAAATTCAAGTCATTGTGAAATGTCTATATGCATGGAGAATAAAAAAACTCAAAATAGTGTTTAATTAATTAAAATAAAGCATGCATCAAATGGCATTTAAATTATTTCCACATTGTTCTCCTCTATTCACAGAGCAAGAGGATATTTTTGTTTTATTTTTGTGACTTTGCTACACCAAGATATGGATTTTTTAAGTTAAGGGTCATTTTTTGAATTATTTAAATCCTTGTTTGTCTATTTAAATGTGCGGCGCCACATCATCCTAGGCAGCTCAGAAGATCCATGCAGCGTGCTCCCGTTCGACGCCGCCGTGGTCCCGAAGAGCTGTCCGGCTTCATCTTGACCGTCCATCCAATACACGCTTGATTGAACGACGCACCATCATCGTCCCCGATATCCTAGCTTGAGAACCATCCATCTTTCAATCTTGATATCTCCCTCATTTCTTGTGATAATAATGATGAAGAAGATGATGACTGGTGATCTTTTTGTTCGTTTGTTTATTTGTGTTGTACTTTATGATTGTATTGTTTGTTTTGTGATATTGTTTAGACTCTATTGTTATGTTGTAATGTGAAATTTATTTTCATTTTTAGAATTTAGTTTAGTTCTGTTCTTAGTTTTAGCACTTCGTTATATGTATTGTAATTGAGTCTTTCTCAGTGAATTTTATATCTATTATGTGCAATTTAATGTTTTAAGCCTTATAGATTTTCATATTAGCACCTGCAGTATTTTAGAATTTATTTGTAAAAATCAGAATCTTTAGCATATATGAATTTTTTTATGTACTTAATANTGTATTTAATGTTTTCTTTCACGCTTTTATTTTTAAAGTTCTTCATGTAAATCTTTTAAAAAAAAATTAATTTGGGGGGGGGGTGAGAAAAATTATTTTAAAAAAAGAAAAGAGAGAACTTAATTTTATTTGTCCTCACTTAACTATATTTTCAAAAATTTTAAATTTAACATGACCTTTGGTATTAGGGGTTAACTTTGGATAATTATATTTGTGTTTATAAATATATAGTAAATTTAAGTAAAAAAATTTATATAATAAAGGTTAATTCTAGAGACTAAGATATTTGGTAAAAAAGAATAAGACTATGTTTTTTCTATTTTAGTAAAGGAATTTGTATTTTTGAAGTATTAAAAATCTTAAATGATTCATGTAAAAAGAAACGAATTAAACTTTATGTAATTTTTAAGTTAATATAAATTTGTCAAGTGAAGAAATGTAAAAAGTTTTTAACTTTAATAAGAGGATAGTGAAGTTCAAAATCATTAAAGGCTATTCAGATATAATAATCTTTACATACATGAAAAAAAAGAGAAGAAAGAAAGAAAAGAAAAAGCGGATTAAAAATTATCCTGAAAAGTAAAAAAAAATGTGGGAAGAAGCTTGAGGAGATGCCTGATAAAAAATTGGCTTCACTTGAATAAACTTAAGGAAAAAGACTCGGACACATTTTGTAAACTTCTTATTTGAGTATTAGCTTAATGATTAATAAAGTTTTATGAAGTTCTTTTTCATATGAATTTTTCTAAGTGACTTTAATATGACAAATTGTAATTTTTCTTGAAAGAACTAGAGGATCAGAAATCTTAAATTTAATTACTGAATATCCTAGTACCTTTAGAATTAATTGGAGTTGTTTTGAATTTTTCTTACGTTATACTATTATGCTTAGAGAACTTAAATATGGAAATCTAAAAGTTAAATTCTTTACCATAAGTCATATTTTTATGTAGTAGAGGAGTTACTTGAGGAGAACGTTATTGGGGAATTTTGATACACTGAAAATTTATGCATTTTTAGAACCATATTTTATACTTATTTTTTATGATAATGCACCTTAATAGAAGGTATTTTGATGTTTTCTTGTAGGTTGTTGATTTTTAGAATTTAAAGTAAAACGGAAGCAAAAAAGGATGGAATTTGGAATCAAAATGACGTTTTTGAAGAAGTATTTAGTGTCGACCTCGCCAAAGGCAGCGCCGACGGCGCAGAACAACAGAACAATTGAAATTTTTACTCAACACCGATGGTGCCAGACTAGTGCCGACGGCACTAAAGGCAGTTCAACCCTCATTTATAGAAGTTTCAATGTATTTTGACAATTTTTGAATAGTTTTTGGAGGCACCTCTTGGAGAACCAACTTTGGGCTTTATTTGGGGCCAAAATTTATCAGGAAATTGACTCCTTTTCACTCCAAAACGTTCCAGCACGCTCCATTTTTGTCATTCTTCATAACCCATCTTCATTCCACCACCCTATTGAAGTCCATTAGTTATTTTTCTTTTATAGTTTAGAGTTTGTGTGGTGAGATTTAGTGTGAAACTTTCTGTAAGTGTTGGAGAAGGAGAAGAGTGAGAGATATCTTCTTTCTGCATTTCTAAGGAAAAGCTAAAAGGGATTTACTTTGAGAAAGAGTTTCAGATAAGTTTTGTTTGTTTATTAGTGTTGTATAAACTTTCTTTTATGTATGAAATTTTTCTTTTGTTGTGTCTTTCACATTAAAATTTTAGTAGTTTCCTTTATCTTTCTCCCTACTCTGAGATATGATGAAATGAAGAGATAATATGGTGTGCCAATATTAAAATATAAAATAAATTGTGATGATTTTTAAACTCCAAATTTAATTTACATTTCAATATGGCCAATAGAATTGTTAAAATATGTTTTGAAACATATGATACCGGAAATGGAGTATGAGTTCTACAACAGAGTGAGGATCACATTAGATTTCATGGAGGAGAAATTTGTTCATGAAATTAACTGCAAATAAATAGAGAAATATTCTTAGTTGGGTGTAGAATTGGAGAATCTTTAGGGTGACAGGCTAAAATCCCCAATTCGGTCTTAGTGTTTAAAAACTAAAGTGAGAGTTAGCCTTCAACCTTCAGGTGAAGGGAAGTGGGAGCTGGTATCCTCCTAGCCTAGCCATGGATTTTGGAACTAAACATAAGATTAGCCAATGATTTATATGCCCTGTATCAAGATAGAGAATTATAATTATTTTTATTTGGCACAATACAAATTATAAACATTTATCTCATTCATCTCACCAGAACCTCATTGTAGTGTGAAGGATGCTTTATTCCATAAGAAATCCTTCATACATAAACATAGTTAGTAGATTAGTATTTACTTTTTAAACTTTACATTTCTATTTTGCTAATAATTAAGTACTTTAGTATTGATAACATCTCAAAAATAAAAATTAGTGACAGTGATTTTGTTTGATTTACTGTAAATTTCCTAGTAAAACTTATCATTGCAAATTTACACCTTCCCTATGGGATCAAAATTTGGGGCTTAAATAGAAAGTCCTTTATTACTTGATAATAACATGTATACTTACGTAGAATCTCATTATTAATTGACTATAAATATATGTATTTTACACAACTTACTTTTCATACAATGATCAAGTTTTTGGCGTTGTAGTGGTGTTAAATTCATAAATCCTTACATATAAAAAAATCGGGATCAGTCAGTTTGATTTCATATTTTTCTAAACTTATAACGGGCAACTCCTTAAGCAAAAATAGTGCCGACAGTGTAGGAATGAAGTTCCTTAGAAAACTTTTAATTCCATAAACTGTGATGATTCAAAGTCTATGCTTAATTTACATATATATCTGGGCAATTGATTTGTTAAAATTTTTTGTGTAACATAGCGATCTGATAAAGGTTATGCTTCCACAACAAAGTAAGATCACATTTAGTCTCGTGGATGAGAATGTAATTCATGGAGTTAAGTGAAAATAAATAGGAAAATAAGTTTTGATAGGCATAGAATTAGAGATTTTAGAGTGAAAGAATAAAATCTCCAATTTTTTCTAGATGTTTAGAAACTAAAAAAAGATTGTTAGCATTCAGGTGAGCGGTAAGTGGGAACTCTAGAGTGAGAGCTACTATATTGCCAGCCTAGCCACAAGTTTAAGGACTAAACTTTGGATTAGCCAATATTCTTTATACACTTGAGAAAGGGTAAAGAATATGTATACTCCTATTTGACATAATACATTAATTATATTTACAACTATTTTATTCCTGCACTGAGTATAAACTCATTACAAGGGGATAGATGTTTGATACAAATTTGAACTCTTCTATACATTGTTATTTTAGAATTGCTTAAGTGGTAACTTTACATTTTAGCCTTTTACATTAACTTGCATTTGCATATCTACATTTTCTTAGAATATTTAGCATTCCTTTTAATTCATTAGGATTAGATAATACACTAAAACTTTTTATCATTTTCTGTATAACTTAACTACGGTTTAAATAATATTTTACTAAAGTAATCCTATAAGAGTTTTATCTATCCTCATTGGGCCAATTCCTAGGACTCCAATAGAGCCCTATATTACTTGAAATGATAAGTATACTTGTGTAGTACCCCTAGTGTGTAAATCAAATTATCAATTTAATATAATATTTAATTCTGCACACTAGCTGCTAAAAATATAAATTAGGTCAAGTTCTTTGGTCATCTTTTGGAAGTAATATTTCTATGTAACTATGGGTCGAGCATCAACATGCGTAAGGCCCCACAATGCAAGTGCACATGGAATTACTTTAAGGTTCCATCATAGCACTAGCTACCATCTAAATCCTCTTTCAACATGTGAATCCACTTGTTGGGTAGTACTCTTTTATCATCTAGTAATATCTGCCAATCTCAAGTCTTGTTTGACTCTGAAGATTGTATTTCTTCATTATGGCATGCTCCCACTTCCTTGAATCTTCAACTTGAGTGGTCACCTCAAAGCACTCTTATTCATCACTATCAATTAGTAATAAATAATATAACATAGGATAACACATATTTAGTAGTCATGTCAATCTACTAGATATCTTGACTTTAATAGTAAGTGACTAAGGAAATTTTAGTGCTCCTTCTAGTTGAGCAGTACTTCTTTCTTCATCATCCTAATCACCCGTGTCTTTTCTCTCAACATACTTAAACTCTTTAGAATTAGTTGACGGGTTGTCCATAGTTTTGATCCTGTCCTTATACATCTCCATTTCATTAAAAGTGACATCCCTACTGTTGATGAAATTATTATCTTGAAAATCCTAGAACTTGTACCTAAACTCATCTGAGTCATATCCGATGAAGGTGCACCTGATAGATTTCAAGTCATGCTTGCCCCTAGAACCTACATCAACATGCAAATATGTAGAACACCAAAATACTCTTAAATAGTGAGATATATTTACATTTTTATCACTATGTACTTTTTTAGATAAGCCTTCCTCCAAAGGTACTGATAAACAACAATTTATTAGATAAACTAAAGTGTTTACTACTTTGGGCCAAAACCATTTAGGTAAGCCTGCATGCAAACCCATGCTTCTAACATGCTCTCTAATTTATTTATTCAAGTGTTGAGCCACAGTATTCTACTACAGGTCTTTGGGAGAATGGACTCATGCCTAACCCTCTCTATAGCTCAAAAATTCCTGAACTTCTGAACACAGCACTCACCCCCATTAGTTGATTTGAGACACTTCAAATTCAAGTCTGTCGCATCTTCTATCAAAGCCTTTCACTTCTTAAAGACTTCAAACACATCAGATTTTTTCTTTAAGAAGTAAAACTATACATTTCTCACATGATCATAAGAAAAACACTACAAAATAGTGGGAAACTAAAATAGACTGAACTGGCGTAGAACCTTATATGTCAGTATGCACTTAACTCTAGTTTATTTTTTATTTCACCACTTAAAGAAAGTGACATTCTTCAACATTCCATATATAGTCTTTAGAAAATAATAGATCATCTTATTTTAAGCCCTAAAGCTTATTTTAAGAATGTAAGGTCTTCATACATTTCTCGCTCATATGGAAAACCCTACGATGTTATAAACCTGCATCCACCTTAATTCCAATCATATCAATGAAATCAATCATTTTATTAATTTGGTAAATAATGACTTCAATGTTTTCTCTAGCCATCACAAGTGCCCCTAGTCACCTTTCATTAATCACCTGTGAAAGTAGTTATGTGTCCTGACTTTACCAGCTGACTCATAGAAATGAGATTTATTTTTAGACTTGGAACATGTATAACTTTGGTAAGCTTCCAGACTATTTTACTTTTCAACCTGACATCAACATCACCCTTTCTACATTATTGCAGACCTTATTATCCCCTAGATAAATCTTCACTAGATCACTCTAAGTATCATTTTTAAATACATCATTATTGAAGCACTCATGAAATGGTGCACCTGAATCTAGGGATAACATTAGGCAGTGACCAAAGGAAAATATGTTGAGATTTTTATACCTATTTTATACTATTTTTGATAATATTGTACTTTAAAAAAAGGTACTTTTGATCTTTTGTTGCAGGAATGATGAATTAGGGTTATTGGAGCAAAAAGATGCAGAAAGGATCGAATTTGGAGTGAAAAGGACCAAAATATGTAGAATTGAACTAGACCGTCAACGGCGCCATCGACCACGTCGATGGAGAGATTTTCCCGAGACTCCATAATTAATTCATTATGAAGGTCCACCGACGGCACCCTCGAGGCCGCCGACGGCGAGCTCGGCTGTTATGCCTAATTAGGCTTTGAATAAGGCCAAATTTTGAAGGGATGCTTAGGCAAGTCTTCGGAAAGCTCATCCACAACTTTAAAAGACTATTTTGGCCGAAAATTGATGGAGAAGAAAGGGAGTCTGGAAGGGGGAGAGAGTTCCTAGAGGTTAGAAAGGTTCCAATAGTGTGAGGAATTTTTTGAGAGATTGTAAGAGTGGAGGGAAAGTGAGAGATTTCTTCCTCCTTGCTACTTCAAACTAGAATTATGTGTGTTGTAAAGAAAGGAAGAGATGTAGAGGAACTTCAAGAAATGTTCTTGGGGAGAAATTAGAGATAAGTTATTTATTTGTTGTAGTTTGTCTGACTTTGAATTTATATATGAATTTCGAGTTTTGTTGTGTTTTCCCCATGAGATCTGAGTAGTTTTCTTTGTCTTTCTCCTTGTCTTGAGATTTATGAAATGGTGATTTGAATTTGTGAAGCCATGAAAAAATTTAAGAAATTCTGATGATCTTCTCACTTCGATCTTAATTTACTTTCAATCTAGCCAATTGATTTGTAAAAATATGTTGAGATTTACAACTAAAGTGAAGATTACATCCATGATTCAGGGAGGTCAAAGCCCATGGAAGTTGGGTGCAATAAATAAGGAAATAATATTATCGGACATAGAATTGGAGATTTTAGAGTGACAGACTAAAATCCCCAATTCGTTTTTATCGTTTGAGTGCTGAAGTGTAGATGTTGGCCCTCAGGAGAGGGGAACGTGGGAGCTCCGAAGTGAGAGCTGGTATCCTCCCAGCCTAGCCGCAGATTTAGTAAACAAGTGTAGGATTTGTCAATGTTATTTATGCCTGGACCAAAGGGTAAGGAATAGGTATGCTTCTATTTGACATAATATAATTTGAACCAATTGACTATAATTTCTTGACAATGAGAAAAAATTGAACTGATTCACTTTATCAATTCACTATAATTTCTTGACAAAGAGAATGATGTTTTCAGTTATATTGAATATCACATTTAAACCCTCATTAGTATCATTCGTTATTTAATAGTTATTAAAAGTATATATTTATTGCAATTGTCTATTAGTGACAGATAAGTAAATTGAACATCATTGTTGTGATTAAAGTATTATTTTTTTCTAAAATCTTAGTTCGTAATTCTAAACCACTCCCTGTAGGATCGGTGTCTATGGTTTTATTAGAGCCCTATATTACTTGAGCGATACGTATACTTGCGTTGATAAGAGTGACTTTACAATTATCTTATATTTATTACGTGCATATTTATCTTATATTTTTAAGCATACATAATGTCGCGGTCAAGTTTTTGGCGCCGTTGCCGAGGAGTGAGTAAACAAAAATCACAATTAGAGTAAAGGGCAATTTAGGATTATTAGAAAATTTTTACTTGAATTGCAACTTATTTTTATATTTAGTTAATTATATTACTGTGTACTCATTTCAAACTATATGCGTAAGTTTGAACCTGAAAATATTATACCCTACAATTCAGAATTAGAACACACTGTTAGAAGGATTAGAAGATTAAGAAGAGAAACTAGAAATTTTGATACAATAGAAAACAACATGAACAATCAAGGAATAGAAAATGAACACCAATCTAGACCCCTACAAGATTATGCAAATCCTACAGCAGATGAAATTCACTTATCTATCCAAAATTCTGATGCAGCTGCTAATTCATTTGAGCTTAAACCTATTATTATCCAAATGGTGCAAAATAATAAATTCAGAGGTATACCAAATGAAGATCCTAACTTACACCTCGCTAGTTTTTTAGAACTGTGTGCTACGTCGCTAGCTTTTCACTGAGGAATAAGGCTAAGATATTAGCACCAGAATCTATTAGAACTTGGGGAGAACTTTCACAGAAATTTCTATCCAAATATTTTCTTAGACTTATGCTTTTTCCTTTTTCACTGAGGGATAAGGCTAAGATGTGGTTAAATTTGTTAGTAGTCTTAGACTTTTTCCTTTTTCACTGAGGGATAAGGCTAAGATGTGGTTAAATTTGTTAGCAAAGACTTAGACTTTTTCCTTTTTCACTGAGGGATAAGGCTAAGATGTGGTTAAACTCGTTAGCTCCTAGTTAGACTTTTTCCTTTTTCACTTAGGGATAAGACTAAGATGTGGTTAAATTTGTTAGCACATGTTAGACTTTTTCCTTTTTCACTGAGGGATAAGTCTAAGATGTGGTTAAACTCGTTAGCACCTGGATCTATTAGAACTTGGGGAGAACTTTCACAGAAATTTCTATCCAAATATTTCCCTCCATCCAAAGCTGTAGAAATGACATAACATCGTTCTCAGATTGATGGAGAGTCAATATATAACTATTAGAACTTGGAGAGAACTGTCACAAAAATTTCTATCCAAATATTTCCCTCCATCCAAGGTAATTAGAACTTGGGGAGAACTTTCACAGAAATTTCTATCCAAATATTTCCCTCCATCCAAAACAGCTAAACATGGGAGAACTTTCACAGAAAGTTCTATCCAAATATTTCCCTCCATCCAAAACTGCTAAACTTATAAATGACAACATCGTTCTGTCAGATTGATGGAGAGTCAATATATGAAGCTTGGGAGAGATTTAAAGATCCAACTTTCACAGAAATTTCTATCCAAATATTTCCCTCCATCCGAAACTGCTAAACTTAGAAATGACATAACATCACTTTCACAGAAATTTATATCCAAATATTTCCCTCCACCCAAAACTGCTAAACTTAGAAATGACATAACATCGTTCTCAGATTGATGGAAAGTCAATATATGAAGCTTGGGAGAGATTTAAAGATCTTCTTAGGAAATGCCCTCATCATTCGTCACTAGATTGGTTGATAATTCAAACTTTTTTATAATGAATTAGTGGGATTTCTTAGATCAACTATAGATGTTCTAGCTGGTGGTTCTTTAATGTTAAAACCTTTTGATGAGACTTATTCATTAATAGAAGAGATGGCTACCAACAATTTTCAATGACCCTCTGAACGGGTAAATCCTAAAAAAGTAGCTAGTATCCATGATTCTCATGCAATATCTATGTTAGCTTCGCAGATTGCTGCAATATCATAGAAATTAGATCATTATTGGATGAATTATTCTCCAACACCTCTTATGATGGAAGAGAATTCATCTGAGCAATTTGTGGACATTCAACCTTCATATGAGACCTTAAATGCTTTTAATAGACCCAACAACCCTTATTCAAACTATTATAACCCAGGTTGGAAGAATCATCCAAATTTTAATTGGAATAACAATTTTTCTACAAATCAACAATGGGAAAACAAACCAATGAACCCATTAGGAAATTCATCCAACCAATTTCTACAAATCAACAATGGGCAAACAACTCAGTAAACCCATTAGGACATTCATCCAACCAAAAAAATGTACTATAGACCTTCTTATCCTCCAGGATTTAACAGCAACACTCAAATTAAGGAGAAGAAGTTGTCTATAGAAGAGTTGATATTAAACATGGGTCAACAATTACAGAATCAAGAAAATCAATTGCAAATTCAAGGAAATAAATTACAAAATCAAAGAACTACTATTAAGAATACTGAAAAACAATTGGGGCATAGTGCTACTGCGCTTAGTAACTGAACATTAAGAACTTTTCCTAGTACTGTGGAACCAAATCCTAAAGATTAAGGAAAAGAACAAACCAAGGCAATATAATTACGAAGTGGAAAAGAATTGGAAACAAGGGTGCAAAAAGAAACTGAAATTGAAACAGAGAAAATGGACGTGGAAAAGAATTGGAGATAAGAGTGCAAAAAGAAACAGAAACTGAAAAAGAGAAAGTGGATTTAAAATCAAAGCGATACAATTACGAAGTGGAAAAGAATTGGAAACAAGGGTGCAAAAAGAAACGGAAACTGAAAAAGAGAAAGTGGATATCATAAAGAAAAGGATCATGAGTACCCAGATTTAGAGTATCCATTTACACCAATGAAAATTACTATGGATAAACCTCCACCACTGTTTCCTCAAAGATTGAAGCAACACAAACAAAACAAACAATTTTTCTAAATTTTTAAAAATTTTTAAGAAGTTAACGGTGAATATTCCCTTTGTAGAAGCTTTAGATCAAATGCTCAATTATGCGAAATTTATGAAAGATTTTCTGAACAAGAAAAGGAAGTTCATAGATATCAAAACTGTTGCACTTGGCAAAGAGTGTAGTGCAATTATTCAGAAAAAGCTTCCTGAAAAATTGAAAGATCCTGGTAGTTTCACTATAACATGTGTTATTGGTGAAAAATTTTATGGAAGAGCTTTATGTGATTTGGAAGCCAGCATTAATCTTATGCCTCTATCAATTTTCAAAAGATAAGGATTAAGAGAAGTCTCACCTACTTCTGTAACACTACAGTTACCAGATAGTTCAGTTATCCTAAGGGAGTTATAGAAGATGTGTTAGTAAAAGTTGATAAATTTATCTTTCTTGTGGATTTTACTAAGGGAGTTATAGAAGATGTGTTAGTAAAAGTGGATAAATTTATCTTTCCTGTGGATTTCTTTATTTTAGATATGGAGGAAGATAAAGAAATACCTATTATTTTAGGGAGACCATTTTTATCTACTGGAAAAGCTATGATAGATGTTCAAAAAGGAGACTTAACTATGAGAGTTAATGATCAAGAAGTGACTTTTAACATTATGAAATCTATAAAATACACTGCTGTTGAAAGACATAATGAATGTTTTCGTAGTGAACATCTATTGAATGAACATTTTAAAGAATATTTTGAAGAGAAAGAACAATTTGAAGAGAGTAATGAAGTTATTTTTGATGAATTAGAAAATGAAGAATTAGATTATGTTTAGGAAAGATTTGAGATGTTGAATATAACAGAAAATGCTGATAAAAATGTATTTCCGTCAATTATAAAACCACCTGAACTTGAGTTGAAAATACTGCTTAGTCACTTGAAGTTTGTGTTTCTGGAGACTCATCTACATTACCTGTTATTATATCTTCAAAATTAAACGATTTTCCAGAGAAAAGACTGTTCGATACATTGAAAAGGTATAAGAAAGCTTTTGGTTGGACCTTAGCTGATATTAAGGGAATCAGTCCTTCAATCTGTATGCACTTAATTATATTAGATGAACAATATAAACAAAGAGTTGATCCACAAAGGAGATTAAATCCAATGATGAAAGAAGTATTTAAGAAGGAAATTTTGAAATGGTTAGACACTGAAATTATATATCCTATTTCAAATAGTGCGTGGGTAAGTCCAATTCATTGTGTTCCTAAGAAAGGAGGAGTGACTGTTGAAATAAAAGAAAATAATAAATTAATACCTATCATACAAGTTACTGGGTGGCGTATTTGTATTGATTATAGAAAATTAAACACTGCCACCAGGAAATATCACTTCCCTTTACCCTTTTTAGAACAAATAGTAGATAGACTTGTTGGGCACAAATATTTTTATTTTTTAGATGGACATACCAGTTACCATCAAATTCCTATTGCTCCTTAGGATCAAGAAAAGAAAACATTTACTAGTACTTTTGAAACATTTACTTTTCGAAGAATGCCTTTCAGATTATGTAATGCACCAGCAACATTCCATAGATGTAAGATGTCCATCTTTAGTAAGTTAATTGATGATGGATTGAAAGTATTTATGGATGATTTCTCTATATTTAGAATATCATTTGATGCATGCTTAAATTATCTTGAAAAAGTTTTAGAGTTATGCGAAAGAACTAATTTAGTCCTAAATTGGGAGAAATGTCAATTTATGATTGCAGGAGGAATTATATTAGGGCATAAAATTTTGGAAGATGGTATGGAAGCAGACCTTGAAAAAGTTCAAGTTATATCTAAACTAATGTCTCCTACTAATATAAGAGAGGTTAGGAGTTTTCTTAGACATGTTGGATTTTATAGGCATTTTATTAAAAAATTTTTAAAAATTACCAAACCTCTATGCCAACTTTTAGAAAATGAAAAGAAATTTGAATTTACTGAAAACTGTTTAAATGTCTTCGAGTTATTAAGGAAAAAATTAATCACAGCCCCTATTATAGTTTCACCTAACTGGGAGAAACCATTTGAACTGATGTGTGATGCTAGTGATTATGCTATTAGAGTTGTTCTTGGACAAAGGTATGAAAAGATTTTTAAAGTTATATACTATGCTAGTGAAACTCTTAATGATGCACAAATTAACTATACTGTTACTAAAAAAGAGTTACTGGCCATTGTGTATGCTTTAGATAAATTCAGATCTTATTTAATTAGAGCTAAATGTGTTGTGCATACTGATTACTCTGCTATTAAAAATCTGATGCAAAAGAAGGATGTTAAACCAAGGATATTTAGATGGATACTTTTGATGCAAGAATTTGATCTTGTGGTTATTGATAGAAAAGGAACGGATAATCAAATTGTTGATCATTTGTCAAGATTGGAAAACTAAAAATTATCTGACAAGGATAATGAAATTACATACAGTTTTCCTGATGAACAACTTTTTAATATTAATGAGTGGAAAATATCATGGTATGCTGATATTGTTAACTATAATGTAAGAGATATTTTGCCACCTATGTTGGCATTGCAACAACAAAGAAAATTCATTCATGATGCAAAAGCATATTTTTGGGATGAGCCTTATTTATATAAACAAGGTAAAGATACTATTATGAGAAGATGTGTACCTTATGAAGAAACTGAACTAATTATTCAGAAATGTCATGATTCTGAATTTTTGAGATGTGTACCTTATGAAGAAACTGAGCTGATCATTCATAAATGTCATGATTCTGAATTTGAAGGACATTTTGGGATTGATAAAACTGCTTATAAAATTCCACAAGCTAGATTTTATTGGCCTACTATCTTTAGACATATTTATAGATACATAAAAACTTGTGATCGATGTCAACGAGTAGGCAATATATCTAGAAGAAATGAAATGCCTCTGAATTTTATGTTAGAAGTTGAGATCTTTGACATTTGGGGATTAGATTTTATGGGACCATTTATTCCTTCATTTGGTAACTTATATATATTAATTGTTGTAGACTATTTCTAAGTGGATTGAAGCACAAGCTTTACCTCGTTGTGACGCTAAAAGTGTTTCAAGAATTTTAATGAAAAATATTTTCACTAGATACGGAATTCCTAGAATGATTATCACTGACGGAGGATCCCATTTTAGGAAGAAATATATTCAGAGATTGACAGGAAAAATTTAATATTATTCATCGAATCTCTACTGCCTATCATCCTCAAACCAATTGGTTAGCTGAAGTTTCTAGTAGAGAGATTAAACAAATACTTGAAAAGACTGTAAACCCTAGTAGAATAGATTGGTTCACTAGAATGGATACCACATTATGGGCTTACAGAACTGCTTATAAAACTCTTATTGGAATGACTCCTTACAGACTAATTTTTAGAAAAACTTGTCACTTAACAGTGGAATTAGAGCATAAAGCATATTGGACAATTAACGAATTGATTTGAAAGATGCTGGTAAGAAGAGATTGTTACAATTAAATGAATTGGAAGAATTAAGAAATCCTTACCAGTAGAATTGGAGCATAAAGCATATTAGGCAATTAAAGAATTCAATTATAATTTGAAATAGTAGAATTGGAGCATAAAGCATATTAGGCGATTAAAGAATTCAATTATAATTTGAAAGATATTGGTAAGAAGAGATTGTTATAATTAAATGAATTGGAAGAATTAAGAAATGAGTCTTATGATAATGACAGATTGGGCGATTAAAGAATTCAATTATAATTTGAAAGATGCTTGTAAGAATTGGAGCATAAAGCATATTGGGCGATTAAAGAATTCAATTATAATTTGAAAGATGCTGTAAGAAGAGATTGTTACAATTAAATGAATTGGAAGAATTAAGAAATGAGTCTTATGATAACGATAGAATTTATAAGTTTACAATTAAATGAATTGGAAGAATTAAGAAATGAGTTTGAAAGATGATGGTAAGAAGAGATTGTTACAATTAAATGAATTGGAAGAATTAAGAAACGAGCTTATGATAACGACAGAATTTATAAAGAAAAATTAAAGTCAATTAAATGAATTGGAAGAATTAAGAAATGAGTCTTATGATAACGACATAATTTATAAGGAGAAACTAAAGTTATGGCATGATTGGAAGATTAAGCAAAAGAACTTTGAACCAGGACAAGAAGTTTTGCTTTACAACACTAGGCTGAAATTATTTCCTGGGAAATTGAAGTCTCATTGGTTAGGACACTTCACTGTGACTCAAGTTTATACTTACAGAGCTGTTGAAATCGAAGATTAGAAAACTGGAAATAGATTTAAAGTAAATGGACACAAATTAAAACCATATTATGAGAGTAAAAGACCAAAATTTAAAGAGGTTTTAATGATCAGTCAACCTGAATGACACCTGAATAGCTCGTGCCCGATATTTATCTTTATTTTTATCGCAATTATAGTAGTTTGTATTTGAAATTATCGTTAGGGCGTGGTAGTATTAAGCACTACTACTCTTATTTACCCTTGAAACATCTTAAGAATTGGATCCATAGAGAAAAAATTAGAACGTATTCGGACCAGAGCGAAAACTGTGAAAATTTTGCCTTGGGCGTTGAAGGTGCCCTCGACACCGCCAATGGCGGGTTTTTCCCGAGAGTCCAGGAAAAATTAATACAGAGGCTCACTGACGGCGCCCTCGACCCTGCCGACGGCAAAACCGGCGAAATGGCGGTTTTTGGCAGTTTTTGGGCTGGAATAATCTTTTTAAACTCAAAAATTCAATTCATTGTTCATATTTTCCCTCCAAAAATGAAGTGAAACTCCACTAATATCATTCCTATGGCATCCAATTCCCCTGATAACCCCAGAATGAGAGTTTTCAATCAGCAAAAAATTATTTGTGCAGAAGCGCAGCGAATCTTCAACAAGTTACTGACGAAGAAAAGATTGATCAAAGAATGAGAATTCATAAATCGTGGATTGAATAATCCCATGATGGATATTGAAGAAATGATAGTGCAGCGAAGATGGGAAGTGTTGTGCTACACTACCGCCGCCGTAGTGGTTCCTGTGGTAAAATAATTCTATGCAAATTTACATGGAATCAACCAGGGAGTTGTTTATGTGTGAGGAAGATGGGCCACTTTCACTCCTGCATGGATCAACGAATTATACATGATCGAAAATGTTCATGTCTGCTACTATTCCAATTTCGTCCCAATGAGAAACCAGATGAATGAAATTTACCAATATTTAATGGACGAAACTGACAATTGGGAAATAAGAGAAAACGGGTATGTTAGTTTTCTTGCGACACTCCTAAATCCCGTTTCAAAACATTGGCACTTTTTCATTTCTTCAAAACTGTAACCGACAATATAGATCGGTAAATTTTTTAAGGAAAGTGTCATTTTGAATTACTGCATCCAAAGGGGACTGCAAATTGATATTGAGTCTAATAATTGTGAAGTCAGTTTTGGGTCTGATCGTTCATGGATCCACTTATGGGCTTGACCACCCCTCCGTTTCTAAAGAAAGTGTCATTTTGAATTACTGCATCTAAAGGGGACTGTCGATCGACATTGGATCTATAATTGTGAAGTCAGTTTTGGGTTTTGATCATTCATGGATCAACTTATGGGCTTGGACACCCCTCCACAATTTTCTCACTTTGCAGTCAGTTCTAAGTGTCCTATGAAAATTAGGAAAAGGTACTTCTACCTTGGAAGCCTTTGGACCCAAATGGAGAGATTCCCAGCTTTTGAAGATGAAAATGACATGACCATTATAGTAGATCAATCATCTCAAAATTCATTGCCAGTTCAACCCTTAATTCCTGATAAGTCTCTGGTGATCCTGTGCCAAATCAAAAAATTGGAGGAGGTACAAAATGTCATGAATGCAATTAATAATATCTCCAATTTCTTCGATCATCTAGACTGAAGGATAAAGGAACATTTTGAGCACTCTGGACATTTAGAAGATAGCTTAATACGACTGATGAGGAGGATGAAGTTAATAGAAGAGGATTCCACTGAAGAGTTTCCATTATGACCCTTCTACAACCTCTTCGTTCATGTGCAATCAATGGGTGATCTCAGAGGAGAATCTAATACCGAGTCTGAAGATTAGTAGATTTATAATACTACCTGTCTGTCTATCTATGTATTTTGATTTGAACTTTGTATTTGCTTTGCCACTATGAATCCTGNCAGTGGTTGACCCGCGGCCTGCGTTTAGTGTAAAAACCCAAACGCAGTTTTAGATAAGCTGGCGAAACACGCGGCGAATCAAACGGTACCAGCGGTGTTTTGAAAAAGCCCCGCACTTATAAGCTGCCCCAAACGGAAAGTTTTTTTCCTTTAGTAGGACAAGTTTCCTAGTGTTGCTTTCATTGATTTTTCGTTAGTAAGAGTAATTACATTGAAGCCACTCAATTTTATGCACTTAAATATATAACACCTACACTTTGCTTACATTTGTGGCACCCAAATCTTTTATAAGTTGATTGATAGTTATCAAGAACCTCTTTTTATGGTAATGTGAATCATTGATGGTGATCTCAGTTTTCTTGCTTACTATTAGAGTAGTTTGATGATGAAGTGGTTTTAAAGCTTCATGTTTATGCTAGTGCAAATTTTGGTGATATTATGACTTGAATGCATGATATTTCTTCTAGAATATTTTGATGATATGACAATTTGAATGCTTGATATTTCTGCTGCAGTATTTTGTCCATAGGTGGTCGTTTGGAAAAAAAATGAAAATTTATATACATACCAGACAAATCTTATTTAGCATCGCATCTACCACCTAAAATTTGATATTTACAATTCTAAGATCTAAAGATTTGATAGCTATGTGTAAAAATATGAAATGTTTAGGTGTGTTATATTTAAAGACATTAGAATCTTGTGCTAGGTGGTAGAATCCAATGAAATTTTCAGCTTTTATTAAGCATGAACATAAGTGCAGTGATTGGTTACATTGAGCTTGTTATGGTGTTGTTATGCTTCATTAAGATAGACTATAAATTGGTGTTGCCTACGACCCCTTTGGGCAAGGATCCTGGGAGTTATTCTCAACTTGTATCTTCATTTGATAATGGATGGTAGGGTTACTTGTAGCCAGCAAAAGAGGGGTTTTATGTTTTCTGGTTTTGGGGTTGTGATGCAATTAACTCATAGTAGGTGTAAGTGTAACAGAGTTAAATTGGAGACGCTTCTTCTCCCTTGGCTAACACTTGAGAGCCATTTGATGAGATTTATTTAAATTTGGTTAATCTTCTTCTCACAAATGTACGACTTTGCTGATATGAAATTTTCTTCTTATCTAGATCGCAGATTCGCCTCCAATTCCTATGAGAGCACAAAGGTTCAACTTTTAATCTGAGCCATTGGTCTTGATTCATTTTCATCTCTCAGTGCTGTTTCATTTGCAAATCTTCTCATTTCATGAATTCTGAATTCCATTCATTTAAATACAATACCACATAGTTCATTTGAATCTTTAGAAGTTAGATATTTATGTTTATGCGTTACAAATATAGATACATATGAATTTTACTCTTTCATTTATCATTTATCCTTAATCTAAAGTATATTTCTAAAATATTTATAAGTTAAGTTTATTTATTCTCATGTTATTTTTAAATCATTTATAATGAGAAATTCAAGAGAGTTTAGAGCAAGTGTCACCTAGGAACATGAAGTGAAAATGATTTTTTGCAACCTATTTTTGAAAGAGGTCGAATTAATATTTGACCAACAACTCACTTTAATAAAAAGGGATGACAGAATGTTATGATAAATTTCAAATAGAAGACTAATAGAGTGTACACATAGCTCAATAAAAAATAAATGGGATAAAGTAAAGAAGGTTGAAAATTATGTAATAAGCTAAAACAAATATCAACTAAATTAGGTTGAGATTCTATAAAAAAGACTATTGATGCTTCAGATAACTGGTGGGGAGCGAAGCTACTAGTAAATTATTTAACTTATATTCTTCATTCATATTATTCAGTAAGTATACATATGTACTTACAATTCATATATATATTCCATAGAACATAGGTAGTGTCAAATGAAAAAAAATTAGGTACAATGATATAGATCCTGAACTAGAAGAAAAATAAAACCAGATGTTTAGTGATGTTGTTGCTACGGAGCTTAATCATGGACTCCAAGCCAAAAGTCACATGAACCTACATATAGTCATTGCAATTCTGACCATAGAGAGAACTATAATGACCTCATTGAGAAATCGTTGTATGACATAAATAATCATACTGAATCCAGTTATTTGAAACATAGGCTATTTGAGGGTCCAAAAGGTTTGGGAAAAAAAAACAAGTGTTGCATTTCTAACAAATGAGATTGCAGAGTTAGTTAATGAATATACAACAATCACATCTGCTTCAAGTATGCCAGATAGATTAACATCCATTTCTGAGGCTATCATTATGCTGGATCAAATATTAAAAATCCTTGAAGACATAACTATTTATTCGCACTCTAAAAAAATACCTGAAGATGTTAATAAGAGTAAGATTTTTATAGCTATGGTTCTTGAGCGAAGGGTTCATTATCTACATGCTTTGTTCAAGAATCTGAATGAGGAGCATAATTTTGAACAATTTAGAAACTTTTTTGCGAAAGACTATATTTCAACTGTTCTGTAATATTCACTAATATTATTTTAGTTTGTTAGTTATTATTGTGTGCTTGTCATCTATTATGTAACTGTTAGCCATTAAATATTTAACATAATTGATGAGTTCTTTAATGTTTATAGATATAGATATTAATAAAAAAGATTAATGTATAAAAGAATTATTTGTTGCTATTTAATTTTAATTTTTTATTACTCGTTATTAAATGGTGTGTAACTTATGATGTAAAAGGTTAGACTTTTGACTCTCTGCAAACTTTTGAAGTTTATTTATGGTGTTCTATTTGATTTTGTTATAAAATAATTAACTTACGACTAGCACATGTACATAAGGGTATTACAATTTTTTGCTCATAAACAGTTGTAACACAACAGATTAACCAAATAGACATATTGCTTCAGCAGCAGCAGCTTTCTCGCAATAACTTCTCCAAAAACAATTTTATAGTTATTTTTTCAAACAGTTGCAGTTACCCCAAAGAGACCCTTAGACTATTGATATTAATATTAGAGTGGAGATTTTGAAAATGTAGCATAGTTGTGAATAACTAAAGAGCCTATTTATTTTACTATGAAACAACTATAATCCATCTTGAAGAAAACAAAAGAATAAGAGATCAATCCCTAAAAAGACTTAACAAATGGAAGATTTATCCTTAAGAGAATAGAAAGTGAAGAACTTCACCATCATAAAAAAAAAAAAAATTAGAAGAAAGTTCTAGTTTTAAATTCACGAAACATTATAAAAACTCTAAAAAGTTGCTTTAGAAGCTTGAAAGTCATCATGAATACAACTAGATTGATCGAACTTGACTAAAAAATTAGTTAATTTAAGTTGATTTTTTCGTCAATAGGATTGGGGCTTACTATGGGATTGTTATTTCAGTTAGGTTGGATTAGTTTGATCAATTATATAAACTTGAAGCTAATTAGATTGAATTGGCCTTGATTGAGCAACACTGAAGTTCGATAAATAGCTAGTAATAGGTATGTTTAAATAGAGTTGTGCGGATAATGTTTAATGAAAGAGAGATATTCACAAAATAATCAGAGAGGAAAAATAATAACAATTACCAAGAATGATGTGGCTTTAGTTGAATTAGCTTTTAATTTATAATAAGAGGCCATTTGAAAATATTTAAAAGTGGATAAGGATTGGTTTGAAGTGGATAAAAATTTAGAATTTCATCAGGTTTGGAGAAGAGAATTTTTAGACATGGATGAGGGTTATATGGAGTTAGTTCTAAATTCACATTTAAGAGAAAATCAAGGAAGCTTGTGGATAATATTCTAACTGAATATGAGGATGATGGATTGCCTAGATTTATGTGGAGTTGGTTGAATGGGATGAGGTAGATGGCAGATGATTGAAGATCAATTAGTGCAAGAAGTAGGGGATTTGGGAAGTAAATAGTAGCTTTTTGGTGTTATTTCCAAGAGCATTGATCGTTTTCATTACTATTCTCATAGTAATATTTTACATTGACATTGTTCATGGAACAACAAAGTAGATTCATTACAATTCATGGAGAGTGAAGCAATGTGAAAATAAAGGGGGTAAGTAAAAAAAAAGTAAGAAAATATGGCATAAGCACCTTAATCCTTATCAGAAGGTAAGAGATTAAAGGGAATATACCATCAATTCTTTGCAAAATGCAAAAAAAAAAATACTATGATATAATTTATGATGATCAAGAAGTAGAAGAAAATACTTTGGTGAACTTTAATATTTGATTTTTTCAGGGAGAAGAATTCAGTGTACTATGTGGGAACAAAAAAAAAAAATCTAGCAAAGAGGGTTGACAATATAAAAGAATAGGGGTTCCTGTTACCCAGATTTAACCAAAATTTATATAAAATTTAGCGCAAATCCTACCAAATAGTCAAAATAAATAATTTAAGAGTCTGTTTGGGGCATCTTGTGCATTTCAGGATAAGCTGCTTATCCTGAAACGCGGCCCGCGGGCCGGCTGCAGGGGTCGACCCGCGGCCTGCGTGAATGTAAAAAGTCAAACGCAGTTTCAGATAAGCTAGCGAAACGCACGAACCAAACGGTACGGCGGTGTTTTGAAAACGCCGCCCGCACTTATAAGCTGCCCCAAACGGACGCTAAATCTTACAACATATTAAACCTCGTTTATCCTCTGTTTAGTCATAAATCATGGATTTAACAAAACTGACTTTTCAATAAATTTAGGTGATTTAGACGAACAAAAAGTGAGAGTAGGGGAAGAATGGGAGTTGTCATCGCATCTTCATCTATAAATACTCTTCTCCTGCGCGAGTCCACTAGTCCTATCAAAGCATTCTCCAGCTAGCTTTACTCACGATGGTCAAGGCCTCAAGGGTCTTGGTAATTTGGGTAGAAGCAAAGGAGATGCAAGTGTTACTTTATTTTATAGATTTTCATAATATTTTATTTACTAATATTAATGGGCGATGATTAAATAAGAAATGTTTCATCTTTAATTAATTTTAATGATTGACATTAGTTAATTTAAAAATAATAACTTAAAATAAATTGATATTATTTATAATTTAATTTATCTAAAAAGAAATTATTGTGTTTAGTTAATTTTACAAACAAATAACTAATACTTAATTTTGAGTTATCTTATAATAATTATAATTTAAAATATCAAATAATTTTAATAAATCTTAATTAGTAATATTTATGATTAAATTTAATTATGTTAAAATCATAAATTTAGTCAATTTAATAAACAATTCTATTAAATTATTTAGTAATTTAATAATTAATAATTAATTGGAATGTTGTTTACACAGGGTGAATTGTGTAACATATTTTAATTTCATGGCCCATATTATTAATAAAATCTCATTTGAGTCACAAGATTCAAATTCTGAAGCAAGTAGCCAAACAATACGATAGGATTTAATTAGATTTAACTTATGCCATGCTAAATAGTTTACAGCATTTAACTATTTCAAAACTTAATAAGGATTTGCAGGATTTACTAAATCCTATTTGCGGCTACACAGCTCTTGAAGATTACATTCAGCCAAATTCCCCCACCAAAAAAGACAGCAATTACAAAACATTTGTATCATTGATCCGTATTCCATAAATCATTGAAGTTTAGATGTACTCATGATGAATGGATACCATATTTTAAGATTTCATGGATTGATGAAACGGGGAAGCAATAAACATAAACGCATGGCCATAATCTATAAATTTAGACAGGAAGTAGAGCAGGCATAAATAGGAAAAAAAAAATTGTGATATGCTTAAACAAGTACAAGCAAGCAACTGAAATCAAATCCAGAAAAGATCTCAGAGCCTCGAGAAATGACGAGGAAAAAAGCGAAAGCAACTTCAGATTCGGGAGAAACAACGATTATCTTAAACCAAATCCTAACACCTGATATCACATACTCGATTTTGAAGGAGTCAGCCATGTTGCGCGGGGCCAAAAGGAGATGTTAATAAAAGACATTCATCCTTACAAGGCATTATCGAGAGAACTTTTGGGGTTTGGAAGAAGAAGTGGGTGATACTGTGCGATATACCACCTTACCCATTTCTAAAATAGGTCCAAACTGTTATAACAACAATGGCACTCCACAATTTTATTCAGCGTCATCCTTCCCGAATTGATGCTGATTTTCATAGTGCTGAAAAAAATCAACAAGAACCACCAATCGAAGCATATGAATACTACATTGGTCATTCTTCCATGAGGTGAAAATGATCATTCCACAATTTGTATGAAGGATGGAGAAGATGCAAATGAAATGGCGGTTCTTCGAGAACTGATTACTAATGCGTTAGTTAGGGGGTGACGGTGTATCTGAACTTTCATATGTACAATTCAGTGGTAAATTCAACTGTTGAAATTCAGCGGTATGCAATTCAGTGTTAGATTTGTAGCTGATTCTTTTTTCTCAATTGAGAAGTTATGTATTTCTTCATGCTCTGGAAGGTTGTTTGGTGTCAAGAATCAAGCAGGATTTATAAATTTCTTGTTAAGCTGCTCAAACGAATTCAGGGAATTGGGATAGCATGCCAGGGCACAACTTATTGGGATTTATTAATTCATGTGGCCTCAAATGGGGTCGTGACTGTCTAAGGCATTTTAGAGATAATTGCTTCATTATGCACGGAAAATTATTGACTGTGATTGAGTACCTTATTTTGCTATGGGAGCTATTTGGAATTCGTTCAGGAATTGCATTATAAGAGGTTAACTTCAATCTACTCAGGCCATGCATTTCTCTGTACAATATATATAAATATAAATATAAATATAAATAATTATATGTTTTCTGCATTGCTATGGGAGTCTTCTTATATGTATGTATGTATGTAAATTCCAAAGTTTAAGTGTTGGATATGCTTTCTGCATGCATTCATATAAACTCCAATGGAAATGTTTGACCATTGTGTGATAGCATTTGCAGGAATATGTTATATGGTGGCATGGTTTCAAGTTGAAGCAAAAAGTATGTGGTGCCATTTGCTTTACCATTGTGTGATAGCATTTGCTGGCTAGTTACAGGGGGAAAGTTTGCAATATGATGTTAGTGGCGGAAGGGAACATTTGCAATTGAATGGAGTTTTCCTTCTATATATATATATATATATATATACATAAGTAAGAGTTCAGTGGTATGCAATTCCCTGGTGTGAAGTATTATATTTGCTAGGTTTAGTGGTTTGTCCTGACCGGAATTCCATGGTGTGAAGTTGTATATTAGGGAAGTCTTTGAAAGCATTTGTAGCATCCAGGAATTGTAGCGGGTTCATTTACTTTTAAAAAATTTTGGATCTTCTAAAGTATACTTTTTTTTTTTCTGCATTTACATATCTAACACGTGAACTTTCATATGTACATACATATCACTTTGCACAACTCATAGAGCTGACCAGAGGAGATCATGCTCTCCAATGTTGTTTGGTCTCAAGAATGAAGCAGGATTTATAAATTTCTTATTAAGCTGGTCAAAAGAATTCAGGAAGTTGAGACAGCTTGCCTTTGATTTGTTCTGGCAAAGCTAATCCCATGGAATCAACTTTGTAAGGGCATTTACAAACATATCATGCAACACTTATCAAAACTATTGGATCTTCCAAAGTATATATTTTTTTTCTGCATTTACAAATCTACACCTGAAATTTCATATGTACATAAACATCACTTTGCACAACTCATAGAGCTGACCAAAAGAGATCATGCTCTCCAAGGTTGTTTGGTGGCAAGAATGAAGCAGGATTTATAAATTTCTTGTTAAGCTGCTCAAAAGAATTCAGGAAATTGGGACAACATGCCTTTGATTTGTTATGGCAAAGCTACATGGAAGGCATCATTTTATTTTTTTCACGAGAAAAGGAATATATTGTATATGTATGAAAATGGCCACACATTTTTTTGGTCTAATTTCATCTCTTAGCAATGACAATGAGACATTGTCGATTAGAAGCAATGCATATTTTTTTATTACAGTAATGAATACATTAGGTTCTTTTCCTGTGGATGTAGGTCAGCATGATTGAACCACGTTAAATCCTTTGTCTTTATTTGGTTATTTAATTTGTTTCTTTTAGACTCTGTAATTCAAAATTCATACTTGTATTGATGGTATATCTCAATTTCCTAAACTTTATAAATGTTCTCATTCAATGTATATCTCTGTCGTACTAATAAAATGAGGCATTTACAAATAAAGATCTTGTTACACCCGCACTGTTCTTTCCTATTTCGTTGCATTTGGGAGAAGATGAGCTCACAGATTTCGGGAACATCCCGACAAACACTCTGTCACTGTGGCATCCAACCCTCACTGCTGACGTCACGTTAGCCACACAGCTATTGGAGGAAGTTCAATACCTCCCCACGGAGCATCGCAGAACAGTGCAGGTTTTACTGATTCCCCATATGACGTTGATCGAGAATGGAGAACATCACTTGAGCAAAGTCTGACACGGGAGCTACACCGTGTAGATGTTAAAAATAATATAATTATCTTGCTAATTGTCATTGTAATAGTTTTAGAGTTTTTTTTTTGCTATCCTTATGCTATCAGTTACTTGAGATGCGTTTATGTAATTCTGGACTGTTATCATTGAAGTTTGGACATAACAGTAGTCATGTGCCTCCCTGAAATCTTTTATTATGTAAACGACGAGTTCTTGTTGTAATATATAGCACAAATGGGTACTACAATTCGCAGTATACTTTTTTTAGTAACATTTACGTTTACATATCCATAACCAAATGAAAAATTAAAGTATATGTGTTTGATCATCAAAGTTTGATATTCATAACTTTTAACATTTCTATGTTATAAAAGTTATGAATGAAAATGTATTTCAACTTGGGAAAAAAAACAGACACACATCCCTTTATTTGGCTTTCTTTTAAGTTCTCATCGATATTTGATAAAAAATAGTTAAATTAATTAGTTCATTAATAATATGTTAATTCCTAAATGGAAAATATGTTTAATACATTTGTGTCATCGAATATAAGAGCATTCATATAACAAGCATTTTATTTCATATGTTCACTGACACACCTAAAAAATGCTTGATTTTTCATATAAATTGTATGCTTAATTTTAATGATATTGCACTTTAAAGGAAAGTATTTTACATGTTTTTGATTTTAGGTACAATAAATGGATTTTTGGATAAAAAGAAACAAAAACGGTGCAATTTGGAGCAAAAACAAGCAAGAAAGAAAATTTTGCCCTGTCACCTTTTGATAAGTCTTTCGATGCTTAATCTCTTTTATACTTCTTGCATATTTTTAAATGAGATTATACTTTAAAGGAAAGTTATTTTCATGCTTATTTTGTAGGGCTATCTGTTAAGAACACAACACAACTGAAATGTGGCAAAACAGAGCTAAAACGAAGCGAAACGGTTGAGCTGCGAAGAAATCTCGCTGACGGCGCCTTCGAGGTCGCCGAGGTGAGATTTTCCCGAGAAGAGCAAAAAATGACAGAAAAGCTCACCGACGGCGCCCTCGAGCCCGCCGACGACGCTCGGGAAGATTACGGACCGACTATTGGCGGTTATGGGCCCAGATTGGACGTATTTGGAAGCTTTTTAAAAGGATTCTTGTGGCAACTCTTCAAACTTCGTCCCTATACTTTAAAAGAACGAATTTTGATTAGAAAAAGTCTTTTTTTTTTAGAGGAATGTTAGGAAAAGTGTGGAGAACGTTTAGAGTTTTTAGAATAAGAGTAGAAATGTAGATTCCCACCCTTTTGGAGAGATTAGAAGGAGATTTTGAGAGAATTTGTAAGGAGATGTTCTAGCATTGCATGGATCGGCGGGAGACTTTATGGTAGAGATTTTCGTGAGAGGAATGTTAGGAAAGGTGTGGAGAAAGTTTAGGGTTTTTAGAATAGGAGTAGAAATTTAGATTTCTACCCTTTTGGAGAGATTGGAGAGGAATTTTGAGAGAATTTGTAAGGAGATGTTCTAGCATTGCATGGATTGGTGGGAGACTTTGTGGGAGAGATATTCATCTTTCTTTCAAAGGAAAAAAGCTAAGTATTGTGTTCTTCATTATCTTTTGATTTTTGTAAACACTTATCTAACTTTCAAGGGAGAAAGCTAAGTATTGTGTTCTTCATTATCTTATGGTTTTGTAAACACTTATCTAGTATTTGGTTAAATGAAGTTTTTGTTGTGTTTTCTTCGTGCTTTGTGATGGGCTTCTCTTACTCTTCATTCTTCTTTGGAAATTGTGGCATGAGAAGATTATGCTATTGTTTTCACTTGACTTTTCTTTTGAAATGAGCAGAATTCATGTTTAGGATTTTGGGATGCTTGTTTGAAGAAGATTTAATTATAAATGTGATGGTTTTTACTTGCACTTCATTTACATTATAACAAGGACCCGTTGTAGTATTAAAATTTATTGTACTTTCATTGATCCGAAAGAGCGGTGTAATTCTCAACAAAGTGGAACCACATTCAAATTTTATAGATTGTGACATTCATGTGAGTTTAGTGCAAATAAATAGAGAAATATACTTTGATGAGCGTAGAACTGGAGATTTTAGGGTGACAAACTAAAATCTCCAATTTGGTCCTAGGGTTTGGAAATTGAAGCGGAGATGTTAGCCCTCAGGCGAGGGGAACGTGGGAGCTCTGAAGTGAGAGCCGATATCCTCCCAGCATAGTCACAGATGTAGTAAACAAGCATAGGATTAGTCAATGTTCTTTATGCCTGGACCAAAGGGTAAAGAATATGATTGCTCCTATTTGGCATATACAATATTTAATGCATCTCATTCCTTTACATTATCCAATTCATTACATAAGAATAATAGTTTTTAATATCTCAAAATTCTCCAAACCAATTCATCCAAAAATGGTTATCTTTAAAATTAATATTTGCATTTAGGAGTAGTTATTAGTTGTGTTAAACTTAAGACTTACATTTAGGAGTACTGGTAGTAAAACCTCTTAAATCGCACTTCCAAACTAAGGACTAATAGTAGTATATTAGAATTTGACTAAAGTCCTCTTACCTCGCTTCCTTGTGGGATCGATAAACGAGACTCCACTGGAGCCCAATATTATTGAGCGATATGTATAATTGCGTTTGAAATTGTGACTTTACAAAATCATTATAAATATATAAATTTGGGTTCATAAATTTTTGCATATTAAAAGTTGCAACAAGTTTTTGACGTCTTTGTCGGGGGTTTAAATCTTCTAATAGTGGTGTCAAATTCTTGTATTTTTAGGTATATAAAAAAGTCGCATCAAGTTTTTGGTGCCGTTGCCGGGGATTTAAATCTTCTAGTAGTGGTGTCAAATTCTTGTATTTTTACGTATATAAAAAAGTCGCATCAAGTTTTTGGCACCGTTGCCGGAGATTTAAATCTTCTAATAGTGGTGTCAAATTCTTGTATTTTTAGGTATATAAAAAAGTCGCATCATTCACCTATCTAATAAGTTAACATTTTAAAATATATTAATCAATTCCATAAATTTATTACATAACAATTACTAACTAATTACCCAACAATTACATTTATTATATAATTAACACTTTGAAGTTTCACTAATTTATTACATAATAAATTTTTCTTATGGAGTTACAAAAATTTCACTGTTACAGTCTTTTTTTAAGCAGTTTTATCAAACAAGGGCAAAATTGTCATTTTTCCAGAAACAACTGCTCTGCAGCTGTTTTCACACAACTACACCAAATTGACAGTCAGCTTCTCCGCAGATGTTTCTTGAGGTAGCGCAGCTGTAGTTGAAAAGCTGCAGTTGTGCCAAACAGAGCGCCAAACAGAGCCTGAATGTTTTTAGTATTCAATCATGAGATTTTGAGTTTAAAATTTTACATGAGGGGACAAGTCACAGATGTCTGCTCATTTTCAATTAAATTCGTTTAAATAACTTCAAAAAATAAAATATTAATTTTCTTACAAGAAATTAAATATAGAATATTTAAAATTTCTCTATTTAAAAATTAAAATTTGAATTTTTAATCAATTAACTTGTATAATTGCACATATCATGAAGAAATAAGTATTCATTTGATAATGATAAAAATATAATCAAAATTTTATTTCAAAATTAGACTGTTCCGTGATAATTTAATATATATATATATA
>JXCR01142974.1:0-21512 GCA_002079205.1 Phalaenopsis hybrid cultivar | reverse complement strand
ATATATATATATATATATTATAGGTAGTTGTTTGAGTAAGAAAATGCTAAATTTATACTAAAAATCATCTAGAATTCCGATGTCACGAAACTTATAATTAAATTGTCGGGCTCAACGAGACGGATCCAATGATACCAAAATTGATCTAATCCAAGTCAAATCAGACTCAAATCAAGCTGTTAAACTACTTTTGGAAGTTTTTCAATGTATAATTGGAAGGTCAAACATATTCTAAATTTGAAATGCTTATATTCAAATCGAGTATCTCGACAAGATGAATCTAACAAATCCAGGATCAATCAAACTTGAGTATTTTAAGACACTCAAATGTTTGTCAAACGTCATTTGATTAAGGAACTCAAACATGTAAGGTCATCTTTTGGGTGAATTGATGGAGTGGTATGGATTTCTTTCTTATTACAACCTGGAATCTATAAAAATACCCATATCCCCCTTGAAAGAGGACCTAGATCTTGAGCCAAAAGGAGATGGAAGCTTGTAGGAGGGGCTGAGATCGAGCATCACTTATGCACCGTAGATCTGATGAATACCTCCCACTCTGGTAGCACCAACCGCCAACTCCATCCAATGCCCTCAAGTAACTTTGGCAGTGGTCGCCACTAGCCTATCCAACATCTAATCAAAGAATGGTAAAGAAAAATGATCCTTCTTGGTGGCTATGTTTAATTTCCTGCAATCGATACATATACGCCACCCAGTCACATGTCTAGTGGGGATCAATACATTCATTCACTAGCACAGTCACTCCCCCTTTCTTAGGAACTCAATAGATGCAGCTAACCCAAGAACTATTTGATATGGATAGATAAAGCCCACATCAAACCACTTCAAAATATCCTTCTTGACAACTTCTTTCATAATAGATTTAATCTCTTTTGAGGATCTGCTTGGGCTTATGATTTTCTTCCATCGGGATCTTATGCATACATATAGAAGGGCTAATCCCATTTATACCTGCTAAGGTCCTTCCAAACACTTTCTTAAAACTCCTCAGAACATTCACTAGTTTTCCCTCTTATGAGCTACTCAGTTTCAAGGATATAATAATCAATAATGTAGATGAGTTACTTAAGTAAGCATACTTGAAGCACCTTCAACTCAATTTTAGGGGATCCTCAATGGATGGAACACGAGATTTATAATTTTCTGTAGTATCAAGTATCTCAAACCTCTTCCTAACTATTCTTGAATTATCTTCTACCATTAAAGCATATTTGTCCTCAATATCCATCGTTTCATCCTCGATCAAAATCTGCTCCTTTGATTTAACTTCATGACCCGACACGCAATTACACAATTATTTTAGTTCAGAAATATGGTCAAAAGATTGACCCAATTTATATTTAGCGTATAGTGTGGAAAATTAAATATTATATAAATTAAAATGGTTTACACACTAGGGGTACTACTCAAGTATACGTATCATTTCAAGTAATATGGGGCTCTAATGAAGTCCTAAGTATCGATCCCACAAAGATAGACAAAACTCTTATAGGACGACTTTAGTAAAACCTTCTTTAAACTGCAGTTAACGTATATATGACATGCTAAAAAGATTCGATGTATTACCTAATCCTACATAATTAAAAGGAATGCTAAGTATGTTAAGCAAATGAAGAATGTAAATCCAAGACAATCTAAAAAGGCTAAAATAAAAAGTTACCACTAAGCAATTCTAAACTAACAATGTATAGAAAAGTTCAAATTTGTATAATACATCCTTTGCCTTGCAGTGATTTTAATAAGTGTAGGAATCAAATAATTTAAAATATAATTAATGTATTGTGCCAAATAGGAGCATACATATTCTTTACCCTCTCTCGCGTGCATAAAGAACAATGACTAAATCCAAAGTTTAATCCATAAACCTATGGTTAGGCTGGAAAGATACTAGTTGCCACTCTAGAGCTCTCACATACCCTTCACCTGAAGGCTAACATCTCGCTTTAGTTTCCGAACATCTGTACCAAATTGGAAATTTTTGTCTGTCACTCTAAAACCTTCAATTCTACGCCCATTAAGACTTATTTCCCTATTTATTTACACTTAACCCCATGGACTACATTCTCATTCATACTTTGTTGAAGAAAGCATAGCCCTTTCGAGGTCACTATGTTTCACAACAGATTTTAACAAATCAATTGGTTTACAATTTATGAAATTAAAGAAATTCTACTAAACTTCATTCCTACACATAATTATTCCTCATTGTAGGGAGAAAGACAAAAGAAACTATTCAGATCTTATGGGGAAGAAGCAACAACACATGGATTTATAGATAAATATAAGTTTATAAAATAAGACTAAGTAAAATAAATAAAATACACAACTTATCTCAAACTCTTTCCTAAAAAATCCTTCTAGTTCCTTTAAATCACTCATTCTCCTTACAATTCCAATCCAATCTCACTTAGAAATGTAGTGAAGAAGATATCTCTCATTTCTCCTCTTCTCCTCTAAATCTAAACAAGCCTCCAAGTCTTTCTCCTCTCTAAGAAGACTCCCCTTCTCTCTAAAAGAACTCTCCTTCTCTCCCTCTAGACTCACATTTGAATCTCTAAAAGTCTCTTTAAATAGAGCTCTCAAAATCACCAAGAGCTACTTTAAACTCCCCTTCAAAATTCCTCCACACTCATTAAACTTTCTAGAGTAAATGCCTCTGGCGCTTAGGCACCAAGTCAACATTGGCCATTTTGCTTCTTTTGACTCCAACTTGCTCTATTTTCGTTCTATTTGCTCCACTTGCTTCATTTAGTGTACCTACAACTAAAAACATCAAAAATACCTTTCATTAAAGTGTACTATCATTAAAAATAGGCATTAAATGTGCAAATAAAAGTAACATATTTTAGGCATGTCACTTCACAACACTCTAAAAATTGATTGCTTAACAAATGATCTATGAGATCTATCATATAACTTCGAACTTTATTGCAATCAGAAGGGAATTTCATAGATTTTAACAAATTAAAAGTTACCTCCTCATCGTTCACTCTCATTGTCAGTTCTTATTTCTACACGTCAAATATAGTATGACTAGTGGCTAAGAAAGGTCAGTCTAGTATAGGGGTGTAAAAGAGTTGAACACAAGCGAGCCTTGTGTTTGGCTCGTTTATATTTTGAGCTCAAAAAGTGTGTTCGTGTTCGACTCGTTTGCTTAGCGAGCCGAACACGAGCCGTTTACGAACAAATATTTTTTTTGACAACCCTAATCACGTAGTGAAAAGATATTAAGGATTGGGGCAAGATTTAAAACATCATTTGANTTGAGCTCAAAAAGTGTGTTCGTGTTCGACTCGTTTGCTTAGCGAGCCGAACACGAGCCGTTCATGAACAAATAGTCGTTTTGACAACCCTAATAATGTAGCCATAAGGTGTTAAGGATTGGGGCAAGATTTAAAACATCATTTGAATCTAATTTAATAAACTTTATTCTATTTTTTTAATTAATACTTTTAATTAATTATAAATCTTTGTAGCATTTTAGTTCATTAAGTTTTTTAAAATTACTACAATTTTTTAATTGATTAGTATTATTTCGAGCCAAAACGAGTCGAACACGAATGAACAAATAATTATTCGTGTTCGGCTCATTAACTTAGCGAACAAGTCGAACACGAGCTTCTTAACGAGCCGAACACGAGCTGTTCGCGAACAATGAGCCATTTTGACAGCTCTAGTCTAGTATGATGGGGATCTCTTTATATTCTTCCATGTATCATACAATAAAATCGACAGGGAAGATGAATTTATCCACCTTCACTAGAACATCCTCTATAACCTCACTTAGATAAGTGATGGAGCAATCAACAAGCTGAAGGGTTACAGTGGTAGGAGACACGTCTCTTAATTCTAACTTCTTAAAAATGTACAATGACGTAAGGTTAATACTGACACCCAAATCACATAAAGCCTTCCATAGAACTTCTCTTCAATTGCACTTAGAACAATAAAGCTCTCAGGATCCTTAAGTTTATGAGGAAGCTTCTTCTGAATGATAGCACTACACTCCTCGCTGAGGGTCACAATCTCTCAAAACATACTTTTTCCTTTTAAGGATCTCCTTCATGAACTTCACATAGTTGGGCATCTATTCTAAAGCCTTAGCAAATGGAATGTTGATCACCAGCGTCTTGAAAACTTTCATGAACTGTGAAAATTCTTTATCCAACTTTTGTTTCTGGAGTTTTTAAGGAAATAATGGTGGTGGCCTTTCTATGTTATTCTTCGTGGGTGAGACTGGTTTTTCTATATCTTTAGAAAAGTCTTCCACAGGTCTTTCAGGTTCCATGTTCTCTTTCTGCATCTCAGAATCTTTTTAAACCACTTCCTCCAACTCTCTTCCACTCCTTAGCTTGACTGCTTTGACGTGCTCACTATTCTCTTCTTTAGGTTTAACCTTAGTGTTGCTAGGAAGAGTTTCTTGGTTCAACTGCTAAATAAGTTCACAATCTATCCTAATTAGTTTTTATGTTCCTAACGGCCGAACCTTGTCTTTGTAACTGATTCCTCATTTGCAACACAACTTCCTCAAAAGAAAACTTCTTTTCCTTGAGAATTGTTGGTTTGCATTAAAGCGGGGAGGATAAAAAGGTCTCAGGTTAGAACTACCCTAATTGTTCTAATTCCCAAAAGAGTTAGGTTGATTACTCTCTCATTGTTGGTTTCCTACAGCTTGATTGTTGTTCCAACTAAAGTTAGGGTGATTCTTCCAACTAGGAATGTAATAGTTAGAATAGAGACTGGTCAACCTGTTGTTAGTCATATTTAAAGTCTCAAATGATGAAGTGCTAACACCAACCACTTGTCCGAATAAATTTTCCTCAATGACTTGGGATCCTTGAGGTTAATTCATCCAAAATTGATCTAGTATCTTAGATATGATAGCTATCAGAGAAGTTAAAATCGAGCACATTCGTTTCATGTACACTTGCCACATTTCAGGTTCACTCTTTCGGAAGGCCATTAAAAGTTGTTGATAGCCAGCAGCAACATCTATAATAGAGCTAAGAGATCCTAATAAACAATTGTAAAAAGTTTGAGTTATTAAGAAATCGAGTAGTGCATGATAGGGGAACTTCCGTAAAAGTTTCTTGAATCTTTTTCCAAGCTTCATAAATTGACTCACCTTCATACTGGCAAAATAAAATGATATCATTCTAAATTTACCCATTTTAAAGGTGAAAAATACTAAATATGAATTTTTGGGCAAAGTCACTCCACTTCGTTATTGATCCAGGTGTTAATAAATTTAACAACATTTTAGCTTTATCCTTTAAGAAGAAAAGAAAAAGCCTAAGCCTAACAACATTGTTAGAAATAATTTTATATTGAAATGCGTCGTAGAGTTCTAAGAAACTTGCTAAGTATAAGTTTGGACCCTCTAATGGGATTCCCCTAAACTAATTGTTCTACACCATTTGGATGACAACATATTTCAGCTCAAATGTGTTAGTTTCTACAACAGGGGCTTGAATGTTTAAGTGAATTTCATCTGTCATAGGGTTAGCATAGTCTCTTAAGGGTCTATGTGCATTTGGAAGTTCATGCGTTGGTTCCTGAATTTTTAGGTTGTTTTATGGGTTGTTTGTCATCTCTCCTATGAGTTGTTCAAGTCTCTTTTCTGTTTTGATTCTACGAATACTTCTCTTTAGCCCAAAATCATATGGTGCAAGTCTCGTATGTCCTGAACAACACATACAAACTAGAGATCTCTAAAAGTTCATGCTCAGTCAAACAAAAATAATTTTGTTTTCTTTTTTATTTTTCAAAAACAAAAAAAATAATTAAACACAAGAATTAACACTACATGTTTTCCAAGTCTAAGACCATGAAGTTCAACTGAAATTCTCCTAAACTAAATTATCTTTGCTCCTCGAAAATGGCGTCAAAAAATTGATACCGCTTTTAGGTGTTACTATATATTGGGGCTCACACAAGTGCACATGCCGTATCAGTAATATTGAATTTTAGAGTCCATAATGTTAATCCCACGGAGAACAAGGTGATTCCAGAATATGAATAGTTCTAGCTTAATGATTTTATTCCTAACCTAAAATTTAGTTTGTGTTAGAGTACTAAAAAGTAATCCTAAAGTATCGAAGCAATTATAAAGTGTAAATCCTATGAAAATCCTACTTACGCTATTTGAATTGATGAATATGAGGTTTTAGAAATATCCTCCCTTGTAATGATAAATGAAGTATAAAAAATATAAAGTGCAAATTAGATAAAAGGCTAGTGACAAATAAGAGCAACAATATTTTTTACCTTCTTCCATGTGCATAAATAAAGTTGGTTAAAATATCTTTAATTCCTTAAATTCTGTAATTAACTAGTCAAAACATATTTCCCTAACATTTGCATCTCTTTAAAAAGTATATCAACCTATACCCCATAGTTCAATGTGACTAACCTAGTTTATTCTACCATATCTCTTCTGTGTTATTGTCATGCACAACACATTTTAACATTTCACTTGATCATATTGAAAAGTCAATGAAGATTTGAAAGTTAATCATCACATTCAATAATTAAAAGTAATTTAAAAGAACTTTCCATGTTTTATACATGTTACTTAATCATCACAAGGTAAGGTAAGGAAATCTACTCAAGAAGCATGAGAAAACACCACACAAATTTATTGAAACCAGATAAATCCATTATCTAAATGTTTACAAATAATGACCTAAAGATGCTTATCCAAGACTCTTACTAAATTTGAGCTACTACTCCTGAAGGCTCTCCCTCTCCTCTAAACTAGAAGAAGAAGAAAAGGATTATACAGGAAGTCAACCCTCACAATTCATTAATCTCTCCACACAACCCTAACAAACCCCCTTCATCAGTCCTCTCAAGTCTCTGATACATGCATATTTATAAACTCTATTCTCAGCCTAAGAAACCGCTTCATGTCCTCCTAGCAACTTCCTATGACAAGCTTCACAAACTACCTGAACCACTCCAGGCAGTTGCTAGTGCCCAGAGACTAGCGCCTAGGCTCCATTCTCTCAGTTTGCTAAAGAAGGCATGGGCGCCCAAGCATCCATGGGTCTGAAGCCTAGGTTTCAGTATCGCTACGCGTAGGTGACCAGTGGTTGGCACCTAGGCGCCAACCTCTCGGGTTGTCCAAGTGAGGGATCAATGGGTAAGCGCCTAGGAGTGGTGCCTAAGCATCAGTCCTCAATTAAGATACTTTACTCCAAGTTACTCCACATTTTCCTCACTTCCACTACCTATTGTACCTACAAGAAAAACATAAAAATACTTTCTTTAAAGTGTAATCTCATCCATAAAAATGTGCAAATCATAAAGAAATATTAGCATTCTTATCAACACGTCATATATCGAGCCTGAATCACTATCAAGAACACATGCAAATGCAAAATGAAAACAGACATACACCAAAGTTGTGATGAGTGTACCGTGAGACCATTGACTCGAAAGTGTGAGCATACCATAGAGGCATTGAATTAAAAGTGTGGGTCTACCGTGGAGGCATTGGCTCAAGGGGGTGAGTATATCGCGAAAGGCATTGAATCAAAAGTTTGAGCATACCGTGAAGGCATTGACTCAAAGGGGTGAGTGTATCATGAAGGCATTTGATCAAGGGAACGGGTACACTAATGAAGTAGTGACCCAAAGGAATAGGTATACTAAGGAGGCAGTGAATTAAGAAATAAGTATGTCGATGAGGCAATGACCCAAATGAATGGGTAAGTTGAGGAGGCAATAACCCAGGGGATGGGTATGTAGAGGAGGAAATGACCCAAAGGAATAGATATGCCAAGGAGGCGGCGGCTTATGAAATGGGTATACCAAGGAGGCAGTGACCCAAAGAAACATGTATGCATAAGAGGCAGTGACCCAAGGGAACGGGTATGTCGATGAGGCAGTGACTGACCAAAGGAAAATATGTTGAGATTTTCATACATATATTATACCGTTTTTAATGATATTGCACTTTAAAGAAAGGTATTTTTGATATTTTATTGCAGGAATGATGAATTAGGGTCATTGGAGCAAAAAGATGCAAAAAGGAGCAAATTTGGAGCGAAAATGACCAAATGTGGAGATTTGAACTAGGCCGCCGCTGACGCCCTCGACGAGTTTTTCCCGAGACTACAGGACAAAATTCTTCAGAAGCCCGCCGATGGCGCCCTTGACCCGCCGACGGCGAGATCGACAGTTATGCCTACTCAAGCTTTGGATAAGGCTAAATTTTGAAGGGATGCTTAGGAAACTCTTGGGAAAGCTCATCCACAACTTTATAAGAATATTTTTGGCCAAAAATTGGAGAGTCTAGAGGTCCTGGATGTTAGAGAGGTTCCATTAATGTATTTACTAGAGTTCCAATATTATAAGAAATTCTTCGAGAGATTGTAGGAGTGGAGGGAAAGTGAGAGATTTCTTCCTCCTTGCTACTTCGAAAAGGAATTCTGTGTCTTGTAAAGAAAGGAAGAGATTCAGAGGAACTTTGAGGAGTGTTCTTGGGGAGAAATTAGAGATAAGTTATTTACTTGTTGTAGCTTGTATGACTTTAATTTTATATATGAATTCCGAGTTTCGTTGTGTTTTCCCCATGAGTTCTGAGTAGTGTTCTCTGTCTTTCTCCTTGTCTCNCCCGCCGACGGCGAGATCGACAGTTATGCCTACTCAAGCTTTGGATAAGGCTAAATTTTGAAGGGATGCTTATGCAACTCTTGGGAAAGCTTATCCACAACTTTAAAAGAACATTTTGGCCGAAAATTAGAAGCTTCTAGAGGTCCTGGATGTTAGAGAGGTCCTAGAGTGTTTAGAATTTTCATTAGTGTGTAATAATTGTCGGGATTTATTTGAGAGATTGTAAGAGTGGAGGGAAAGTGAGAGATTTCTTCCTCCTTGCTACTTTGAAAATGAATTCTGTGTGCTGTAAATAAAGGAAGAGATTCGAAGGAACTTCGAGGAGTTTTCTTGGGGAGAAATTAGAGATAAGTTATTTACTTGTTGTAGTTTGTATGACTTTGATTTTATATATGAATTCTGAGTTTTGTTGTTTTTTTGCCATGAGTTCTGAGTAGTTTTCTCTATCTTTCTCCTTGTCTCGAGATTTGTGAAATGGTCGATTTGAATTGTGAAGCCAAGAAAATGTTTAAGAAATTGTGATGATCTTTTCACTTCGATCTTAATTTACTTCAATCTGGCCAATTGATTTGTTAAAATATGTTGAGTTTTACAACTAAAGTGAAGATTAGATTCAAGATTCAAGGAGATCAAAGCCCTTGGAAGTTGGGGGCAAATAAATAGGGAAATTAAATTATCGGGCGTAGAATTGGAGATTTTAGAGTGACAGACTAAAATCCCCAATTCGTTCCTATCATTTAGGTGTTGAAGGGTAGATGTTAGCCCTCAGGTGAGGGGAACATGGGAGCTCCAAAGTGAGAGCCGGCATCTTCCCAGCCTAGCCGCAGATTCAGTAAACTAGCATAGGATTAGTCAATATTTTTTATGTCTGGACCAAAGGGTAAAGATTAGGTATGCTCATATTTGACACAATATAAATTGAACTAATTCATTTTATCCATTCACTATAATTTCTTAACAAGGAGATGGTTGTTTTCTTATATATTGAATATCACAATTAAACCCTACTTTATATCATTAGTTATTTATTAGTTAGTAAACCCTACTTTATATCATTAGTTATTTATTAGTTATTAAAATTATCCTAAACCCTACTTAATTTCTTGACAAGGAGAAGGATGCTTTCTTATATATTGAATATCACAATTAAGCCCTACTTTTTATCATTAGTTATTTATTAGTTATTAAAATTATCTATTTATTTCAATTGTCTATTAGTGATAGATAAGCAAATTGAACGACGTTGTTGTGATTAAAGTATTGCTTTTCTAAAGTCCTAGTCGGTAATTCTAAACTACTCCATGTGGGATCGATATCTAGGACTCCATTAGAGCCCAATATTACTTGAGCAATACGTATACTTGCGTTGATAAGTGTGACTTTATAATTATTGAATATTTAATACGTCCATATTTATCTAATATTTTATTGCATATATAAAGTTGTTGTCAATAGGCATATTGTCAATCATAAAAATCTTGTTTATTCTTGAAGGAGTGAATTACAAAAACCTGCCTCGCACATAGACAATTACTTGGTTGATTCCATGAAGATTTGCATAAAACACTTTCACCACAGGGATGACTACGACGATAGTATTGTAATAAAGCACTTCCCAATGTCTCTGGGCAATGATCTCTTCAACTTGAGTATTTAGTATGTTGAATCCTCGATTCATAAATTCCCTTTCTTTGATTAGTCTCTTCTTCACTAGAAGACGATCATGCAACTTCTATGCATCGAAACTGTTGAACTTTCTCTGATTGAAAATTCAAAATCTCACATTATTTTTGGAGTGGGACGCCATTGGATTTGAAATCTAGTCGATTTCCATCATTTTCCCTCTTAAAATAGACTTAGGAATCAGTTTTTTGGAGTTATAAGGAGAAGAGACTACCAAAAACAACTAAAAACCGTGTTTAGAAACCTTTTAAGTCATTTTTGTCAGCGCAGTGCATCATACGCCGATTCTGGCACATCATGTGCTAGCTCTCTGGAACGTAGCGCATCATGCGCTAGTTCCAAAAACTGCACTATTTCGATTTTGATTTAATAAATTCTCAAATTTTCTCTAAATATAGGTAAATAAAAATGTTTCTAAATATTTTCTCAAATACACGGACTATAAAAAGACATAATTATAAATATAAATAAAATATTTCAAACAAAAACTTAAAAGTAAACTAAAAAACAATTCAAATGAGTTGCCTCTCACTAATCGCTTAGTTTAGTGTCATGAGCCCGACATTCCCAGTCTTCATTCTGGGTGACCCAACATTATAGTCTCTTTATAAGCTAGTCTTTGACCATCAAAAGATGGTTTCAATCTGTGCCCATTCACTTTAAGTATCCTTATAGTCTTGGGATCTTCAATGTTAATTGCTCCGTAAGGGTTGGCTTTTATAACTTTGAATGACCCTTTGCACCCGAACTTCAGTTTCCCATGAAATAATTTCAATCCTATATTTAATAATAAAACTTCCTCTTTAGGTTCAAATTCCCTTTTTATTTTCTTCCGATCATGTCATTCTTTCACCTTTTCATTATAAATCCTCGTATTATCGTAAGATTCATTTATAATTTCTTCAAGTTCATTCAATTGCAATAATCTTCTCTTACCAGCTTCTTTCAAATTAATATTAAATTATTTTATAGCCCAATTAGCTTTATGTTCCAATTCTACTGGCAAGTGACAAGTCTTCCCAAAAATTAATCTATAAGGAAACATTCCTATAGGAGTTTTATAAGCTATCATGTATGCTCATAATGTCGTATCTAATCTAGAAGAACAATCCATTTTACTAGGATTAATACTCTTTTCCAAAGTTCTCTTAATTTCACGATTAGATACTTCTGTTTAACCACTAGTCTAGGGATGATAAGCAGTTGCAATTTTATGCATTATATTATATTTTTCTAGCAATCTTGCAATTATTGCATTTCTAAAATGAGATCCTCCATTGGTAATGATTACTCTCGACATTCTACATCTCATAAAAATATTTTTAATTAAAATTTTTGAAACACTCCGAGCATCACATAGAAGTAAAGTGATTGCTTCAATCCATTTCGAAACATAATCCACTGCAATAAATATATAATATTTCCGAATGAAGGTTTGAATGTTCCCATAAAATCTAATCCCCATGCATCAAAAATTTCAATTTCTAAATTAAAATTTGGATGCATTTCATTTCTTCTTGAAATATTACCTACTCTATGAGGCCTATCACATGTTTTTATGTATATATTAACATCTCTAAATAGAGTAGGCTAATAAAATCCAGATTGCAAAATTTTATGAACTGTTCTTTCATTACCAAAATGACATCCAAATTTAAAATCATGACATTTTTGGATAATTTTTGGAATTTCTCTATAAGGTACACATCGTCTCATTACTATATCTTTGCATTATTTATACAAATAAGGGTCATCCCAAACATATGATTTTGCATCATAAATGAATTTCTTTTCCTGTTAATTTGTCAGCTCATAAAGTAAAATTCCACTAATAATATAATTTAAAATATTACTACACCAAGGTATTTCCCATCCTTTTATAGCATTGAATTTTTCATCAGGAAAAGTATCATGAATTCCTTTTTCCAAATCGAGTATTTCTTCCTATTCTAGCATAAATAAAAGAACAACAATTAGATTATCAGTCCTATTTTTAACAACTATCACAAAATCAAACTCTTGCATCAAAAGTACTCATCTAATTAATCTTTGTTTAACATCCTTTTTTTGCATCAAACATTTAATGACTGAATGGTCAGTATGCACTATAAATTTAGCTCTAATCAGATATGTTCTAAACTTATCAAAAACATATACAAAAGCTAATAACTCTCTTTCATTGGTGGTGTAGTTAATCTGAGCATCATTAAAAGTCTTAATAACATAGTATATAACTTTAAAAATTTTATTATATTTCTTCCCAAAAACAGGTCCAATTGCATAATCACTAACATCATTCATTAATTCAAAACGTTTTCCTAATTAGGTGAAACAATTATATAAGCGTTGATCAATTTTTCCTTTAAAGTTTCAAATGCTTTAAGGCAATCTTGGATGAAATCAAATTTTGTATCTTTTTTCAGAAGTTGGCATAAAGGTTTAGTGATTTTTGAAAAATCTTTGATATATAGCCTGTAAAATCCAACATGTCCTAAAAAACTCCAAACTCATCTGATAGTAGTAGGTGGGGGTAGGTTTGACATAACCTGATTTTTGTAAAATCTACTACCATGCCATTTTCTGAAATTTTATGCCCGAGCACAATAGCTCTTACAACCATAAATTGACATTTCTCCCAGTTCAATATGAGATTAATATTTTCACATCATTCTAGAACTTTCTCTAAATGATTTAGACATATTTCAAATGAAGTTCTAAAGACAAAAACATCATCCATAAAGACTTTCATCCCATTTTCATTTAAATCACTGAAAATTGACATCATACATCTTTGAAATGTTGCAGGTGCATTACATAATCCAAAGGGAATTCACCAAAAAGCAAAGGTTCATAAGGATTAGTGTCGGCACTATTTTTGGTGTGGGGTTTGCCCGTAAGAAGCTGTCGGTCATCGGAATTGAAATCCCGTTGCCCGCTTCTGAAGGACACTTAAAAAGTTGGGTTTTGAAAAAGATGAAGTCAAACTGACCCCATAATTTTCATAGTTTAGATGAAAGAGCGCTCTATTGAAAAAGATGAAGTCAAACTGACCCCATAATTTTCATAGTTTAGATGAAAGAGCATTTTATCTCAAATCCTCTATCTGTCGCGAAGGATAAACACAAGAATTGAGGGTGAGGCTCGGTCAAATAAACTAAAGAAAATTATGACATTCGTCTGGTCTGCGAAGCCAATGTATTGGCCGACAAATTCCCCTATTTANATAATTCAAACTTTTTATAATGGATTAGTGGGATCTCTTAGATCGATTATTGATGTTGCGGCTCGTGGTTCTTTAATGTCAAAACCTTTTCATGAGGCTTATTCATTAATAGAAGAGATGAAGCTGGTGGTTCGTTAATGTCAAAACCTTTTGATGAGGCTTATTCATTAATAGAAGATATGGCGTGGTTCTTTAATGTCAAAACCTTTTGATGAGGCTTATTCATTAATAGAAGAAAGACTACAACTCAAAACCTTTTGATGAGGCTTATTTATTAATAGAAGAAATGACTACCAACAATTTTCAATGACGGGTAAATCCTAAAAGAGTAGCTAGTATCCATGATTCTGATGCAATATCTATGTTAGCTTCGCAGATTGCTGCAACATCAAAGAAATTAGATCATTATGGGATGAATTGTTCTTCAGCACCTCCCATGATGGAAGAGAATTCATCTGGGCAATTTGTGGATGTTCAACCTTCATATGAGACCTTAAATGCTATTAATAGACCCAACAACCCATATTCGAACTATTATAACCCAGGTTGGAAGAATCATCCAAATTTTAGTTGGAATAACAATTCTTCTACAAATCAACAATGGGCAAACAACCCAGTGAACCCATTAGGAAATTCATCCAACCAAGGAAATGTTAACTATAGACCTTCTTATCCTCTAGGATTTAACAGTAACATCAATTTACATTCGATTATAAAATCACCTGAACTTGAGATGAAAGTATTGCCTAGTCACTTGAAGTATGTATTTTTAGGAGACTCATTTACATTACCTGTTATTATATCTTCAGAATTAAATGATCTGCAAGAGCAAAGACTGTTAGATACATTAAAAAGATATAAGAAAGCATTTGGTTGGAACTTAGCTGATATTAAGGGAATCAGTCCATCAATCTGTATGCACAAAATTATATTAGATGAACAATATAAACCAAGAGTTGATCCACAAATAGATTAAACGATGATGAAAGAAGTAGTTAAGAAGGAAATTTTGAAATGGTTAGACACTGGAATTATATATCTTATTTTAGATAGTGCGTGTGTAAGTTCAATTCATTGTGTTCCTAAGAAAGGATGAGTGACTGTTGAAACAAAAGAAAATAATGAATTAATACCTATCAGACAATTTACCGAGTGGCATATTTGCATTGGTTATAGGAAATTAAACACTTCCACAAGGAAATATCACTTCCCTTTACCCTTTTTAGATGAAATAGTGAATAGACTTGCTGGGCACAAATATTTTTTGCTTTCTAGATGGATATACTGGTTACCATCAAATTCCTATTGCTCCTGAAGATCAAGAAAAAACAACATTTACTAGTCTTTTTGGAACTTTTGCTTTTCGAAGAATGCCTTTCGGATTATGTAATGCACCTGCAACATTCTAGAGATGTATGATGTCCATATTTAGTAAGTTAATTGATGATGGATTGGAAGTATTTATGGATGATTTCTCTGTATTTGGAACATAATTTGACACATGCTTAAATTACTTTGAAAAAGTTTTGGAGTTATGCGAAAGAACTAATTTGGTTATGAACAGGGAGAAATGTCAATTTATGGTTGCAGGAGGAACTGTGTTAGGGCATAAAATTTTGGAAGATGGTATGGAAGCAGACCCTGCAAAAATTCAAGTTATATCTAAACTAACACCTCTTACTGATGTAAAGAGAGGTTAGGAGTTTTCTTGGACATGTTGGATTTTATAGGCGTTTTATTAAAGATTTTTTAGAGAGGTTAGGAGTTTTCTTGGACATGTTGGATTTTACAGGCGTTTTATTAAAGATTTTTAGAAAATTACTAAACCTCTATGCCAACTTTTAGAAAAGGACAATAAATTTGAATTTGCTGAAAGCTGTTTAAATGCCTTTGAATTATGAAGGGAAAAATTAATCACAGCCCCTATTATAGTTTCACCTAACTAGGAGAAATCATTTGAACTGATGTGTAATGCTAGTGATTATGCTATTGGAGTTATTCTTGGACAAAGGTATGAAAATTTTTTTAAANTGTTTAAGAAATTGTGATGATCTTTTTACTTTGATCTTAATTTACTTTCAATCTGGCCAATTTACTGTTTAAAATATGTTGAGTTTTACAACTAAAGTGAATATTACATCCAAGATTCAGGGAGATCAAAACCCTTGGAAGTTGGGTGCAAATAAATAGGGAAATAATATTATCGGGCGTAGAATTGGAGATTTTAGAGTGACAGACTAAAATCCCCAATTCGGTCCTATCGTTTGGGTGTTGAAGTGTAGATGTTAGCCCTCAGGTGAGGGGAACGTGGGAGCTCCAAAGTGAGAGCCGATATCCTCCCAGCCTAGCCGCAGATTCAGTAAACAAGCATAGGATTAGTCAATTTTCTTTATGTCTAGACCAAAGGGTAAATAATAGATATGTGACATCACAATATAATTTGAACTAATTCATTTTATCCATTCACTATAATTTCTTGACAAGGAGAAGAATGTTTTCTTATGTATTGAATATCACAATTAAACCCTACTTAATATCACTAGTTATTTATTAGTTATTAAAGTTATTTATTTATTTCAATTGCCTATTAGTGACAGATAAACAAATTGAACGTCGTTGTTGTGATTAAAGTATTACTTTTCTAAAGTCTTAGTTCGTAATTCTAAACTACTCCATGTGGGATCGATATTTAGGACTCCATTAGAGCCCTATATTACTTGAGCGCTACGTATACTTGCATTGATAAGTGTGACTTTACAATTATTGAATATTTAATACATCCATATTTATCTTTTATTTTATTGCATATATAAAGTCGCTGTCAAGTTTTTGGCGCCGTTGCCGTGGAGTGATTGAGTGAGTGAGTGAGTAAAATCACGATCAGAGTAAAAGACCAAATTAGGATTATTAGAAAATTTTTACTTAAATTGCAACTTATTTTTATATTTATATTTATTAGGAATTATTAGAAAATTTTTACTTAAATTGCAACTTATTTTTATAATTTAGTTAATTATATTACTGAGTACTAATTTCAAATTGTATGCGTAAATTTGGACCTGAAATCTCATACCCTACGATTCAAAATTAGAACGCACTGTTAGAAGGATCGGAAAATTAAGAAGAGAACATAGAAATTCTGATACAATGGAAAACAACCAGAACAATCAAGCAATAGAGAATGAACACCAACCTAGACCCCTAAGAGATTATTCAAATCCTATAGTAGATGAGATTCACTTATCTATCCAAAATCTGTAGCTGCTAATTCATTTGAGTTAAACCTGCTATTATCCAAATGGTACAAAACAATCAATTTGGAGGTACACCAAATGAAGATCTGNTAAACTAGCGATAATCTCAAATAAAAACTACTATAATTGCAAATAAAGTAAAGATAAATATGGGTTGCCTTCTATAAAGCGCTTGGTTTAACGTCGTCAGCCCGAATATAAGTAACTAAAGATAGAAAGTAGAGGTGCGGCAATTTAATAAATATGTAATTTTAAACTCTTAAATAACTAATTTTACTAATATGTCACTAATAGACAATTGAAATAAATATGTAATTTTAATAACTCTTAAATAACTAATTACACTAATGAGGGTAGGCAATTGAAATAAATATATAATTTTAATAACTATTAAATAACTAATTATGCTAATGAAGGTTTTATAGGCAATTGAAATAAGTAAATAATTTGAATAACTAATAAATAACTAATGATAGAAAGTTAGGGTTAATAATAGACAATTGAAATAAATATGTAATTTTCTTAATAACTCATAAATAACTAATTATGCTAATGAGGGTTTAATTGAAATAAATATGTAATTTTAATAATTATTAAATAATTAATTATACTAATGAAGGTTCGACGTGATATTCAATATCTAAGAAAGCATCCTTCTCCTTATCAAGAAATTATAGTGAATGGATAAAATGAATTAGTTCAAATTATATTGTGCCAAATATGAGCATACATATTCTTTACCCTTTGGTCCAGGCATAAATAACATTGACTGGTTACTGATTCTGCGGCTAGGCTGGGAGGATACCGGCTCTCACTTCAGAGCTCCCACGTTCCTCTCACCTGAGGGCTAACATCTACACATCAGCACTAAAACGATAGAATCGAATTGGAGATTTTAGTCTGTCACTCTAAAATCTCCAATTCTTCTCTCGATAATAATATTTCCCTATTTATTTGCACCCAACTTCCAAGGCCTTTGACCTCGCTGAATCTTGGATGTAATCTTCACTTTAATTGTAAAACTCAACATATTTTAATAAATCGATTGGCCAGATTGAAAGTAAATTAGGATCTAAGTGAAAAGATCATCACAATTTCTTAAACATTTTCGTTGCTTCTCCAATTCAAATCACCATTTCATAAATCTCGAGACAAGGAGAAAGACAGGGAAAACTACTCAGATTTCATGGGGAAAACACAATAAAACTCGGAATTCATATATAAAATAAAGTCATACAAAATATTCTCATGGGGAACACACAACAAAACTCGGAATTCATATATAAAATCAAAGTCATACAAACTACAATGTAAATAACTTATCTCTAATTTCTCCCCAAGAACACTCCTTGAAGTTCCTCTGAATCTCTTCATTTCTTTAAAACACACAAGGAAAAACACAACAAAACTCAGAATTCATATATAAAATCAAAGTCATACAAACTACAACAACATCACAACAAAACTCAGAAGACTTCATATATAAAATCAAAGTCATACAAACTACAACAAGTAAATAACTTATCTCTAATTTCACCTATATAAAATCAAAGTCATAGAAACTACAATAATAAATAAACTTATCTCTAATTTCTCCCAGAAAACTCCTCGAAGTTCCTCTGAATCTCTTCCTTTCTTTACAACACACAGAATTCTTCTTCATAAAAGCGAAGTCATACAAACTACAACAAGTAAATAACACTTATGTCACTCCTCAAAGTTCCTCTGAATCTCTTCCTTTCTTTACAACACACAGAATTCCTCTTTGAAGCTAAAATCAAAGTCATACAAACTACAACAAGTAAATAACTTATCTCTAATTTCTCCCCATGAACACTCCTCAAAGTTCCTCTGAATCTCTTCCTTTCTTTACAGCACACAAAATTCCTCTTTGAAGTAGCAAGGAAGTTCCTCTGAATCTCTTCCTTTCTTTACAACACACAGAATTCCTCTTCGAAGTAGCAAGGAGACCTCTGAATCTCTTCCTTTCTTTACAGCACACAGAATTCCTCTTCGAAGTAGCAAGGAGGAATAAGTCTCTCACTTTCCCTCCACTCTTACAATCTCTCGAAGAATTCCTAACAATTATTACACTCTAATGAAAATTCTATACACTAATGGTAACCTATAAGGCCTCTAACACACTTTAGACTCCTTGGACTTCTTCTATTTTCAGCCAAATTGTTCTTTTAAAGTTGTAGATGAGCTTTCCCAAGAGTTGCCTAAGCATCCCTTCAAAATTTGTCCTTATCCAAAGTTTGAGTAGGCATAACCGTCGATCTCGCCGTCGACGGGCTCGAGGGCGCCATCAGTGGGCTTCTAAATAATTTTTGTTCTATAGTCTCGGGAAAATCTCGCCGTCGGCGGCTTCGAGGGCGCTGTCGGCGGCCTAGTTCAAATCTTCATATTTTGGTCTTTTTTGCTCCGAATTCGCTCCTTTTTGCATCTTTTTGCTCAAATGATCCTAATTCCTTATTCCTTCAACAAAACATCAAAAATATCTTTCTTTAAAGTGCAATATCATCAAAAATAGTATAAAATATGTATGAAAATCTCAATATTTTTTTTTTTGGTCATTGATCAGACGAGATTCAATCATTTTATAAGATCGAAGGCTCTTAAAGAGAATTTTTTGGTTAAGATTATTGCAAGTGATAAGACAAGGGTCATAGCGACTTGCCTACAAAGAGGGTGCCCATAGAAAATCAGGCTTTTGAAAATAGAAAATTAAAAAAATTGCACACTTGTCGAGGTCTTAATAGGGTTAGGAATAAACAAGCTACATGTGAGTGGGCTGCTAATGAGATTTAGGATATTATTAAGCAACAAGCAAACATCCCACCAAAACAAATTTAAAATGGCTTACAAAAAGCATTTGGTCTATCTTTACCATATATGAAACTATGGAGATCAAGAGAGTTAGCTCATGATCAAATATTTGGCTTTGTAGATGAGAACTACAAGTGGGTGTTTAAATTGTTAGGAATCCTGAAAGTCGCATAGAATTTACCTATGATGAAGTAGACAAATCCTTTAAAAGATCTTTTGTGAGTTTCAAGTTGCCCTTCCGAGATCAATCAAATTTTATTAAGAAGATCACAATAAAATATGAGAAGAAACAAAACTCTCAGTCACATAAAGTCTAGTCTCAATTATGGTTGTGTACAACTTTAATTACAGAAGCATAGATGCATTGCTTATGAAAAGAACATGACAACAAGATAAACTCACAAAAAATTGAAATCTGAAATGAGCAATTTACAAATTTTCATAAAATTTAACCGAGAAAGTGAGAAATCCCAACTTTTTTTTTCATAATAAAAAAGAAAGCTTCTCAAATTACAGAAATTCATAAATCATTTCAGATAAAACACATGTTCGCAATGAACTTCTCATCCTTCTACTTCCAGAATTTATTTTCATTATAAAGAGGCAAGAGGGGAATGTGCTCGAAATACCTGCCCTATGAAAGCCAAGGTACATGGTCGCTGTTTGGCGAAAACCCGAGAACCACCTGCAATTTCTGGCATATCAAAAATGAAGCACAGATCAAGAACGGGCCGCCAATGCTGCCGATGAGGACGAAGAAAAGGTGGAGGAAGAGGAGGACGACTCTCCCCATTCTCACATTAAGAAATTTTGCAAAAAAATTTGCCTTACCATGGAAACCTTCCACTCGCCCCGGAGGAAAGACCAGAAGATTTCACACTCTCCTTAGGGCTACAAAAGTGAGGCCAGCGACTTCTGAAGAGAGGAGACAGAAGATTAGGTAGGAGTTTTGAGAGCGATTTCGCCCCACGCCGATTTCTTTCCCGAGCGATGTTTTTGGACGCTCAGGATTTCCATGGCATACAAGTAATTAATTAAATACATGGGTATGTAATTAAATCTTCCTAAAAATAAAAGATCATTATAAATAAGATTTGGGAATAAAAGTTATTTTGATTTGACTCAACCAGATTATGAATGATTTAATTTTTAGTTAATTCCAGTTTATGAAGCTCAGCTAATGTTGAGCACTGCATCCAATCTGACTGAATCAACTTGCAAGATATCAGATCAAGTTTTAAATTGATGTTCTTCGATAAAGGTATGAAAAGATTTTTAAAGTTATATACTACGCTAGTAAAACTCTTAATGATGCACAAATTAATTACACTGTTACTGAAAAAGAGTTACTGGCCATTGTGCATGCTTTAGATAAATTTAGATCTTATTTAATTGGAGCTAAATGTGTCGTGCACATTGATCACTCTGCTATTAATTATCTAATGCAAAAGAAGGATGCCAAATCAAGGTTGATTAGACGTATACTTTTGATGCAAGAATTTGATATTGTGGTTATTGATNTGATAGGTCAATTAAGACATCAGAGGAGATAATGTGAATTTTCACAATTTATTTTAATTCACATAACNTTTCATAATTTTTGGGGTTATATTTTGATTTTTAAAAATTAATTAAGTTTCAAATTTGATGGTCATATTTAAAAATTAATTAAAAATATTAAATGGTTTCCAAATATTTTAAAATTTTTATGGTGAGTTCTCTGACTTATAAATCGCAGTAGAGAACAAAAATCAAATGATTTTGATCTTTATATTCTCCTAATTAAATACTTTAAGCAAATTGAAGTTTGCTTAAAAAAATGATGTTTTGATTTTAAAAATTATAAAATTATTTCCTAAGACTACTCTAGCCATAGGGAA
>JXCR01142973.1:0-10531 GCA_002079205.1 Phalaenopsis hybrid cultivar | reverse complement strand
ATCTGCTCCCCTCCACCAAAAGAAATGTTTTCCTTATTCCCAAATTATAGATAAATTTTGACCTGAACCTAATTTTCATTTGCTGATTTTCAAAATGAGCAACCCTAAATAATTTTTTTGACACCGTAAATTAGACTTATACATCTTCTTTCACCTTCCTACCCTAAACCCTAGCCATGCCATTAAGAAGATACATGCCCGGGTCTACCTGGGAAGAGATATAGTAGGAGATCCGTCGACTTCAGCAGAGGCTTGCGAATATTGAATATGAAAACCAGGGGGAGATAATCCTCGACCGTGATCTGGAGAGTCAAAGAGGCGAAAGAGATGTTAAATTTTAATCCCTTCCTAGGGAGGATTTCAATGAAGAGAAAGGCCACAACACTTTGGAATCCAATATCAGCGGAGGCCACATATGAAGAACGCGAGAATCAGAAGATGAAGCAAGAGAGACAACGCCAGTTCCTACCAGCTTACTATAAACAAATGTGCTGACTCTAGCTTCAGAAGGAGAGAGAATGCATCACCTAGCAATCACCCCTCTTACAGGCAAAATTCAACCTCAAAGCCTTACAACCAGAGTACACCCAGGAGAATACCCAAGACGACTCCGTCAAAGGAAAAGCTGATTCAGAGTGACGAATAAGCGGAATCAATCCACATTCCTAAATCTATCACAACCAAGAAGTGTTATAAGTGCCACAGATTTGAACATAGTGAATCAAATTGTACAACCAGGAATTTGATTGCTTTCATTGATCACAGAGCAGTTAAAGAACTAAACTATGATTCAGTAGATGAAAACTTTAGATAGGATTTTCAATTTTCAGCCAACGAGGAAAAAATCATCCATTCCAATTGTCTCCAAGATAGAGATTCCGGCTGAGGTAACAATAGCTGTCTTAGAAGGTATGAACTTTGTTGTAATGGGCGCTTCGACTAAGGGTCTGTTTGGGACAGCTGCAATTTATTGAATAATCTGCTGATAAGCTGATTAAAAATAATCTGCTGATAAGCTGGGTGTGGTAGTTATTACAAATTTTTATTTTTTTGGAAAAGCCAGACCGCAACCAGAAATCTGCCACCGCACCTAGACAGGTGCGGTGTGAAAACGCTGTTTTCAGCGTTTTGAAAACATATAAGCTGTGAAAACGCAGTTCACCCAAACAGGTCAAGTGCGTTTTCAAAACGCCACCGCACCAAATAAGCTGCCCCAAACGGACCCTAAGTATGAGATTGTGATGCCTAGAGCTAGCATTTTGCAGGCATTGAGCGGAGCATTAGACGTAATGACCTTGGATGTCAAAATGGGCTATGAGTTTGAGGAGCTGATATCCGACACAGGAAAACACGAGATAAGAGAATTCAAACCTATTAGATCTATAAAATTATCCTTGAGTTGCCCCTACTAAGGAAGGTCGAACATATCAGAAATGAGACTTTTTTGTGCTACGATAGGAAAATTACACGGAGCTATTCCGATGTTAGATTGAATTCAATATGATACCCATCATCAGATGCTCCAGGAGGAATGAAACCCCCCAACTTTGAAATTATTCTTAGGAGTTTAATGGGGGAAAAAAATTTTAGTGAGATCCATTTCCTATAAGTGAAGAAGATGTCTCTTCAGAATGATTGCTAGTGAGAATGGTGCAACCTGACACAGGCCCACCTTGGAGTTGATCTCACCTCACATATTGGTTTATCAACTACATTTGCTAAGTGCAGGAAGTGGAAGAAGAATGTTCTAAATTTAAGTGCGCAAGGGTTATATTTTGGGAACCTACATCTATATAGAACCCCAACTCAGGACGACCAAGAGGTACATATTTATTCTATCAAGATATGCTGTGGAATGACAACACCTAAATGATCAACCTATCAGGAGACTACACTATCTCTGCTAACTTTAATGTGGTAGACTTGACACGGTACTTCGAGGAGCCAAAAACTCCGACAAACGAAGTCGAAGCTCTCCCAAACTTAAGAGATTGACCCGGAACTTGCTGGGTGATTGACTGAACCGGCCGACCTTCATAAGAGCAGGAATTTTTGCCCCTTCCCTCTCCCAATTTCCTATTCTACTCCTTTCCGTAGAGGGAACTCTTTCTTCAATTCCATGCTCTTTTCTATTCCTTTCATTTTCTATTTCTTTTTTATTTCGTATTACAGTCCTTGTCTATTTCTCTTCCTTTACAATTTCTAGTTTTTGTCTATTTCTCTTCATTTCCTATTTCTCTTCCTTTCCCTTTCTATTTCTTCCTATTCCATCTCTTTCCTTTCCTATTACCTTATATTTCTATCTACTATCATTTATTATATATATGTTGATCTGCTTGCAATTAGAGGGGGTCTTGATTTGTCTCTAATTTCAATTTGTTGCCTCTAAGAAGTTTTTCCTCACCTAGGGATGTATCCGACGACGATAAAGTATTCCAGTTATATCAGACGGCGAGAAGGTGGCCCCCAACTGCAACTTTTTTGAGGTGGTGATTATCTATGCTCGTTCTATCTTTTCCGGCTATTTTGCAGTTCACAACTAACTTCTTTCTGCTTTCCAGTTGCTCGTGATCCCTTCTAGCTGCTGTCAGTCCTTAGACCATCTTCCAACTGCTGTGCAGTTCACTGTCCATCATCCAATACCTTCCAGCTTGTTGCCATTCCCTCCGGTTCACCCAAACACTGACGTACCCACCTCCAACCTCTTCTAGACCCACCGTTCTCACTCTAGAGGGCTGTTTGTGTTGTTTTTATTCTTATTTTGTAGAGTTGTCGTTGTAACTTGACCGTTTGTGTGTTTGTGTTGTTTTATGTTGAAGAGTCATCATTGCACTTTTGAATTCAACAATAAATATTTCTGTTTTGTTGTGGTTTGGGTTAACTCCAATATCACATGATCTATGAGTAGCTAGCAACACTAAATACACTAACTTCAACTGACTTTTTAGTGTTCTTTACTTCCATGTTATATTGAGTCAACTGACTTTCATATCAGTACCCCATTTTTACAATGCACTTGGCCACAAGGCCTCACAAATATTATTGCTTTTCATATTAGTGTCCATGTATAGTTGTTTTTGGCATTTAGCATTGCCCAAAATTTGAAAATTTTGAAGAGGGCTTCCAAACGAGCCATTGCATTCTCAAAGGAGTTTTCTCAGCATGGATTAACTATGGGTTTGTGTGGTTTTACATCATTCTTGTTTTAGGTCCAATAAAGGTGTGATTTTTTTAATTAGCGCATTTTCCAAGTGAAAATTAAAATGCTTTGAAATTCAGGATATTCCATTTTGAACTTCGCTTATTCATATAGATCTTTCATAACACGAGTAATTGATAAATTTGTCATAATAGTAGTTATGAATTTTATGAATAAATAATTCATTTTCTAAAAGGCAAAACACCCATCAAAAAGTGATCAGACAAACTCTAATTTGTGAAAACCAACGACGAAGATGGCTTTCTTTTTTTTATTGATTTTTCCTTATCATTTTAGGAACAATATTTTTGCAGGTGTGGTTTTTATCATTTATTAATTGGACCCTATTAGCATGTTTTTTAGTATGGTTTACCCAATTCGTGTTTTATGAGGGTATCTAAAAGATCTAAGCTGTTTATTTTTTTCCCTAGCTTGTCTTTTCATGTGATTTAAACAGCATTTAATTATAATGTCTTAGTATGGAATGTTTCTACCCGCCTTACTGATTCCCTATTACTGTAATCTATGTACTACGCAGATTACATGGCAATGGCTTCCATTCACCAACTCTGCACGTTCTGATAACTTACAATTGTATCACTGGGTAGTTTTCATTTCTTGTTAATTACTGCCTCCTTTCATGCATCACATCTCTAACATAGAGCTAATCTTTCTCAGGTGAGGGTGGTCAATGGGATTCCTCCTACTGGTGATTATCAATTTGCTAAATACAACAAGGTGAGCTATTACAAAACTTTCATCTCGTTCATTTACAAGTTTTAATCTTTTCAATGGATATTTTTACAAACTGCAAGCTCAGTATATTCCAACGACGCAACATTGTATTTTCTTACTTTTCATTGTGATGTTGATGCAGTCAATCGATGTTGTGAAGTATACGGATGAGGAATACGAAAAGTATCTTACTGATTCTGTATGTACTAGGTACAATATGGTTTATTTGCATTTTAATTGTTCTTGTCCATTTTGAGGTCTATATTTTATGTTTCTTATTGCTTAATCTTTGCTTGACATTTTAAATTTGTTTTTAATGAAAAATTTATTGTTGCTGTTCATCCTTTGGTCTTTTAGTTTGATTTAGTAAATTAGGAGAATAAAATGGAAACTTTAGTAAACGTTCAGTGTATAATCTCAATTCAAAAGTTTATTGCCTGCTGTGAAGCAATTGAGCGCTAAGATTTGGAATTATGACTTTGGAATTATGATTATGAAATATATTACTTCTCTTGTTTGGTGTGTTTAAGCTTATTTTTAGTGTTGGAAATTATATATTAGGGAAGCTCAATTCCCAAACCTCTTTAATAAGGATTCAGCTTTGAGAACATGCAGATTTTTGTTATATTTTTAATGAGCAATGACTTCTGCACTCGCACACACTGTATCTGGAAATAATGTTTTTATCATGATTATCACTCAATGATACTCTTTTTTGTTCCTGCTAAGGCTTTGCCCTCTAAGATCTTGGTCCGTTTTTTATTTTATTTCTTACTATTTCCTTATCTAAGTAGGTTTTTTGTTCGATGATAGATGGGTAGTTTGATCTCCATTCTAACTTATGTTTGTGCTATAATGTATTTTGTTATAAAATTGTCAGTTATAGCAGTGGTTGTAGTCATATTATTTTGGAATGTTAGTTTATGTTTGGATGATAAGCATGGCCGGCTTTCAATAGTCCTTATTTGACTAAGAGTGAATATGGTGAATTACATTTTAAATTTTACTTGGCTTAAATATCGACTGAGGATCTTGTCAACTTTGGNAGAGTGAATATGGTGAATTACATTTTAAATTTTACTTGGCTTAAATATCGACTGAGGATCTTGTCAACTTTGACACTGGGGGTAATTCTGATATTTAATACGATTAATTGCTGTATTTTCACGGCCATTCCTTTGAGATTGACCATAGTATTTATATTATGGGGCTTTTTTGTATGCACGACCCAATTCCCATGTATTCACGTATCAGACTCCTAAACTTCAATTTTAACATCCAGGCCACCCCCGTCCCTTGCTTTTGGCTATAGGTTGGGCGGCCTGGATATAAAATTGAAGTTTAGGGGTCTGATATGTGAATACGTGGGAATTGTGTGGCACGGAGGTAAATTTCCCTTATATTATGTATGGTCTGATGTTTGTGCATCTTTAACTACATAACACTTATGTGATGTATTTTGAGAGCCGTAATTTGGAAATTAGCATTACAAAAATGTCTTGTTGCAACTCATTTATTTATTTATATCCATCAATTCATTTAATGTAAGACAACTATTCGATCTTGCTTTTTGAATCCTGATAAGAATTTACTATTTACTGGCCAAAGGCGGTGATTTTCATCTTCTGAGATTAGGGAAGTCTTAATACTGTGCTGGTCCTACTTGCAAACTTTATGAATTTTTCTTCTTATTTATTGTAACTAGCATTTTTTGATATCACATTATAAATTATGTACATATTTAAGCAGTTGATAGCTAGCTCATTCTCATGCATACATAAAAACTTGGTTGTGTTGGCCTTTTACCGTTGTTGTCTTTTTAATTTTGTTATTTTCTAAAGAAAATATGGTAAGATTACATGATTAAGTCTTTAGTATCTGTTGTCACAAAGTTCTTTTGCTCTTTTGTGATTGATGTTCTCATGATATTCGGGAATATTTGTGACCTTTTTGTTTTTGTTGGTCTAAATGTTTACTTTATCAATTTTCCAGATGTGGACTAAGGAGGAAACTGATCAATTGTTTGAAATGTGTGAACGGTTTGATCTTCGCTTCATAGTAATAGCTGATAGATTCCCTTCTTCTCGAACTGTGGAGGAACTTAAGGGTCGCTACTACTCTGGTACTTCTGATAAAGATCTTTGCTAGATATTAGATACTCTAGATTGGGGTTGGATACCTATTTTTGGACATATTAAACCATGTTATTTTGCAAATCATCAAATATCTGGCTTTTTTGGTTCTCTGGAGCCAGCTGTTTCATTAAAAATTTATTTGACATATATAAATCATTGTTCGAGTTTTTTATGTATTCTGTTGGGTTGATATCATGACTTTTGAGTGTTATTTTAACTAGTAAAGGTTCATTGATGGTTTTGATAAATGAAAGCTATTTAGTTTTTTTCTAAATGATATGTTAGATTTCCTGTGTCAATTTTTGGGCAAAGTTTCTTTTTTGAGTTTTTTTTTTTTAAAACTCGCACAGACACTTGTAGATGATGGGCTTTAAACTAAAGTCCTTATAGTTGAGTAAAGTACTTAACCATTAGGCTAAGTGAGTTGCACACTTTAGCTTTAAGATTCCTTATATCTGTATAATTTTATTATTTGAAGCTTTGAAAGAACCATTTTTTTAACATGTATAATATTCCATTTCTTGGTTTCTATTAGCTAAAACCACTTTGAATTTTTTGTGCCTACTTGAATTCAGATAAATGCAAGGATATATATCTCGATTATAGCTAACCTTGGTAGTCATGCCTGACCTTCACATAACCCGTGCATTTCTGCTAAGGTTACCCCTAAACCCAAGCATAGGGCTGTCAAAAAAGCTCGGTGTTCGCGAACAAGTCATATTCAGTTCATCAATGAATTTGTGTTCGATTCGTTCGATAAGTAAACGAGACGAACTTGAATAATTTTTTTTTTTCCGGTTAGTTAAATGAACCCAACACGAATAATGATGCATTCGTTCTTGTTCGAATCATTATTGTTCGAAATATAAAATAATTTAAAATAATTATATATAAAAAATTTATGATATTTAAAAAAATTAAATTTTATTAATTATGATATATGATAACTTAATAATAATAATATATTAATATACTATATTAGTAATATACTAATATATATATATATTATATATTTATATAATCTAAGTTATATAATTAATATAATATATTATTTATATATATTAATATTAGAGATGTCAAACTGACTCTTCGTTCGCGAACAACTCGTGTTCGGCTAATTTGTTAGGAAACGAACACGAACAGTGACTTCACGAACAATTTCGAACATGAGCTTATTTCAAATAACTAAATTTCAAACGAACCGAACACGAACACAAGCTTTGTTCGTTCATGTTCGGTTTGGTTACACCCCTACCCAAGCAACATGTTGAGGTTTATGTAAGTTATATTTGAATTCCTTGGCATGGAGTTAGAACCAAGGCAAAGACACTTTTATCATATCCGACTTAGTTAGCAGTTTAATTGAGTCATGTTGAGCTTGACTAGATCAATTTCACTTGAGCTAGAGGAGCTTGACATGTTTATATATAGCTCTTGAAATTCCACAGTGATATTAAGTGAGCTCTTTGGTCCTAGGACAAACTCCCAACTTGTGATGATTGAAGGAGTTGATTGTTAAAAAGTATGGAGGAGTAGAGGAGGAGATGAAGGAGGTTACCTCAATGTGCGGCATACTGCAGTTGGATTCAATTGATCTCAATGAAAAATGCTATAAAGTTGAAATTTTTCATTGTAGAAACGACAAAAAAGATCGACAAAATTGAAGACTACATCATAAACATCTTTGGCTATTATTATATATTGGTCTAAGCTATCCAAAAAGAGGTAATTGTGGCAGCACCTGTGATGGAGGGCTGTTGAAGAAAAGGAGATCATTATTGTTTTTTTAATTTTTTTAAGTATCTTTTGTAATTTAATATTTATGAGCGTATCATTTTGTATGACATTATGATCTTAAACAAGTCGGCTCAATGAGCTAATGAATTGACTCATACTTTGCTTAGGTCAATTTTATAAAATGTCATAATACTATTCAACATGTCTGGCATAACTTCTAAATGAGAATAATGAAATATATATTTGATGGTGATTTCATTGATGTCTCATTTATTTATACGCACAATCAACTTTCATTTTTCTTAGGTGTAAACAAGCATGTACAACACAAGTACACATACTTTCTTTAATACACTCCTTCTTGACTAGCTCATTAATTTGTTTTTTTGACCAACGATGAGCTGTGAACTAAATGAGTAATATTAAATTTAAACCATTCTCTTGGCGATGGTAATATTAATAAAAATTTTATTAGGATGCATATTTTTAAATTTATTCCATTCATGTATAACATAAACCGACATAGTCACAACTACATGCTTTACATTGTTTAACTAACTATTAAGCCATATATCACACTCTCCTATATCTTCTCTTTCTGAAATGCATTTTTCCTCTTCATTGGTGGCACCTGACTCTTGTGCTAATTTAGATTTACCTTAGATTTTGTCAGATTTATAAATATCCTTCTCGTTTTAGTCTTGAAAGCGCATATATTTGATCATTTTAAATGAGTAATATCTATAACATATAATCCTGGTTTAGTGAGAAGCGTCCATGGATAGCACATTGCATTGGTTCTACCAATATAGGTAGCTAATTAAATTAGAACTAGACATTTTTGAGATGTTTTATCTACTTGAACTTCCTTATTGTATTGAACTTGTTTCTTTTTAATTGTGGTTCATATTTCAAATTTATGCAGTCTTAAGGAATTCGTCGAGGCAACTTTATAAAGTTCTTACAATGAATTATAAGCTTAAGATGCTTCTTCCCATATTTAAAGTAATTTTGAAAACTGCAATTCTCTTTCAATCAGATTCAACTTTCGGAGTACTATGTTGCATTGAATTACAAGAATTATCACCTAAAATACTCTCAAAATCGCTAATTTCTTCTTCAAACTCATGAACATTATTAGAATTATTAGTTTCATTTTCTGTTAGTTTTGCTAAAAGCAGGCCTATATGCATATGTAATTGATTTCCCCTTAGTATCTTTGGTAATTGTAATGTTTCCATTAGAGAAAATAGGTGCCATGGATTAAGCTTGATTGCTTCAATGAAAGGATGCACTGCTTGCATAAGTAAAAATCTTCATAGATGGTTTAAAGATTAGTGTTTGTTCAAAGTTTAATGCAAATTGAAAATCATTTACGGGCGATGGAATGTGGTTGGTTTCATCTCTCTTGATACCTGAAAAGAAGAGTGATTTTAGGATAAATGATCGCATAACACCGTAATAATTCTTTCAAATTTTCATATATTTAATTCAATTTTAGTTCATTCCTTATTGAACTAAATTCATCAAGCAGACAACCTCGTTATGACAAAGGCCAATATTTTCTTTTAAGAGTTATTGTAACCCCCATGTGGCAGTAAGTCACATCTCGCACCTACCTCTCATTATCTTTTATACCTTTCAAATCATACTTTTCATACGTCAAACATTGTTTGATATTCAAAGATATTATATGCATCAAGCAATCAATTAGTAGAAGCTATAGGATTAATTCTATTATTATCTGTAAATACTTATACTTTACTTTTTCTAGTTATAGATTTAATAATGTCAAGTTTTGACTTGATTTTATAATGCATCTTTGTTAAAGGCTTTGTGCATTATCTATCAAGACAATTTTCCTGTCTCACACCAGAATTAGAATTCAAATGAATTGTTTCATCATTATAATTAGAATCCACCTCTGGTTCGTGCACATGAACTTGATTAGCTTCTGAATTCTCAATTCTTGCTTAAACAAATTAATGTCATCACAAATTTGATTTTATTTGTTTGAAAAATTTAATCGATCCTTTTGCAATGTTATCAAAACTCCATCCCTTTCACGCTTTCTTAAACTGCTTTGATGATTTGTTCTGCTGCTAGATGATATTATGATGGATCCTAAAATATCTTTTACCAAAATGTTGCCGTCTAACTTATGGTTAGGCTTGTATAATGTAACTAGTACAATGCATAAAATGAGTCCATCTGCAGAAAAATGGAGAATTCATAAATCATAAGCCACCAATTAATTTAGTAAGTTACTTTTGTTAAATGTAAACAAAAATAAATTAATAATGTAATGATTGGAATAATTCAAGAATTTCAGCAATAAATTTGAATCATATTAAATCATTGAGGACAATTAATTGATTTGCCATTTTTTTTATCAAAATTTATAGCAATAAGGAAGCTAATGTCAAATAACGTAGATAAAAATAAAACAATGAATGAAAATTTTGAAGAAAAATTAGATCTATGATTAGTACAAGGAAATGACTTCTGTTGAATAAATGTAGTCTTCTACAACTTTTGAAAGATTCATGCATTGAACTTGCTTGTAATATATTGAAATTGAATAGAAAAATTTTATTCAAGTTAAAATTATCAGTTAAGTACCTCGGAACAACTATTTATAAACTCTATTAACCTATTTAGTAGATATAATTTGGCATAAAATATCTCAATTAAAATTTATATTAATTCCAAATTAATTCTTGTC
>JXCR01142972.1:193301-214273 GCA_002079205.1 Phalaenopsis hybrid cultivar | reverse complement strand
CCTTTTCAAAATCTTGCATCATCCATAGGTAAAGGAAGAACTACTGTGGAATAAATAGGGTAAATAAAATAATTTTTTGGCTATATAAGCATATCATAATTGCAGATTAGAAATGATTTTAATGCAATCATTTGAATTGATTATGATTTAAATAATCCTAATGCATACAAATGATCAAGTGCCGTATGTTATCAAAAGAGACCATGAAACATTATTGCTCTCATTTAAGAATAATAATTGAATATTATATCAACCACATTTGTGTTTACTCATTAGAAAAACAACAAAAGCAAATTGTGCAGTGTATAGTTTTATGTAAGAAAATACTTTCTTTGAAAATTATTATTTAAATTTGTTGGACAAAATAATCTTTTAAATATCCTATTTGAGAGTGTCTTAACACTGAAACGCCATGCAATTCAAGCAATAGAGAAGAGGGAAGGTGGTCAGTCAATCCCCAATAGATCGGCCTAGTTTGATCTAGATCAAAATGGTTTTGGTGCCTTGATATGCAATGCCATAAAAATTCATGTGATATTGTTCAGGGTCGTTGAAATTTGTTATCTCGATTGCCAATTTACATAGAGTAGAATATAGACATTTGAAAAACTTTTAAATTTTTACGAATTTTACTTTTTTAAATTCAAAAAGTCAAAGATCGAAAGAAAAATATATAAAATCATAGTTGAACAAATTACTTTTGTGAACTATATCATCCCTGAACTAAAACCTTCAAATCATTGGACTGTTCTAGGGTTGTAAATTTAGCTCAAAGATCGTAAATCACTCGAAGATTTGCTCAAATTTTGGCACGGATCAAAATAAATGAGCCGAGCTCCGTACCAAAATTTTAGATCCAACTTTTTTCGAGCCGACCCAGATCAACTCGAAATCGAATCCTTAACAACCCTAGTGGTGCAAAGGCCTGTGAATTTAGCTAATTTAGTTCAAAATTCGTGAATTGCTCCAAAATTGATTCGAATTTTGGCTCGGCTCAAAATAAGCAAGCCGAACAAGGAGCTATAAATTTGGATCAAACTTTTTTAAAGTTGATTTGGAGCTCCAAACTCTACCCACACCATTCACATCCTTTTCATATTAGTTGTCACCTCAATCCAGCAATTCATTATCTCTCTCTTCCATCTCCTCCCACCCAACCCACATGGATGGATAAGAATAAAGCAAGGCACCATCCCCAGCAAAGCTACAAAAGGTGTTCTATCATCCCTCCAACTCTAGTTTCAGTCCTACAGCTTTGGCATACTTGGAGGCTAAAACAGAACACATCCCACCAAGCCAAATCCATAATTACTTCTACCATACAAAAAGAAAACAACGAAAAGATGAGGTATGATTGCAATCATTGGGCACAGAAAGATGGACTTGCAGCTTCATCTCATTGATTTATTATATAAGCCCAAATTTATTTTTACAAGGTGATGATCCTTATCTAAAATAGTAAACATAAACATGCCCTTCATTATGACAAGATCTGCACATTCATATACGTAAAGAATAACAACAATGGTTTTAAAAAAAAGTTTGAAAATGTGAAGAGAAGAGAGAACAAACACAATAAAAGAAGTACGAAGAGGACGACCACCAATCACATTCATCAGCGACGGCCAAAGTCCCATCTTTGATCTACAAACCTGAATAGACCGTCGGTGTAATTTGATCTAACCTGGAATCAGAACAATTCCCAGTCGAACCTTGGGGTGGGCGCCGCCGATGAGGCGGCGGTGGAGGAGGCAGTGGTGGTGGATGAAGTAGATGCAGAGGCGCGGGGGGAGAAGAGAGAGTCGAAAGTCTCCCACTTTGTTGTTACGATAACCGACGGCGGCTGCGGGGAGGAAGACGACTTTTTCCTTTGTCGTTGCTGCGGCGGCGGCGGCGGCGGCGCTGCCGCCTCCGGAGTTTCTTCATCATACATCTTTGGTATCGCATTCTTAAGCTTAATCACATCCAGCCTCTCCACGTACTTCTGAACTCTTTTTACCTGATTCACATGAATCCGTACATTGGAGATAACCAGATGAGAATATGACAGGGTTCGTCAAAAGAATTGATTTTGGATTCATACCTGCATTCTTCTCTGGAGCTTGGCTTCCCCATCGGCCATTACACCATCTAATTTAAGCAGCTCGTTCATCAACAGCTCGATTAGTCTCAGCAACTCGTTCTCCGAAACTTTCCCTCCTTTCGAAAAAACGACTTCCAGCGCCGACACCTGCGAGTAGATCAAGGAAAAGAGTTCGTGAATTCGGGAAAAAATAAATTGTGATGATGAAATAATGCCATGAGGTGTTCGACGAAAGTACGGACCTGGGAGGCGAGCTTGTCCACCTCGAGACTGATCTGGGAGATTGATTTTACGGCCTTATCCATCTTGGCAGCACGCCGCATCTCAAGAACTCGCTTGGCCTGAGCCGCAGGATCCTCCACGACCACCATTTTTGATCTGTCTTTCACACCAGACATATCCAGATAAGACGCAGAATCTCGCTCCTTGTCCTTAAAGGCTATCTTCTGGTCCTGCGGGTGCAGCCCTGTTCGCTCCGCCAGAAGCTTTTTCAGATCCCCTGCTTAAAGCCGTGACCTTTCGCATTGTCACATTCAAAAACGAATACTTTCTAATCTATATCCAGAAATAGAAGAGCATCAATAAAATTACCGAAGGTCGCCTGAGAACTAATGTAGATCTCATGGTAGACAGAACCGTGCTTCACACGCAGGCGGAAGGTCGGCACGGGTACTGCAGCGGCGCCGTCTTCCGAGCTCCGTTTCTGCACGAGCATGCCGCACGGTCGAACCTCCCACTTTGGCTGCTCATTCACCGGAACCACCGCCGGAAAATCCTTCATAGGCACAAAAGCTTTCACCGGCCCGGCGGCCTCCGCCGCTACAGCCGTTGCAGTCCTCATGCGCATCATCTTACAAAAACCTGAATCAGATCCGACACTAGTGAAGTAACAAGCCGTCAGAGATTTATTGGGGAAGTGATTCGCCGGAGAAAGCCGCAGATTTCTAAATCAAAGCGGGGTTTTTAGAAGTGTAGGAGATAGAACAGCCACAGAGATGGGGAAAGAGTGCCGCCGACCGCCTGGGAAAGCAGGCCGCTCCCTCTCTCACGGAACAGAGCGAGACAAAATAGCGGGGAGGAGAAGGATGAAAATATTATTATTTATAAATTATGAAAAAAAAAAAAAGTAGNAAAAAAAAAAAGGTAGAACGGAGGAGGATGCATCACCAACCATACTAATGGTAGACCTTCATTAAATTAAAAAAATAAAATAAAAGTAGAAATGATTTAATTATTTATACAGATTATTTCAAAGAATGACTCGTTTTGGGAGGGGGAGGAAGTCGGAAACCAGCACATATGAGAGAGAGGCCACCTGTTAGGTGCCGTCAGAGTGGGTGGGCGAATGAAGCGCTTTATTCAGCCAGCTCACTCTTAACTGAAGCTTTCCATGGCGGTATTTCTCTGGTACTTCCTTAAGATTCGGGATGAGATTGGAATTTCTAATTATTGATAGTAGAAGTTTGATTTTATTTGAAGGAGCTTCCCTCATCATAGTTTAAAATAGAGAGAAATCATCATTTTTGTTCAAATATTTGGGGAAATGTGGTGATACACTATTTATCAAATGAAATAAGAATTTATGTGTTGAGTCATGAATTGTTCTTTGTGTAAACATCTTAAGTTTTGGAAACGGACAGTGGAGGAAGAGATTGTAGGATAAACCAAGAATTTACTGTCAAGAGAAAACTCGGAGGGATCATTTTATTCGTATATTTGTCTTCTATTTATAGAGACGTATTTTGTTTAATTATAGAAAAGATGAAGCGATTATGGAAACCGTTCTTAATTCATTTCATGTTCAAATCAATTGTGTAGAATTCATATTATATATGTATTACAATTTAAATTCTATAATGACGGTAATTTTCTGGTTGACTTGCCTGAATTCGACAGACTGAAGCGACCGGTTGAGTGGTGGTTGTGCCTTGTGTCGATCACCTGAGACATCTGATCGAGTGGTGATCTCATTCGTCGTTGTAAAAATGGGTCGGTTGATTTGCCGAGATTAAAGATTCTCATCGGCGCTCTGATTACTGACTCGATTGTAAACTCGGAATTATTATTAGATCATTTAATTTATTATTATAAAGGAATTTAAGTTTTATTATTTTACCAGCCGGGTAAAAGTTGAAGTAATCTTTTAATGATTGATGATTAGCAGTCACAAGACAACCATAACATCAGAGATGGTCCCACCCATTGTGTCGTTTCCAGAAAAACATAATTTGGAATTCCAAGAACGCTTAACGATTATGGTATCATTTAAAAAATTCATGGAATAATAATCAGTTTCTAGATATAGGGTCCGTTTGCGTCAGCTTATTTGATGCGGCGGTGTTTTGAGAACGTATCTGAGTTATTTGAGTAAATTACGTTTTAGCAGTTTATGTATTTTCAAAACACTGAAAACAACATTTTTACACTGCACCTGTCTGGGTGCGGTGACAGCTTTCTAGCTGCGAATTGACTTTTCTAAGAAAATAAAAAGTTACAATAGTTACCACACCTAGCTTAACAGTAGATTAATTTTAATCAATTTATCAGCAGATTATTTAATAAATTGCAGCTGCCCCAGACTCTTAGTATAAGAAACTTATTTGAAAATTACACCCTAAAAAATAACTTTTACAAAACGTTCCTTGAAAAACCTAATTAATTGAATATGAACCTGATAAATGAAAGCTCAAGGGATATAGGATTGATTATGAGGTCATGCTTAAGGGCATTTTTTTTTGCTTAGCACTTAAATTAAATATAACTTCTCAAGATGTTATAATGATAATTAGTCATAAATTAATCAGAATAAATATACTTTAAATATTAACTAATTAAAATTACATTAAACTACTCCATTTATTTAAAAAATATATTAATGATAAGTCTTCCTGATTTTAGTTAAGTATCTATTAATATTGTGTGCAGGAATATTCGTGGTGTTGGAAAAAGAAGTGATCATGTTAGCATTGATGAAAATCTTGTAGACAAGAATTAGTTGAAAGAAATAATGACAATCTTTTTTGTTTCAGGCAAGGAGTGTTTATGACTAAGTTCTAGCATGAGTTCCTAGCTTACTCTAATAGTTCTTAGGTGGCATATTGGAATGGAGTTAAGATCATCTTATCATAGCAGATCCTAAAACATCTAGTGTTTTAACATCGTAGGATTTATTTTTATCCTCGGACGCACCGAAGTCATCCTAGTAGGTCATGAATAGTCTCACACAACCAATTTACACATAAATCCAAGCCTTATTAAACCTTAGTGGCTTCTAGATCAAAAAACATCTAATAAATTTTGCTTAATAAAACGNTAGGATTAATTTTTATCCTCGGACGCACTGAAGTCATCCTAGTGGGTCATGAATAGTCTTACACAACCAATTCACACATAAATCCAAGCCTTGTTAACGTTAGTGGCTTCTAGATCCAAAAACATCTTATAGGTTTTGCTTAATAAAACATTTAGCACCTAACCTCCTTGTATTCTTCAAATGAGTTTGAAAATCAGGTTTGGCTAGAATTTAGGCATCCTTCAAATTGATCATGACACAGCTGATACAAATTTAAGTATGAATTGTCTAAAACTTTATTAAACCTAGTCAATCCTAGGATCAAACTAGGTGTTTTATTGTTCACATAGGGCTTACTAATCTCTTGGTGCTTCAATAGACCCTAATTAATTACATAGAGTCCTACGTTAACTCTATTGATTAGCTTAGCTTAATGGAAATCCAAGCTTAGTCTAACTTGACCAATGTTTAGCCACTTGAAAACAAATTATCACAAATTAAGCTTAATACTGATAATTACCTTATAGAAGGTTCTTGCGGAAGTGGAATAAAAAAATTAAGAAATTCAAGGTTGAACTAAGGTGGTGTATCAAGCAACACCATGATGCTAGTCAAAGCATAAAATATGTTAAAAAATAGAGAGCTTGATGCCCAAGCAATTGATTCTAGAAGACCAGAACACTTTGACTTGAAGAAATGGGGTAATATTATCTTAATCTTAAGTTCTTTTGATATGCTTTCTATTTAGTTACCCATTCAAACACCTTCCCACTCTAGATTTTAATCTCCTTGGGATACACCTTGGTCTTTAGGATTCTCCCATTATTGCTTGGTAACATCCCTTGGGATCTATGACTGAATGTGTTAGCTAACTACCTTAGTTATGCTTCAATATTTTGAATAGCTATAGCTAAACTCCTTAACTAATTTTCCATTTACAACTCTTCTTCTTCTAATGATAACTTTTCTTCTTAAATTAACTATTGGAGAAAAATTCAAGTTAATAAGTGAGTCTAAGGTTTAGGAAATTATTACCTTATTTTTCTAATGGCCTAGGGAGTTTTTTTAGTTGATACTTCATTAATGATTTCCTATATTTTGGTTGTTATTTTAATTAATATTAGGATGATTTTTCCAACAAGGGTTGTAGGTGTTAGAATTAGGTTTGTTGGGTCTTTTCTCAATGACATTCATTAATTCAGTAATTGAAATGTCTTGCTCTGTCCACATGCAATATCATCACTTATAATGGATTCTTGCATTGTCATATCCCTAAGTTGTCTTACATTTTTTATATGATAGCTATCTGTGAAGTTAAAATGGCTAACATATATGTATCGTGTACATTAATAACCTTGTTAAAGTTAACTCTCTCAAAAGACTATTGAAATGTATTGGTTATCATTTCCTTAATTAAAAGCATATGTTCTCTTAAATGATTTAGACAACAAAGATCCTCCAACTATAACATTTATAATTGATCTCAATGATCTCACTAGCTCATTATAACAAGTTTGTATGATTAACCAATCAGATAGGTCATTATGTGGACAATTTCTAAATAAGTTCTTAGATCTCACCCAAGTTTTATAGATAAACTCACTGTCTAATTACGTAAAAAAAGTGATATCATTCATAAGTTTAACAGGTTTATATGGAAAGGAAAACTTAGCTAGGAATATTTACACAAGTTCATTCCTTGTGGTGATTGAACTAGGTGGTACGGAGTTTTATTTTGTCTCTGTCTCTCAAAGAATAGAAATTGTCTAAATCCAACAATATAATCAAAAACATCGTTATACATAAATTTTACACAAATTTTTAAAAAACTAACAGTATGAAGATTATCTTCTATAGGTTAACCACTAAATTGATAACATTGAGCCATTTGCTTGATTTTGTTTGAGTTTGAAGTTATTTATATTAATGCATGGTAATTTGGTAGATCTACTAATGCTCTAGTCCGCTCAATCTACCAAAGGATTGACAAAGTCTCTAAGTTATCTAAGTTGATCATTTTCTCCTTGAGGATTGTCCTCTTTCATAAACTATTTTTTATTTATTTTGTTTCCTATTTTAGTAGCTTTATTTAGTTTTAGGTTGAAATGATAAAAGTTCACAACATTCATTTCAATGGATGAAATATTGAAAACAAACTAGTGACTTTAAATCNCATATAGGGCTTTCTAATCTCTTGGTGGTTGAATAGACCCTAATTAATTACATATAGTCCTACGTTAACTCTTTTGATTAGCTTAGCTTAATGGAAATCCAAGCTTAGTCCAACTTGACCAAGGTTTAGCCACTTTAAAACAAATTATCACAAATTAAGCTTAATACTGCTAATTACCTTATTTATATGACCTGAATCTAAGGAAACTGGACCTAATCTAGATGGAACCCAAGTTAACTAAAGCCAATAATTGGGAGCTTGATGTGGAATGGCAGTTGAACCATTTCACAATAATTAGTTGGCTCTCAAAACCCATAAAATAATTCCTAAGAATACAAAGGTTATTTTTAAATTTGTATTCTGAATAGAAAATATTATTTTGAGATTTATTATTACTAATTGTAGTGTTTATTATAGAAGGTTCTTGCAGAAGTAGAATAAAAAAATTAAGAAATTCAAGGTTGAACTAAGGTGTTGTATCAATCAACACCATGATGCTAGTCAGAGCATAAAATAGGTTCAAAAATAGAGAGCTTGATGCCCAAGCAATTGATTCTAGAAGACCAGAGCACTTTGACTTGAAGAAATTGGGTAATATTATCTTAATCTTAAGTTCTTTTGATATGTTTTCTATTTAGTTACCCATTCAAACACCTTCCCACTCTATATTTTAATCTCCTTGGAATACACCTTGGTCCTTAGGATTCTCCCATTATTGCTTGGTAACATCCCTTGGGATCTATGCCTCAATGTGTTAGCTAACTACCTTAGTTACGCTTCAATATTTTGAATAGCTATAGCTAGACTCCTTATCTAATTTTCCATTTACAACACTTCTTCTTCTAATGATAACTTTTCTTTTTAAATTAACTATTGGAGAAAAATTCAAGTTAATAAGTGAGTCTAAGGTTTGAGAAATTATTACCTTATTTTTCTGATGGCCTAAGGAGTTTTTTTAGTTGCTACTTCATTAATGATTTCCTATATTTTGGTTTTTATTTCAATTAATATTAGGATGATTTTTCCAACAAGGGTTGTAGGTGTTAGAATTAGGTTTGTTAGGCCTTTTCTTAATGACATTCATTAATTCAGTAATTGAAATGTCATGCTCTGTCCATATGCAATATCATCACTTATAATGGATACTTGCATTGCCATATCCCTAAGTTGTCTAACATTTTTTATATGATAGCTATCTGTGAAGTTAAAATGGCTAACATATATATATCGTGAACATTAATAACCTTTTTAAGGTTAACTCTCTAAAAAGACAATTGAAATGTATTGGTTATCATTTCCTTAATTAAAGCATATGTTCTCCTAAATGATTTAGACATCAAAGATCCTCCAACAATAACATTTATAATTGATTTCAATGATCTCACTAGCTCATTATAACAAGTTTGTATGATTAACCAATCAGATAGGTCATTATGTGGACATTTTCTAAATAAGTTCTTAGATCTCACCCAAGTTTTATAGGTCAACTCACTATCTAATTATGTAAAAAAAGTGATATCATTCATAAGTTTAACAAGTTTAGATGGAAAGGAAAACTTAGCTAGGAATATTTACACAAATTCATTCCTTGTGGTGATTGAACTAGGTGGTACGGAGTTTTATTTTGTCTTTGTCTCTCAAAGAATAGAAATGATCTAAATCCAACAATATAATCAAAAACATCGTTATACATAAATGTTACACAAATTTTTAAAAAACTAACAATATGAAGATTATCTTCTATAGGTTAACCACTAAATTGATAACATTTAGCCATTTGCTTAATTTTGTTTGAGTTTGAAGTTATTTATATTAATGCATGGTAGATTGGTAGATCTACTAATGCTCTGGTACGCTCAATCTACCAAAGGATTGACAAAGTCTCTAAGTTATCTAAGTTGATCATTTTCTCCTTGAGGATTGTCCTCTTTCATAAACTATTTTTTATTTATTTTGTTTTCTATTTTAGTAGCTTTATTTAGTTTTAGGGTCAAATGATAAAAGTTCACAACGTTCATTTCAGTGGATGAAATATTGAAAACTAACTAGTGACTTTAAATTAACATTCATAAAATAATTTAATAGTTATATCTCTAATAATGATCAAACAAAAATAATTAAAATTATAGGTTAATAAAACAAAAAAAAATATAACCTAGCACTAAAGTGCTAACTATGCAGCACTGTGGTGTAATGCTCCAAGAAATAATAATTTGCAAAAATTAAGTATACCAATAATAACTATACAAAACAACAATAATGATAGAATAGAATAGTAACATGGACAAACTTGCAACACATAATTAAATTAAAACTAGAAACTTTAGAATAATTTATCTTAAAATAAGAAATTAATATCCTTCAATAGAAATGGTGTCAAAAACTTGCTTTGTGATGTAAACACACACGTTCTCAAAAGCGCACCTATCGATCATGTAGTATATGGATTTTTAGTCCAATTATCAATCCTGTAAGGAACTAGGTTACTTCTTAAATTAAGTCAATTATTACCCTAAGATTACTAGTTTTATCCAATGTAAATAATTTTCAAACGCAAGTTCAAAAATACTGAAGACTATAAAAGGAATTTTTTTAATACCTTTTTAAGTTTTTAATAAGAAACTCCCTTTAAATTATTTTTTTGTTTAGCTTTAAATTTAATTTAAGTTTTCCTAATGAACAATAAAAAAAAGAAGTACTCTTTACTTGTCTTTTTGAGATATTAAGAAGTGTTGAAGATTTGTATTATAGTTACTATCCTAAACCATACAAAATAGCAAAAAAAATAAATATTTTCTCATTGATTACAATCCCTTAATATCAATATATCTATTCTGCTAAAGTCTGAGTTAACTTAGTTTTTTCATTAGTACAAAATCAAAATTTCTAGTTCAGTAACAAATTTTAACATACTAAATGATAATTTTAAAAGTAAATGAAACTTGAAAAGTTAATGCATCAACAAATCTAATTTAAAACCAAGTAACTTTTGAATAGATGAGAACAATAACACAATTACTAGAACCAAGGAGTTTGGGACTTAGTTTCATAACATGATTACAACCAACATTTGAAAAGCATTCAAATCTTGACATAAGTATACTGAAAAGAAGGAAAATATGCTTCTGGAATATCTTCTACTGAAATCTACTTGTTTCGTCTCTAAGATCCTTCCAAATGATCCTTTAATATATGTCCCTTGCACTCTTTTCTCTCCTATCACACTCTCCTAGTCACACTTAATGCCAAAAGTCCCCTAATCTATTATAATAGCACCTTATATATGCTTCATGCAAAAATCATTGCTAAAACCATCATAATGGACTAAAACTAACAAATGTTGGTTTATGTCATCGAGGTGAAAAAATGTGGCACCACAACACTTCAATGGGCGTTGGAGAGTTGTATTTCGGAAGTCATGGTATCAAGCTCTCATATTTTGGGTTTAATAATGTGGTTCTCTAAAGCTAACATCGTATTGTTGAATGCTTGTGTTGGGATGTCGTAGATGTGGTGTCATTATTAAGTTTTCTCATATTTTGGACATATTATTTAGAGTTAGGCGCTAGCCACTACATCAATGACACCTCGATATTGTTATAGTGGTGCCTCAATGCTGCTATAGTGACTACTATTGTAACTCTGCTACAACGCTTTTGATATATCAGTCCGCCCTATTATATTATGAGTTGTGTAATAAAATATAAAATAAATACCATAAAAATACTAAATAATATAAAATTTACAAAAAAAAAAGAAAAATACACATAAGTTTTTATATCTTTTGAACACTTAATAGTTTTCCATGTAAAAAGTTCTGGGGTCTCCTCCCACAATTTTTTTTCTATTTTTATGTGTGTGCTTGAACTTCGTGAAATACTAAGACAATAAATTATTACTCTATGACTATAAATTTCCCAACATGCAACAAATCTATTAATTTTTTCTTATATTAGTCACTCAATTATTACTTTGATAACACAAACTTAAAATACTTGAACAAACAATTAGCTTCCATATAGTACTACGTTTGTTCGTGGTGTTTTGATGAAAAGATCGCAACGTGAATGTCAGGGGGTACTTTATATATGGATGGATGCACATTCTTGTGTGTGATTTGATGATTATCTCCTTCGATAGCTAATTCATCTTGGGCTACATCGACCACTTCGGCAGGTGGCTCAGACCACTTAGCGAGTGGGCTTAGCTCGACCACTTCGGCAGGTGGGCTTGGCTCTAGAATGACCTGATCCTCAAATATGGTACCTTCAAATCCCATGAGTCCTTTTAATCCTTACATATAACAAGCCACCAAAAAAATCATACTTAAGTATATGGCTACTTGTGTATATATTATAACTTTGATTTTAATTTATTTTTGAAAAGTCACTCTAGTGATGTACTCTTAATAGTACAAACCAAAGTAGAAAATAAATTAAGGAAAATAAATTTATGTAGAAATTAATATATCATTACATGCTTATTTTTTATTTTAAACTTATACTTTTTGTTTACAAGTTNTAGTTTTATCCAATGTAAATAATTTTCAAACGCAAGTTCAAAAATACTGAAGACTATAAAAGGAATTTTTTTTAATACCTTTTTAAGTTTCTAATAAGAAACTCCCTTTAAATTATTTTTTTGTTTAGCTTTAGATCTAATTTAAGTTTTCCTAATGTGGTTAACAATAAAAAATAGAAATACACTTTACTTGTCTTTTTGAGATATTAAGAAGTGTTGAAGATTTGTATTATAGTTTACTATTCTAAACCATACAAAATAGCCAAAAAATAAATATTTTCTCATTGATTACAATCCGTTAATATCAATATATCTATTCTGCTAAAGTGTGAGTTAACCTAGTTTTTTCATTAGTACACACTCAAAATTCCTAGGTCAGTAACAAAATTTAACATACTAAATGATAATTTTAAAAGTAAATGAAACTTGAAAAGTTAATGCATCAACAAATCTAATTTAAAACCAAGTAAATTTTGAATAGATGAAAACAATAACACAATCACTAGAACCAAAGAGTTTGGGACTTAGTTACATAACATGACTACAACCAACATTTGAAAAGCATTCAAATCTTGACATAAGTATATTGAAAAGAAGGAAAAAATGCTTCTGGAATATCTTCTACTGAAATCTACTTGTTTCTTCTCTAAGATCCTTCCAAATGATCCTTTAATATATGTCCCTTGCACTCTTTTCTCTCCTATCACACTCTCCTATTCACACTTAATGCCAAAAGTCCCCTAATCTATTATAATAGCACCTTATATATACTTCATTAAAAAATCATCGCTAAAACCTTCATAATGGACTAAAACTAACAAAGGTTGGTTTATGTCATCAGGTGACAAAATGTGGCACCACAACGCTTCAATGGGCGTTGGAGAGTTGTATTTCTGAAGCCATGGTATCAAGCTCTCATATTTTGGGTTTATTAATGTGGTGCACTAAAGCTAACATCATATTGTTGAATGCTTGTGTTTGGGCGTCGTAGATGTGGTGTCATGATTAAGTTTTCTCATATTTTTGACATAGTATTTAGAGTTAGGCGCTAGCCACTACATCAATGACATCTCGATGTTGTAAAATGGTGCCTCAATGTTGCTATAGTGACTACTATTATAACTCTGCTACAACGCTTTTGATATATCAATCCGCCCTATTATATTATGAGTTGTGTAATAAAATACAAAATAAATACCATAAAAATAATAAATAATATAAAATTTACAAAAAAAAAAAAAAGAAAAATACACAAGTTTTCATATCTTTTGAACACTTAATAGTTTTCCATGTAAAAAGTTTTGGGGTCTCCTCCCACAATTTTTTTTCTATTTTATTTGTGTGCTTGAACTTCGAGAAATACTAAGACATTAAATTATTACTCTATGACTATAAATTTCCCAACATGCAACAAATCTATTAATTTTTTCTTATATTAGCCACTCCATTATTAATTTGATAACACAAACTTAAAATACTTGAACAAACAATTAGATTTCATACAGTACTACGTTTGTCCGTGATGTTTTGATGAAAAGATCGCAATGTGAATGTCAGAGGGTACTTTATATATGGATGGATGCACATTCTTGTGTGTGATTTGATGGTTATCTCCTTCGATAGCTAATTCATCTCGGGCTACATCGACCACTTCGACAGGTGGCTCAGACCACTTAGCGAGTGGGCTTAGCTCGACCACTTCGGCAGGTGGGCTGGGCTCTAGAATGACCTTATCCTCAAATATGGTACCTTCAAATCCCATAAGTCCTTTTAATCCTTACATATGGCATGCCGCTAAAAAAATCATACTCAAGTATATGGTTGTACTTGTGTATATATTATAACTTTGATTTTAATTTATTTTTGAGAAGTCACTCTAGTGTTGTACTCTTAATAGTACAAACCAAAGTAGAAAATAATTTAAAGAAGATAAATTTTTGTAGAAATTAATATATCATTACATGCTTATTTTTTATTTTAAACTTATACTTTTTGTTTACAAGNTACAAACCAAAGTAGAAAATAATTTAAAGAAGATAAATTTTTGTAGAAATTAATATATCATTACATGCTTATCTTTTATTTTAAACTTATACTTTTTGTTTACAAGTTTTTTGTACTTCTTACTATTAAGTGATTGTAATATATTAATTTTGTTATGTATGATTTAAGGCTATTACACTTANTGGGTGGGCGAATGAAGCGCTTTATTCAGCCAGCTCACTCTTAACTGAAGCTTTCCATGGCGGTATTTCTCTCGTACTTCCTTAAGATTCGGGATGAGATTGGAATTTCTGATTATTGATAATAGAAGTTTGATTTTATTTGAAGGAGCTAACGGGCATCATCATAGTTTAAAATAGAGAGAAGTCATCATTTTTGTTCAAATATTTGGGAAAATGTGGTGATTCACTATTTTATCAGACCAAATAAGAATTTATGTGTTGAATCTTGAATTGTTCTTCGTGTAAATGTCTTAAGTGTTAGAAACAAACAGAGGAGGAAGAGAGAGTAGGATAGCCAAGAATTTACTGTCAAGAGAAAACTCGGAGAAATCATTTTATTTGTATATTTGTCTTTTATTTATAGAGACTTGTTTTGTATAATTATAGAAAAGATGAAGCGATTATGAAAACTGTTCTTAATTCATTTCATGTTCGAATCAATCGTGTAGAGTAGATATGTATTACAATTTAAATTCTACGATGACGGTAATTTTCTGGTTGATTTGCTTGAATTCGACGGACTGAAGCGACCGGTAGAGTGGTGATCGTGCCTTGCGTCGATCGCCCGAGGCTTCTGATCGAATGGTGATTTCATTCGCCGCGGTAAAAATGAGTCGTTTGATTGGCCGAGATTAAAAATTCTCATCGGCGTTCTGATCGGCCGAATACTAACATATTGTTTTCTAACCATTCCAAACATGACTCGATTATAAACTCGGAATTCTAATTTTATCATTTAATTTAATATTATAAAGGAATTTAAATTTTATTATTTTACCAGCCGGGTAAGAGTTGAAGTAATCTTTTAATGATTGATGATTAGCAGTTACAATACAACTATAACATGAGAGATGGTCCCACCCATTGTGTCGTTTCCAGAAAAACATAATTTGGAATTCCAAGAACACTAAACGATTATGGGTGTTCTATCATTTAAAAAATTTATGGAATAATAATCAGTTTCTAATTTAGGTTCTGTTTGGGGCAGTTTATTTGGTGCAGCGGCGTTTTAAAAATGCACATAAATTATTTGGGAAAACTGCATTTTTACAGTTTATGCGTTTTCAAAACGCTGAAAATAACGTTTTCACAACGCACCTGTTTAGGTGCGGTGACAGTTTTCTGACTGCGGTCTGACTTTTCCAAGAAAATAAAAAGTTGCAATAGCTACCGCACCTAGCTTATCAGCAAATTAATTTTAATCAGTTTATCAGTAAATTATTTAATAATTTGCAGCTGCCCCAAACAGACTCTTAGTATAAGAAACTTATTTGAAAATTACGCCCCAAAAAATAACTTTTACATCCTGGAAAAACCTAATTAATTGAATGTGAACCTGATAAATGAAAGCCCAAGGGATATAGGATTGATTATGAGGTCATGCTTAAGGGCATTTTTTTTGCTTAGCACTTAAATTAAGCAAAACTTTTCAAGATGTTATAATGATAATTAGTCATAAATTAATCTGAATAAAGATGCTTTAAATATTAACTAAGTAAAATTACATTAAACTATTCTATTTATGTAAAAGTTATATTAATGATAAGTCTTCCTGATTTTAGTTGTTTTTATTAATATTGTGTGCAGGAATATTCACGCTGTTGGAAGAAGAAGTTATCATGCAAGCATAGATGAAAATCTTGTAGACAAGCATTAGTTCAAAGCAATAATGATAATCTTTTTTTTTTTTTTTCAGGAAGGGTGTGTTTATGACTAAGCTCTAGCATGAGTTCTTAGCTTACTCTAATAGTTCTTAGGTGGCATAGTGGATTGAAGTTAAGATCATCTTATCATAGCGGATCATAAAACATTTAGTGTTTTAACATCGTAGGATTAATTTTTATCCTCGGACGCACTGAAGTCATCCTAGTGGGTCATGAATAGTCTTACACAACCAATTTACACATAAATCCAAGCCTTGTTAACGTTAGTGGTTTCTAGATCCAAAAACATCTAATAGGTTTTGCTTAATAAAACATTTAGCACCTAACCTCCTTGTATTCTTCAAATGAGTTTGAAAATCAGGTTTGGCTAGAATTTAGGCACCCTTCAAATTGATCATGACACGGTTGATACAAATTTAAGCATGAATTGTCTAAAACTTTATTAAACCTAGTCAATCCTAGGATCAAACTAGGAGTTTTATTGTTCATATAGGGCTTTCTAATCTCTTGGTGGTTGAATAGACCCTAATTAATTACATATAGTCCTACGTTAACTCTATTGATTAGCTTAGCTTAATGGAAATCCAAGCTTAGTCCAACTTGACCTAGGTTTAGCCACTTTAAAACAAATTATCACAAATTAAGCTTAATACTGCTAATTGCCTTATTTATATGACCTGAATCTAAGGAAACTAGATCTAATCTAGAAGGAATCCAAGTTAGCTAAAGCCATAACTAAAGCCAATAATTGGGAGCATGATGTGGAATGGCAGTTGAACCATTTCACAATAATTAGTCGGCTCTCAAAACCCATAAAATAATTCCTAAGTATACAAAGGTTATTTTTAAATTTGTATTTTAAATAGAAAATATTATTTTGAGATTTATTATTACTAATTATAGTGTTTATTATAGAAGGTTCTTGCGGAAGTAGAATAAAAAAATTAAGAAATTCAAGGTTGAACTAAGATGTTGTATCAAGCAGCACCATGATGCTAGTCAGAGCATAAAATATGTTCAAAAATAGAGAGCTTGATGCCCAAGCAATTGATTCTAGAAGATCAGAACACTTTGACTTGAAGAAATTGGGCAATATTATCTTAATCTTAAGTTCTTTTAATATGCTTTCTATTTAGTTACCCATTCAAACACCTTCCCACTCTAGATTTTAATCTCCTTGGGATACACCTTGGTCTTTAGGACTCTCCCATTATTGCTTGGTAACATCCCTTGGGATCTATGACTCAATGTGTTAGCTAACTACCTTAGTTCTACTTCAATATTTTGAATAGTTATAGCTAGACTCCTTATCTAATTTTCCATTTACAACACTTCTTCTTCTAATGATAACTTTTCTTCTTAAATTAACTATTGGAGAAAAATTCAAGTTAATAAGCGAGTCTAAGGTTTAAGAAATTATTACCTTATTTTTCTAATGGCCTAAGGAGTTTTTTTTAGTTGCTACTTTATTAATGATTTCCTATATTTTGGTTGTTATTTTAATTAATATTAGGATGATTTTTCCAACAAAGGTTGTAGGTGTTAGAATTAGGTTTGTTGGGTTTTTTTCTTAATGACATTCGTTAATTCAGTAATTGAAATGTCATGCTCTGTCCATATGCAATATCATCACTTATAGTGGATTCTGGCATTGCCATATCCCTAAGTTGTCTAACATTTTTTATATGATAGCTATCTGTGAAGTTAAAATGGCTAACATAAATGTATCGTGTACATTAATAACCTTGTTAAGGTTAACTCTCTCAAAAGACTATTGAAATGTATTGGTTATCATTTCCTTAATTAAAGCATATGTTCTCTTAAATGATTTAGACATCAAAGATCCTCCAACCATAACATTTATAATTGATCTCAATGATCTCACTAGCTCATTATAACAAGTTTGTATCATTAGCCAATCAGATAGGTCATTATGTGGACATTTTCTAAATAAGTTCTTAGATCTCACCCAAGTTTTATAGTTCAACTCACTGTCTAATTACGTAAAAAAAGTGATATCATTCATAAGTTTAACATGTTTAGATGGAAAGAAAAACATAGCTAGGAATATTTACACAAGTTCATTCCTTGTGGTGATTGAACTAGGTGATACGGAGTTTTATTTTGTCTTTGTCTCTCAAAGAATAGAAATGGTCTAAATCCAACAATATAATCAAAAACATCGTTATACATAAATGTTACACAAATTTTTTAAAAAATAACAATATGGATAGGTTAACCACTAAATTGATAACATTGAGCCATTTGCTTGATTTTGTTTGAGTTTGAAATTATTTATATTAATGCATGGTAGATTGGTAGATCTACTAATGCCCCGGTACTCTCAATCTACCAAAGGATTGACAAAGTCTCTAAGTTATCTAAGTTGATCATTTTCTCCTTGAGGATTGTCCTCTTTCATAAACTATTTTTTATTTATTTTGTTTTCTATTTTTGTAGCTTTATTTAGTTTTAGGGTCAAATGATAAAAATTCACAACGTTCATTTCAAGGGATGAAATAATGAAAGCTTAATAGTGACTTTAAATTAACATTCATAAAATAATTTAATAGTTATATATCTAATAATGATCAAACAAAAAATTAAAATTATAGGGTAATAAAACAAAAAAATATAACCTAGCACTAAAGTGCTAACTATGCAACACTGTGGTGTAATGCTCTAAGAAATAATAATTTGCAAAAATTAAGTATACCAATAATAACTATACAAAACAACAATAATGATAGAATAGAATAGTAACATGGACAAACTCGCAACACATAATTAAATTAAAACTAGAAACTTTAGAATAATTTATCTTAAAATAAGAAATTAATTTTCTTCAGCAGGAATGGTGTCAAAAACTTGATCTGTGATGTAAACACACACATTCTCAAAAGCGCACCTATCGATCATGTAGTATATGGATTTTTAGTCCAATTATCAATCCTGTAAGGAACTAGGTTACTTCTTAAATTAAGTCAATTATTACCCTAAGATTACTAGTTTTATCCAATGTAAATAATTTTCAAACGCAAGTTCAAAAATACTGAAGACTATAAAAGGAATTTTTTTAATACCTTTTTAAGTTTTTAATAAGAAACTCTCTTTAAATTATTTTTTGTTTAGCTTTAGATCTAATTTAAGTTTTCCTAATGTAGTTAACAATAAAAAATAGAAATACTCTTTACTTGTCTTTTTGAGATATTAAGAAGTGTTGAAGATTTGTATTATAGTTTACTATTCTAAACCATACAAAATAGCCAAAAAATAAATATTTTCTCGTTGATTACAATCCCTTAATATCAATATATCTATTCTGCTAAAGTGTGAGTTAACTTAGTTTTTTTCATTAGTACACAATCAAAATTCCTAGGTCAATAACAAAATTTAACATACTAAATGATAATTTTAAAAGTAAATGAAACTTGAAAAGTTAATGCATCAACAAATCTAATTTAAAACCTAGTAACTTTTAAATAGATGAAAACAATAACACAATCACTAGAACCAAGGAGTTTGGGACTTAGTTACATAACATGATTACAACCAACATTTGAAAAGCATTCAAATCTTGACATAAGTATACTGAAAAGAAGGAAAAAATGCTTATGGAATATCTTCTACTTGTTTCTTCTCTAAGATCCTTCCAAATGTGCCTTTAATATATGTCCCTTGCACTCTTTTCTCTCCTATCACACTCTCCTATTCACACTTAATGCCAAAAGTCCCCTAATCTATTATAATAGAACCTTATATATACTTCATGCAAAAATCATCGCTAAAACCGTCATAATGGACTAAAACTAACAATTGTTGGTTTATGTCATCGGGGTGACAAAATGTGGCACCACAACGCTTCAATGGGCGTTGGAGAGTTGTATTTCGGAAGCCATGGTATCAAGCTCTCATATTTTGTGTTTAATAATGTGGTGCTCTAAAACTAACATCGTATTGTTGAATGCTTGTGTTGGGGCGTCGTAGATGTGGTGTCATGATTAAGTTTTCTCGTATTTTTGACATATTATTTAGAGTTAGGCGCTAGACACTACATCAATGACACCTCGATATTGTTATAATGGTGCCTCAATGTTGCTATAGTGACTACTATTGTAACTCTGCTACAACGCTTTTGATATATCAGTCTGCCCTATTATATTATGAGTTGTGTAATAAAATATAAAATAAATACCATAAAAATACTAAATAACATAAAATTTACAAAAAAAATAAAAAAATACACTTAAGTTTTTATATCTTTTGAACACTTAATAGTTTTCCATGTAAAAAGTTTTGGGGTCTCCTCCCACAATTTTTTTTCTATTTTATTGTGTGCTTGAACTTCGAGAAATACTAAGACATTAATTATTACTCTATGACTATAAATTTCCCAACATGCAACAAATCTATTAATTTTTTCATATATTAGTCGCTCTATTATTACTTTGATAACACAAACTTAAAATACTTGAACAAACAATTAGATTCCACATAGTACTACGTTTGTCCGTGGTGTTTTGATGAAAAGATCGCAACGTGAATGTCAGGGGACACTTTATATATGGATGGATGCACATTCTTGTGTGTGATTTGATGATTATCTCCTTCGATAGCTAATTCATCTCGGGCTACATCGACCACTTCGACAGGTGGCTCAGACCACTTAGCGAGTGGGCTTAGCTCGACCACTTCGGCAGGTGGGCTGGGCTCTAGAATGACCTTATCCTCAAATATGGTACCTTCAAATCCCATAAGTCCTTTTAATCCTTACATATGGCATGCCGCTAAAAAAATCATACTCAAGTATATGGTTGTACTTGTGTATATATTATAACTTTGATTTTAATTTATTTTTGAGAAGTCACTCTAGTGTTGTACTCTTAATAGTACAAACCAAAGTAGAAAATAATTTAAAGAAGATAAATTTTTGTAGAAATTAATATATCATTACATGCTTATCTTTTATTTTAAACTTATACTTTTTGTTTACAAGTTTTTTGTACTTCTTACT
>JXCR01142972.1:102573-193261 GCA_002079205.1 Phalaenopsis hybrid cultivar | reverse complement strand
TATATATATATATATATGCTTAATTCAAGCGATGGCTCGTTCCTAAATCGTAATTTTTGTTTAGTCCAGCTGTCGGCAGAACATACGGCTACACTTGGCGGCCGAAGCAACTCGAACTATGTCCAGAACACTTGAGATTCGTGCTCGCACGAATCGTAATGCTGGACATCTTCACTTTTCAGTCCTGAACCGGACAAAATTAGCAGGCAAGAATTAAAAAAAAAAAGGCAGCTTGCCGCCCCCAAAAGATCTACGGAATCGGTCCAGGGGAGAAGGTTAAAATAGTAATTTCGGCATAACTCAAAGCCAACCAAACCCGATGAGCACCGACACCAAATTGTTGTGCGGACGAGGCCATCCATCACCGTCCATCTCCATCGGGTTATTAGATTGGTCGCTGCCACCAGCCATGCGAGTAAGACAGGATTTAGCTGGAATAAAATTGACTTGTATTAGCTNTCGTAATGCTGGACATCTTCACTTTTCAGTCCTGAACCGGACAAAATTAGCAGGCAAGAATTAAAAAAAAAAGCCAGCTTGCCGCCCCCAAAAGATCTACGGAATCGGTACAGGGGAGAAGGTTAAAACAGTAATTTCGGCATAACTCAAAGCCAACCAAACCCGATAAGCACCGACACCAAATTGTTGTGCGGACGAGGCCATCCATCACCGTCCATCTCCATCGGGTTATTAGATTGGTCGCTGCCACCAGCCATGCGAGTAAGACAGGATTTAGCTGGAATAAAATTGACTTGTATTAGCTTGGATGGAAATAAATGAGCTTTTTGATTAATTTTTTTTTTTAGCAAATTTAAACCCAACCTCTTTTTGTTTCAAAATCGGATCGTGAACGGCCCTGATGATGTTAGCACTGTGAATATAATGAATTTTGCTTGAATCGTTAATCGCTCAAAAATTGGTTTNTGTATTAGCTTGGATGGAAATAAATGAGCTTTTTGATTAATTTTTTTTTTTAGCAAATTTAAACCCAACCTCATTTTGTTTCAAAATCGGATCGTGAACGGCCCTGATGATGCTAGCACTGTGAATATAATGAATTTTGTTTGAATCGTTAATCGCTCAAAAATTGATTTATGTATACATAGAACTGCCGACACGAATCTCAATGTAATCGATTGGCCCTGGATAGCGGCTTGGTGATCGGGGCTTCAGATCAAAAGAGGCACGATCTAAACCGTTCATTCAACGACCAAACTCTCGGTCAAAGTCAACCGACACACTATGATATGAGACATAATTGATAAAACCACACCGACAGTTAGACTGTCCAAGCTCTATATAAGGGCGTCTGATTGCAACCAGTCGGCCCACCGGCTTTTGCTTCGGCATGAGGGATCGTCATTCGACTGGTCGCCTCAGTCGATCAAACCTAAGAGAGTAGACTGGCTGGTTGTCGTCACATTCAAATTCTAATTGTAATACAAATTTGANCAGTTAGACTGCCCATGCTCTATATGAGGGCGTCTGATTGCAACCAGTCGGCCCACCGGCTTTTGCTTCGGCATGAGCGATCGTCATTCGACTGGCCGCCTCAGTCGATCAAACCTAAGAGAGTAGACTGGCTGGTTGCCGTGACATTCAAATTCTAATTGTAATATAAATTTGGTATAAGATCTGTTGAAATTTAAAACGATCGAAGACGAAGTGAAAATAACACGAGAAAAATTCACACCAAAAGAACACACAGATTTACGTGGTTCGGCAAATTGCCTACATCCACGGAGCTACAGAGGATTTTATTAATTGAGAAATTTACATCAGTAGATCGTCTCCAATTACAAGAGCGAATTCTTTCTCTCACTTCTTCTCTCTTCTCTCTACACCGAGATATACCGAAGAAGAAGAAAAAACGTACAAGAGAAATAACATATTTCTCTTCTGCCACAATCCACCAAGAAGAAATCAAGAGNCCAATTACAAGAGCGAATTCTTTCTCTCACTTCTTCTCTCTTCTCTCTACACCGAGATATACCGAAGAAGAACAAAAAACGTACAAGAGAAATAATATATTTCTCTTCTGCCACAATCCACCAAGAAGAAATCAAGAACAAGCACATTCTTCTTCGCTATCTTCTTTTTTCTTCTGTCAAGCACGCAGAAACAATTAAGAGAGGGAAAGAGAGGGAGCACCTTGCGAAAAACACACATTTTTTTGCATTCTGTTTTTGCTTCCCGTAAGCCTCAAGAAGAATCCAAGAATCCAAGTCGGGAATCTCCGCGAACTAAAGGAAGACTTCTTTCACGAACTGTAAGAAGCGGAGAGGGGAGGAGCAACTGTTTTCGTGAACANACACATTTTTTTGCATTCTGTTTTTGCTTCCCGTAAGCCTCAAGAAGAATCCAAGAATCCAAGTCGGGAATCCCCGCGAACTAAAGGAAGGCTTCTTTCACGAACTGTAGGAAGCGGAGAGGGGAGGAGCAACTGTTTTCGTGAACGTGAGAGTCGGGATCGCTAAAGGAACGGAGCGTGACGGGAGGAAGGAGCGACCTATTTTCACGAATCGGGAGAGGGAGATAGAAGCGTGAGGCGGGGCAGTTGCCTTTTCTCCTTTTCTATTTATTTCTTTGAGTTGGGCTCCACACTCAACAAATTTTACACTTGGAGACCGGTTCACAGACTGCAACATTCTTCCTCCTCAAACTGATACCCATACTGGTGATGTCACCCTTCAAACATGAATCCTCCACCCCTGCAACTCAAGGCCACTGTCTTCACACCAGAAGACCAACTGAAGCTGCACAAAACTTCAATTTCTCAAGTGTAACACCCTTTGTCAACATATCAGCAGGGTTCTTGCTTCCATAAATTTTCTCAAGCAACAACTGTATGTCATCTAACAATGACCGTATGAAGTAATACCTGATCTGAATGTGCTTAGTCCTAGACTGAAATGTTGGATTTCTGGTAAGGAATATGACGCGCTGACTATCATTGTAGAGTATGCCCATCTGATCCTTCTTGCTCAATTCTTTCAAGAAGCCCTGTAGCCATATCATCTCCTTTGCAGCCTCTGACACTGCTATATACTCAGCATCTGTAGTAGACAACAAAATTGTCTTCTGCAGATTAGCCCCATGATACTGCAGTGCCACTAATATTATAAATATAGCCTGCAGTACTTCTTCTGTTATCAATAACTCCAGCTAGATCAACATCAACATAGTCATGTACCTCTGAATTCTTTCCTGAGAAACACAAGTAAGTTTTTGCAGAGCCTCTTAGGTACCTCAAGATCCACTTCAGTGCTTCTTAATGTTCTTTTTGAGAATTACTCATGTATTTTTTAACAACTCTCACTGCATCGGCAATATCCGGTCTGGTGCAAACCATAACATACATAAGTGAACCAATGGTTGAAGCATAAGGAACTTTACTCATGTGATCTCGTTCCTCCTCTGACTTGGGTGACTGATTCTTGTTGAGTCTGAAATGACTTCCCAAGGGTGTGCCAACTGATTTGGCCTTATCCATGTTGAATCTGCTAAGTACCTTTTTCACATACTCAGCCTGAGAGAGTCTCAACATGCCTCTAACTCTATCTCTGACAATTCTCATACCAAGGATTTGCTTTGCCGCCCCCAAATCCTTCATTCCAAAGTGCTCTGACATCTGCTCCCACAGATTATTGATCTCCTCAATACTAGCACCTGCAATAAACATATCATCCACATACAACATTAGGATGATATAAGAATTGTTAAAATACCTGACATAGCAACAGTGATCTGCCTAACATGTGTTGTACCCTGCTATCAAATTTCTTGTACCACTGTCTAGGAGCTTGTTTCAGACCATACAAGCTCTTCTTCAATTTGCAAACTAACTCTTTCTTTCCCTCTACCACGAACCCTTCAGGTTGGTGCATTTAGATGTCTTCTTCAAGCTTCCCATGAAGAAAGACTGCATTCACATCTAACTGCTCAAGGAAGAGATCTTCAGTAGCCACCATAGATAATACCATTCTGATGATTGTAAGCTTCATCACAGGAGAGAAAATCTCGAAATAATCAATACTGTGCTTTTGCTGAAAACCTTTTACAACAAGTCTAATCTTGTACCTCTTACTGTGATCATGCTCGGTCTTCACCCGGTACACTCACTTATTGTGTAATGCCTTCTTCCCAGATGGAAGTTATGCCAACTCCCAAGTCTGATTTTCTAGCACAGAGTCCATCTACTCCTTCATGGCTAGCTCCCACTTGCTCGAATTTTCATCTTGCTAGGTTTCTTCATAACTTTGAGGTTCTCCACCATCTGTCAGCAAAATGTAGTTTAAAATTGATGAATAACACTATGAAGAACGTCTAACTCTTTTTGACCTGCGAACTGCAATTGTATGGGTAGACTGCTCTGAAATTGACTGTAGAACAATAGGAGTGGATGCTCCAGACCCACTCTCCTCGTCACCTGCATCTCTGTACTGCACTGTGACCCCTGACAAATCATCAAATTTTACCAACTTAGATTCATTCAGTGTTGTTTCAGAAACTGTATTGGACTTGTCTTTATACATAACCTTCTCATTGAAAATCATGTTTCTGCTCCTTATGATCTTCCGAGTCTGATCATTCCAGAAACGATATCCAAATGCATCATCTCCATAGCTAATGAAATAACACCTTTTCAGCTTAGCCTCAAGATTACTTCGAGCATCAGGATTAATGAGAATATAAGAAAGACAACCAAAAGTCTTAAGGTGAGAAAATTTTACCTCTTTCCCACTATAGACTTCCTCGGGTAATTCATAGTTTAATGGAACAGATATCCCCCTATTGTTCAAATAAACTGCAGTACTGGCCGCTTCTACCCAAAAAGTAGGTGGTAGTCCGGCGTGCAATCTCATGCTTCTAGTCCGATGTGTAGTTCTGTTCGTACGCTCTGCAACACCATTTTGGTATGGTGTTCCTGGAATGGTCTTATCCATTCTGATCCCCTGAGCTGCAAAGTATTCCTTGAACCCACCATCAATGTACTCACCACCATTATCAGACCTTAGATATTTCAGTTTTAAGCATATCTCTGTCTCAACCATGACCTTCCAAGTCTTGAACACACTGAATACATCAGATTTGTACTTCAAGAACTAAAGTCATACCTTTCTGCTATGATCATAAATGAATGTGACGTAGTAACGGGTGCCTCCAAGAGATGCTACTGGAGAAGATCCCCACACATCTGTGTGTATAAGATCCAGCTTTCCTTCCTTTGGCATTCTATCACCTTTCAAGAAACTGACCTTCCTCTGTTTCCCCAAAATGCAACTCTCACAGATGCCGAGTCAACTGACTTCAATTCTGGTAACTTACCTCTAAACTGAAATTTTTTTATACCTTTCTAACTTATGTGGCCAAGACTGCAATGCCACAACTTTGTTATGCTCTCTGCAACTGTAGTATCAATACTGTTAATTAAACCAGTAGTCATATATAACGTACTTGTTTTCTTACATTGAGCCAGTACCATTGCTCATTTTGTAACTTTCCAGGTACTATTAGAGAACACTACTGAATGTCCACACTCATCAAGCTGTCTAACAGAAATAAGGTTCTTCTTTAGTTCAGGAATGTGTCTGACCTTTTGCAGAGTCCACGTGTTATTATTTGGAAGTGCAATGTCAATATCTCCCATTCCTACCACGTTCAAAACTTCTCCAACTGCCAGATTTACTTTCTCAAAGTCACCTGCAACATAATTCTGCATCAATTCCTGATGAAAAGTTGTATTGAAAGAAGCCCTTAAATCCAGTATTCAGTCATCAACAGTACTATGAACTACCAGCAGTAGTGCATCTTGTGATTCTTCAGTTACCACATTCGCACTATCATCCTCCTTCTTCTTAGGATTCCTATAGTTTCTTCCATGAGGTCAATCTTGCCACAATTCCAACAAGTTACTTGTTTATCAGGCCTTGACTTGCTCCTACTTATGTTCTTTAATTTTGATCTTCCCCTATTTGAGTTTCTGTCATGTGATCTCCCTCTGGAATCAACATTTAATGCTGAACTCGAACCTGAGATCTCACCAAAATATTTCCTGCGCACCTCCTCAGCCAAAATCAAATTACGAATATCTTCAAATTTCAGTTTAGATCTACCTACATAATTACTGACAGCCATCCTCATAGCTTCTTAGCTATTTGACAATGAAGCCAACAAGATCAGTGCACATATATCATCATCAAATTCAATTTCTACAAATGATAATTGATTTGTGATAGTATTGAAATCATTCAGAACAGATGTATCTTCCGCCATCTTCAAATTGAATAACTTCTTCATCAGATATTTCTTATTATTCGTCGATGACTTTTCATACTTACTTGAAAGGGCTGTCATAAGATCTGCAGTCGTCTTCTCCTTGATGACATTGTGTGCAACGGACCTCGATAGGGTCAATCTAATAACTCCTAGAACATGTTAATCCAACATATTTTGTTCAGCCTCATCCATTCTTTCAGGTCTTTTCCCTCAATAACGTAAGATGTAGTATCTTCATATAGAAGTAGTCCTCTATCTGCATTCTCCAATAACCAAAATCTGTGTCATCGAACTTCTCGATCCCTGAAACTTTCACTTCATCTGCAACCATTGGCTCTAATACCAGTTGTTGTGGCATATTTGAAATTTAGAACGATCGAGAACGAAGTGAAAATAACATGAGAAAAATTTACACCAAAAGAAGACACTGATTTACGTGATTCGACAAATTGCCTACATCCACGGAGTTACAGAGGATTTTATTAATTGAGGAATTTACACCAGCGGATCGTCTCCAAANAAATTGCCTACATCCACGGAGTTACAGAGGATTTTATTAATTGAGGAATTTACACCAGCGGATCGTCTCCAATTACAAGAGCGAACTCTTTCTCTCACTTCTTCTCTCTTCTCTTTACACCGAGATATACCGAAGAAGAAGAAAAAACATACAAGAGAAATAATTTATTTCTCTTCTGCCACAATCCACCAAAAAGAAATCAAGAACTAGCACCTTCTTCTTCACTATCCTCTTCTTTCTTCTGTCAAGCACGCAAAAACAATTATAAGAGGGAGCACCTTGCAAAAAACACATATTTTTTTGCCTTCTGCTTTTGCTTCCCGTAAGCTNTTCTTCACTATCCTCTTCTTTCTTCTGTCAAGCACGCAAAAACAATTATAAGAGGGAGCACCTTGCAAAAAAACACATATTTTTTTGCCTTCTGCTTTTGCTTCCCGTAAGCCCCAAGAAGAATCCAAGAATCCAAGCCGGGAATCTCCGCGAATCAAAGGAAGGCTTCTTTCGTGAACTGAAAGAGGTGGAGACGGGAGGAGCGACTGTTTTCGCAAACGTGAGAGTCGGGATCGAGGGTTTCACAAACTGAAGGAACGGAACATGACTGGAGGAAGGAGCGACCTATTTTCGCGAATCGGGAGAGGGAGACTGGAGCGTGAGGCAGGGTAGTTGTTTTCTCTCCTCTTTTTATTTATGTATTTCTTTGAGTCGGGCTCCACACTCAATAAGATCAAGACAACTAATCCCATTAAAGGCGGTTTCTGTAATTGCATAAATATATCTCGATAAATAGGACGAAAAAAGATAAATAAAAAGGACTTTTCCCCAGTTTCATTACAAGAATTTGCCCAATTACTCTATATCTCTCTNTTTTATTTATGTATTTCTTTGAGTCGGGCTCCACACTCAATAAGATCAAGACAACTAATCCCATTAAAGGCGATTTCTGTAATTGCATAAATATATCTCGATAAATAGGACGAAAGAATATAAATAAAAAGGACTTTTCCCCAGTTTCATTACAGGAATTTGCCTAATTACTCTATCTCTCTCTCTCTCTCTTCCTCCTTCTCCGGGCTTTAACTCTGGAGATGTGTTTGCAAAAAAAAAAAAAATTAGGTGTCAACATCCCAAAAGGTTGTGCGGGCATGCTCTAAACGAGAAGCAGAGCCACTACAAAGGAGAATCCTTGTTGAGAGAAATAGCGCCCATGGAGTTCAATAGAGAGACGGTGCGCTGAGACATACAGGAAGAGGTCCAGGCGTTGCAGNTCTCGAGGTGTGTTTGAAAAAAAAAAAAAAAAAAAAATTAGAAGTCAACATCCCAAAAGGTTGTGTTGTAAGGGTGGGCATGCTCTAGAAGAGAAGCAGAGCCACTACAAAGGAGAATCCTTGTGGAGAGAAATAGCGCTTATGGAGTTCAATAGAGAGACGGTGCACTGAGACATACAAGAAGATGTTCAGGAGTTGCAAACACAAGACCTTACGAGTTGTTATGATTTAAACATAGATATAAATATATATAATATATTATTATATAAATAATATATATAATATATATAATTTCTTTATTTTGAGCTAAAACAAACGAACAAAAAGTTGTTTGTGTTTGATTCGTTTATAAATTAAGCTTAAAAGTATTTTTTGTGTTCGGCTCGTTTTCTTAACGAAAATGCCGAACAAAAGCTACTTAACAAGCCGTACACGAGCTATTCGCGAACAACAAATTTTTTTGGTAGCCCTACCTGTGAGCGAAACTAAATGCAGTTCTACTTTATTTTATTTTCCAGCACCAGTTTGTGTTTTTGAATCAATTAATGAAACATTTAGATAGAAAGGAATAAAAAAAACAATCTTATGATCAAGCACGGAAATAGGAAGGCAGCCTCTCTCTTTCAAACACAGTTCATTGCTCATTTCAGCATACAATTNGTTTATAATTTGAGCTTAAATTTTTTTTTTTTTTTTTGTTGGACTCGTTTTCTTAACAAAAAGCCGAACAACAAGCCATGCATAAGCTGTTTGCGAACAACAAATTTTTTTGAATGTAGTTCTACTTTATTTTATTTTCCAGCACCAGTTTGTGTTCTTGAATCAATTAAACATTTCGATAGAAATAAATAAAAAAATAATCTTATGATCAAGCACGGAAATAGGAAGGCAGCCTCTCTCTTTCAAACACAGTTTATTGCTCATTTCAGCATACAATCCGGCGAAGCAAGCAAAAAATTATCATACTAAAAACGGTTCAAATGAAACTGTTCAATCAAGACTTTCCAAAAAGCAAATTTTAGAAGGATTTTGATCTCAAAACATTACTTGAAACCAAAATAATAGCACTAAACAATATAAAAAAGTTAGATATGCTGAAAAATAGATTCTATAATGTCATGGAAAGAAGGAAAGGTGGTTGATATTTGCTTTCTACTGATTATCATGATGGGAAAACAAAATTTTGAAGAACTGATTTGGTATGGATTTCGGTGACGTCTCAACTGCTCGATTGGTAGAGCAGGACAATGGCAAAGCTTAAAATGTATGTATAAATTAGCGTCAAATTGGTTATATGTGCTTCATTTCAAGATCTAATACATTTATACCAATATTTCATTCACTAAGTTGGCTTGAATGATGTTGAGACGTCGAACTAAAACACTCATTAGCTTCTTGTTGTCTTACTTGTTTAGGATAATTGGAAGGAGTCAGATTAAAGGTAACAACATAATCAGTTATGATAAGTTTCGACGTTCATGCTAGTTTTGTGGCTTATATCATCCATAACGCCAAATTTAGACTTTGGCAATAAATAAGAGTGGCGCGTGGTAAAAGATTCGCGGCGATAGAGTAATAAGTTATTGTCTTGGCGTTGCACAATAATTTAGCGCACATTTCGATGAAGGAAACAACTAGTGGAGACACCAGTAACTTTTACGCGTAAAACTCATGAAGGAGAAAAATCATGGGGTCTGACCTAGTTGTAAAAATCCACTATAAGTTGATGATTACAGGGACTTTTTTCTCACAAGAGGGAAAGAGTTACAGAGTCTTCTGAATTACAACGTCGACGTGCGGATGGATTTGTTGCAAGGAACGAACGCCGATTGAGAGATATCGGCAAGAACCGATAAATGAGAGTCGATGGTGGTCGGTGGTGATCGAAGATAGCTAGCGGTGGTCGATAGCTGCAGGAGTAATGCTGGACTTCAGATTATTCTAAAAGCTTCAAGCTCTTCCTCATGCCTCATTCTCAAAGCTTCCAAAAGTGTTTTAATGGCTTGATCTAAGCTTGATTTAACTTGGAGTAAATCAATTTTAATATACCGTTGTGTCTATCTCATCGAGCTAGTCAGTTTAACTATAAGTTCCTAAAATCAGAGCTTTGGATGGCTCCTAATCAAAATTTGAATATCTCTTGTTTAAAAAATTGCATCGAGATCAATGTCATGCTTTGAGATTCATGCCAGATGACGAATATTTGTTAGAGTCGTATCAAAGAGACTGTATTAGGCATGGGACACATTTTTAGCATGATATTAAGCTCTTCCTATTTCCTGTCACTTACCATATTTGCATCTCTAGACTAAAGATTTGTTATGGCTTACATGCTTCTATTAAGAGGCATTTGCTTTCTTCTAATCAATTCACTGCAGAAAATACAAATTTTTTGCCTTGTCACATTTCTCTTCCCTTTGGAACTATTCATTCGACGAGATCAAATAGGATTCAACTAAATATAACATATTTAGATCTAGTATTTTCCAAATTGTAACGAACCATGAATTTGAATTCGAGTGACCATAATAAATGAGATCAAAATCCCTTACTTAGTTGGAAGATTTTTCTTTTGGTTTTTATTGTCGTGATAAGTACAAAGATCTTAAAATATTTCTATCTAAATGATCAGATACATCATTTGAAGAGTAATATGCTACCTTAAAAGGTAAAAATATTACTTTAAAATGAAACTAATCATTCGAATGAGGAAAATATTTAAGATTTATTGGTCCGTGTATCTAAAAAATTTTCCCCTATATTTTGAGTGAATGATAGTGTTTATTTTATTATAAAGTCCGGTATTCCTAGAAGGGCAAGTCATTATGAATCTCAGAAGTAGTAGACTATGGAGAAAAGTATTGATTGAAGTATTGACTTATGTACTATGCAAGATTATAGGCATGGTGCCTTCAAATGAAAAAGGTTCGCGATTTGAGTAGATTTTCAAATGAGGGGATTTCATTATTTGCAATAATTTGCTTGGAATTCAAAGGTAGGAACATACAGTATGACCAATAAAAGAGTTAGCAAACTCTACGAAGAGGAGTAGCCAAAAATTAAAATTGTAAGATTGTTAAATGAGTTCTGTCTGATTTGAGTTGATTCGATTTGAATACTTTAATTTGAGTTGATTGATTTAACTTGAAGCTATTTTGATATAGATATAGACACACACACACACACACAGACATACATACATACGAAAAAATATTACCTCAGGAGTACTGATGCATCAGTACTACAATTGTGAGGTGCCACATATACAATGGTCCCATCGTGACGCCACGTGGCATCCCACTATTGGAGTACTGATGCATCAGTACTTTTGAAGTAATATTTTTTCCATACATACATACATGAATAATAGCAAATTAACGTATAATGATGACATTTAGCTTGAGCAAAACTTAGCTCCAATTCTTAATCACATTCTTCTCTATGCCTGCCGAACTTTCCAATCCCACCTCGTGAGTAAAATCTTGGGGAAAAGCACATCTGAACTCTCGTTGACAAGCACTTCACACTTACCATCAGCGTACCTTATTTGGTCCTCATTTGATAAATTTTTCAACCGATTTCTTTTTTTTATTCACCATAATAAAGTTTGATGCGTCAGGCACTAAATTTTTATCTTCTGACACAAATTTTAAATTATAATCAATAAGAATATTTTAATTCAAATTTAAGATCAGCCGTCTTCGATTTCATCTAATTTATAATAAAACTAAGTGCTCGACAAAATGATCCAAGACATTGAAAGCGATTCATTCTGAGTCCAAATGAGCCTACATTGAGCATCTCGACGAGATGAATTATACGAGCCTTTAATTCAATTTTGATGTCATTAAGGCATATAAAAATTAAAATAAAAAACTATATGTGAGTAGGGAAATCAATGTGGACTGTCCGATGAGGTGTTTTGGGACTAAATTTATCAAAATGATGCTTTCAAAAACTATAAATAAGCTTCTATTTTTCACTTGTAGGGAGAAGATGAAGAAAGAAGAGAGCGAGCTTACTCTTGAACCTTTACTCTTGGCTTTTCGGTGGTTGTCGCTGGTCACCAAAGTTTGTCATGGTCATCAGAGTTTATCTTTGGCCACCAAAGGCCAACATGGACAATCACTAACAATTACTACATTCAATTGCAACTATTATAACAATTAACTACAACTATTGTTGTGACTACTCCGTTGAGGTAAGAGTGATCATGAGATAGCGAATATTTGTCACAAGTATATGGTGTCATATACTAGTGATGAATATGTTGATAGTGCAAAGATGCAAATTTAGGGCACATCGCATAAATGATATTGTGCTTGGTCGCCTTGGGTATAGGCCTCCACTAGGGAGAATTACACCTAGCGACTAAACACACATGCATATGATAGGCACATACAAAGTATGGTGCACCATGCAACCAAATAAGCACTCGCCTCATGCAAAAGGACGTGTTGGTGATGGTGTGGGGTGCTGTCAGGGGAGAATGGTAATATGATTCATGTGCTGGAGAGGTCCAGTTACTTTTGGAGCATGGCCTGGGCTTGGTGAGTACACAAATGGAAGAGCAATGTGCCTGAAGTGGGTTCAGAGGCTATGAAGCATGACCCACAAAGTGGGTTCAAAGGCTATGAAACAAGACCCATGAGGCGACACAATGCAACACACCTACAACATTCTAAAGTGGTTTTGTTGGAAGAGAGGTGGCGTAATTCTCATTGGACAGAATTACGTATTGGGTATGCTTGATATACAAGCCATCCCCAAAGATGACACACGAGTTTCGAGAGTGAGTGTGTGAGAAAACAAGCTCAAAACACAAACTCAAACTTGCAAATGACAAACATGTATGATGTTACGCAAGAAAACATGCCAGAGTGCAAGTGATAGTGCAAATACTAGTGACATGATGCACAGTGACATATGGAAATGTCAAGAAGCAGATATACGAAGTATCATGCCTAAGTGGGGTGCAGGCACCTACTATGAGCATATGAGGGGATATACTCACATATCCACATTGGAGTGCTAGTGTGAATATACTCGTGAAGGCAGTAAGTAACAAGCATGCAGTAATGTGACATCTAAAGGAAATTGGTCAATCAATGTGCTCAAGCAGGGGACAGTCGATCAATCGAACCGACGGAAGTAGTCGATCGAGCTGATCGAGCAAGTTGTAGTTGATCAGTTATTGATGGAAGTGGCCTATCAAGCCAATTAGGCCAGTGGAGGTCGATCGTTCGAGTTGACGAAAATGGTCAGTTAAGCTAATCGGACCGATAGAAGTCGATCAGTCGAATTGATGGGGATTGTCGATCAAGTTAATCGGATTTGTGGTGGTCAATTGGTCGAATCGACGAAAATGATAAATCAAGCTGATTGGGCAAGTGGCGGCCGATTGGTTGAACTGACAGAAAATGTCGATCAAGCCCATTAGGCTAGCGGCGATTGATTGGTCGGGTCGACGGAAAATGTTGATCGAGCCGATCTGACCAATGATAGTCAATTGGTCGAGCCGACAGAAAGAATAGTTGATCGAGTCAGTGTAGGCGATTGATTGACCACACATGCAAAAAAGGACATTTTAATGCATATTTTAAATTTATGTCAGGCACGCATGGATGCGAAGACATGCAAGCTTATGAGATCTAATTGACATTGACAAAAAATCATACTTCTTATAATGATTTCATGGAATTTATGATTAGAGATGAAGTTGTAGCTATTGTTTCATTACTTATTGTTACAAATCAACCTACCTCTAATTGCCCGATATGAGGTGAAGCAAATCTTCTATGGAAGAAAGTCTTCATGTAATGAAGATTTCTTCGCGGACATCACACTTACGACCCAAAAAATGAGAAACAAAGGATTTTTTCTCATTTTCTTGGTTAAAATGGCCTCAACCCATTGGTCGAGAGTTGAGGTCGCCAGAAAACCACGAGATTGTCGTGCTCCCGGGTCAACTAGGTCAAGGTTCTAAGGGAAATGGGTTTTTCGCTTGTGGATCGGTAGGGGAAACGAGAAAAGCTCCTAACCTACAACGCTTTTCTCCATCACAAAACCCTAATTCCATAAATCTCTATCATCTAGACCAAGGGGCTCATTAGAAAGAAAGAATAAAAGTTTTTCAGAGATTCACCTACGTGACAATTGAGCAAAGTGTTCTCTTTGCTTGTCCGCACTCCGTCTTTGCTAGGAAAAATCTCTCCTTCCACTTTAGGAGAGATGGCACTTTCTTACCTCTTTAAAAGAGATGAAGCTCTCCTCCTTTTCCGAAGCTGCTCTTCCAAGAAAACTCCTTCACACACTCAAAGTAATGATAGACGAAGAAGAAGAAGATATGCAGAAAATTTTATAGAAGAAGAATGAGAAGAAGAGGAAGTTGGGAATGCAAGAAGAAAAGCCTTCTCTTCACCTTTCTCCAAAGCTCTCCACCTCATGGACTCTAAGAAAGCCCTCAAGCTCTAAGGATGAAGATGGCTCTAGCTCTTCTTAAAAGCNATTTATTTCTTTGAGTTGGGCTCCACACTCAACAAATTTTACACTTGGAGACCGGTTCACAGACTGCAACATCCTTCCTCCTCAAACTGATACCCTCTACTGGTGATGTCACCCTTCAAACATGAATCCTCCACCTCTGCAACTCAAGGCCACTATCTTCACACCAGAAGACCAACTGAAGCTGCACAAAACTTCAATTTCTCAAGTGTAACACCCTTTGTCAACATATCAGCAGGGTTCTTGCTTCCACAAATTTTCTCAAGCAACAACTTTATGTCATCTAACAATGACCGTATGAAGTAATACCTGATCTGAATGTGCTTAGTCCTGGACTGAAATGTTGGATTCCTGGTAAGGAATATGACGCTCTGACTATCATTGTAGAGTATGCCCATCTGATCCTTCTTGCCCAATTCTTTCAAGAAGCCCTGTAGCCATATCATCTCCTTTGCAGCCTCTGACACTGCTATATACTCAACATCTGTAGTAGACAACAAAACTGTCTTCTGCAGATTAGCCCCATGATACTGCAGTGCCACCAATATTATAAATATAGCCTGCAGTACTTCTTCTGTTATCAATAACTCCAGCTAGATCAACATCAACATAGTCATGTACCTCTGAATTCTTTCCTGAGAAACACAAGTAAGTTTCTGCAGAGCCTCTTAGGTACTTCAAGATCCACTTCAGTGCTTCTTAATGTTCTTTTCGAGGATTACTCATGTATTTTTTAACAACTCTCACTGCATCGGCAATATCCGGTCTGGTGCAAATCATAACATACATAAGTGAACCAATGGTTGAAGCATAAGGAACTTTACTCATGTGATCTCGTTCCTCCTCTGACTTGGGTGACTGATTCTTGTTGAGTCTGAAATGACTTCCCAAGGGTGTGCCAACTGATTTGGCCTTATCCATGTTAAATCTGTTAAGTACCTTTTTCACATATTCAGCCTGAGAGAGTCTCAACATGCCTCTAACTCTATCTCTGACAAGTCTCATACCAAGGATTTGCTTTGCCGCCCCCAAATCCTTCATTCCAAAGTGCTCTGACATCTGCTCCCACAGATTATTGATCTCCTCAATACTAGCACCTGCAATAAACATATCATCCACATACAACATTAGGATGATATAAGAATTCTTAAAATACCTGACATATCAACAGTGATCTGCCTGACATCTGTTGTACCCTGCACTATGCATGAAATTATCAAATTTCTTGTACCACTGTCTAGGAGCTTGCTTTGCAAACTAACTCTTTCTTTCCCTCTACCACGAACCCTTCAGGTTGGTGCATTTAGATGTCTTCTTCAAGCTTCCCATGAAGAAAGACTGCATTCACATCTAACTGCTCAAGGAAGAGATCTTCAGTTGCCACCATAGATAATACCATTCTGATGATTGTAAGCTTCATCACATGAGAGAAAATCTCGAAATAATCAATACTGTGCTTTTGCTGAAAACCTTTTACAACAAGTCTAATCTTGTACCTCTTACTGTGATCATGCTCGGTCTTCACCCGGTACACTCACTTATTGTGTAATGCCTTCTTCCCAGATGGAAGTTATGCCAACTCCCAAGTCTGATTTTCTAGCACAGAGTCCATCTACTCCTTCATGGCTAGCTCCCACTTGCTCGAATTTTCATCTTGCTAGGTTTCTTCATAACTTTGAGGTTCTCCACCATCTGTCAGCAAAATGTAGTTTAAAATTGAAGAATAACACTATGAAGAACTTATAACTCTTTTTGACCTGCGAACTGCAATTGTATGGGTAGACTGCTCTTAAATTGACTGTGGAACAATAGGAGTGGATGCTCCAGACCCACTCTCCTCGTCACCTGCATCTATGTACTGCACTGTGACCCCTGACAAATCATCAAATTTTACCAACTTAGATTCATTCAGTGCTGTTTCAGAAACTGTATTGGACTTGTCTTTATACATAACCTTCTCATTGAAAATCATGTTTCTGCTCCTTATGATCTTCCGAATCTGATCATCCCAGAAACGATATCCAAATGCATCATCTCCATAGCTAATGAAATAACACCTTTTTAGCTTAGCCTCAAGATTACTTCGAGCATCAGGATTAATGAGAATATAAGAAAGACAACCAAAAGTCTTAAGGTGAGAAAATTTTACCTCTTTCCCACTATAGACTTCCTCAGGTAATTCATAGTTTAATGGAACAGATATCCCCCTATTGTTCAAATAAACTACAGTACTGGTCGCTTCTACCCAAAAAGTAGGTGGTAGTCCGGCGTGCAATCTCATGCTTCTAGTCTGATGTGTAGTTCTGTTCGTACGCTCTGCAACACCATTTTGGTATGGTGTTTCTGGAATGGTCTTATCCATTCTGATCCCCTGAGCTGCACAGTATTCCTTGAACCCACCATCAATGTACTCACCACCATTATCAGACCTTAGATATTTCAGTTTTAAGCATATCTCTGTCTCAACCATGACCTTCCAAGTCTTGAACACACTGAATACATCAGATTTGTACTTCAAGAACTAAAGTCATACCTTTCTGCTATGATCATAAATGAATGTGACGTAGTAACGAGTGCCTCCAAGAGATGCTACTGGAGAAGATCCCCACACATCTGTGTGTATAAGATCCAACTTTCCTTCCTTTGGCTATCACCTTTCAAGAAACTGACCTTCCTCTGTTTCCCCAAAATTCAACTCTCACAGATGCCGAGTCAACTGACTTCAATTCTGGTAGCTTACCTCTAGACTGAAATTTTTTTATACCTTTCTAACTTATGTGGCCAAGACTGCAATGCCACAACTCTGTTATGCTCTCTGCAACTGTAGTATCAATACTGTTAATTAAACCAGTAGTCATATATAACGTACTTGTTTTCTTACATTGAGCCAGTACCATTGCTCATTTTGTAACTTTCCAGGTACTATTAGAGAACACTACTGAATGTCCACACTCATCAAGCTGTCTAACAGAAATAAGGTTCTTTTTTAGTTCAGGAATGTGTCTGACCTTTTGCAGAGTCCACATGTTATTATTTGGAAGTGCAATGTCAATATCTTCCATTCCTACCACGTTCAGAACTTCTCCATCTGCCAGATTTACTTTCTCAAAGTCACCTGCAACATAATTCTGCATCAATTCCTGATGAAAAGTTGTATTGAAAGAAGCCCTTAAATCCAGTATTCAGTCATCAACAGTACTATGAACTACCAGCAGTAGTGCATCTTGTGATTCTTCAGTTACCACATTCGCACTATCATCCTCCTTCTTCTTAGGATTCCTATAGTGTCTTCCATGGGGCCAATCTTGCCACAATTCCAACAAGTTACTTGTTTACCAGGCCTTGACATGCTCCTACTTATGTTCTTTAATTTTGATCTTCCCCTATTTGAGTTTATGTCATGTGATCTCCCTCTGGAATCAACATTTAATGCTGAACTCGAACCTGAGATCTCACCAGAATATTTCCTGCGCACCTCCTCAGCCAAAATCAAATTACGAATATCTTCAAATTTCAGTTTAGATCTACCTACATAATTACTGACAGCCATCCTCATAGCTTCTTAGCTATTTGACAATGAAGCCAACAAGATCAGTGCACGTATATCATCATCAAATTCAATTTCCACAAATGATAATTGATTTGTGATAGTATTGAAATCATTCAGAACAAATGTACCTTCCGCCATCTTCAAATTGAATAACTTCTTCATCAGATATTCCTTATTATTCGTCGATGACTTTTCATACTTACTTGACNCTTGGCGGCCGAAGCAACTCGAACAATTTCCAGAACACTTGAGATTCGTGCTCGCACGAATCGTAATGCTGGACAGCTTCACTTTTCAGTCCTGAACCGGACAAAATTAGCAGGCAAGAATTTAAAAAAAAAAACCAGCTTGCCGCCCCAAAAAGATCTACGGGATCGGTCCAGGGGTGAAGGTTAAAATAGTAATTTCGGCATAATTCAAAGCCAACCAAACCCGATAAGCACCGACACCAAATTGTTGTGCGGACGAAGCCATCCATCACCGTCCATCTCCATCGCGCCATTAGAATTGGTCGCTGCCACCAGCCATGCGAGTAATACAGGACTTAGCTGGAATAAAATTGACTTGTATTTTAGCTTGGATTGAAATAAATGAGCCCTTTGATTAATTTTTTTCTTTTAGCGAATTTAGACCCGACCTCATTTTGTTTCAAAATCGGATCGGTAACGGCCCTGATGATGTTAGCACTGTGAATTTAATGAATTTTGCTTGAATCGTTAATCGCTCAAAAATTGATTTATGTATACATAGAACTGCCGACACGAATCTCAATGTAATCGATTGACTCTGGATAGTGGCTTGGTGATCGGGGCTTCAGATCAAAAGAGGCACGATCTGAACTGTTCATTCAACGACAAAACTCTCGGTCGAAGTCAACTGACACACTATGATAAGAGACTTAACTGACAAACCACACCAACAATTAGACTGCCCAAGCTCTATATAAGGGCGTTCGATTACAACCAATCGACCTATCGAGTTTTGCTTTCGCAGGAGCGCTTGTCATTCGACTGGCCGCCTCAGTCGATCGAATCTAAGAGAGTAGACCGGCTGGTTGCCGTCACATTCAAGTTCTATTTGTAATACAAATTTGAATTATAAGATCTGTTGTGGTATATTTGAAATTTAAAACGATTGACGACGAAGTGAAAATAGCACGAGAAAAATTTACACCAAAAAAACACACAGATTTACGTGGTTCGGCAAATTACCTACATCCACGGAGTTGCAGAGGATTTTATTAAATGAGGAATTTACATCAGTAGATCGTCTCTAATTACAATAGCAAACTCTTTCTCTCACTTCTTCTCTCTTTTCTCTACACCGAGATATACCAAAGAAGAAAAAAAAACGTACAATAGAAATAATATATTTCTCTTCTGTCACAATTCACCAAGAAGAAATCAAGAACAAACACCTTCTTCTTCACTATCTTCTTATTTCTTCTGCCATGCACGCAGAAACAATTAAGAGAGGGAGCACCTTACAAAAAACACACATTTTTCTGCATTCTGCTTTTGCTTCCTGTAAGCCTCAAGAAGAATCCAAGAATCCAAGCTGGGAATCTCCGCGAACCGAAGGAAGGCTTCTTTTGCGAACAGAAGGAGGCGGAGATAGGAGGAGCGACTGTTTTCACGAACGTGAGAGTCGGGATCGAGGGTTTCGCAAACTGAAGGAAAGGAACGTGACGGGAGGACAGAGCAACCTATTTTCGCGAATCGTGAGATGGAGACATGAGCGTGAGGCGGTGTAGTTGCTTTTTCTCCTCTTTTTTTTGTTTATTTCTTTGAGTCGGGCTCCACAATCAACAAGATCAAGACAACAAATCACATTAAAGGTGGTTTCCATAATCATTCCCTCCTTTCTGTAATTGTATAAATATATCTCGATAACTAGGAGGAAAAAAGACGAATAAAAAGGACTTTTCCACCGGTTTCATTACAGGAATTTGCCTAATTACTCTATCTCTCTTTCNTGATTATCATGATGGGAAAACAAAATTTTGAAAGACGGATTTGGTATGGATTTCGGTGACGTCTCAACTGCTAGATTGGTAGAGCAGGACAATGGCACAGCTTAAAATGTATGTATAAACTAGCGTCAAATTGGCTATGTGTGCTTCATTTCAAGATCTAATACATTTATACCAATATTAGATTCACTAAGTTGGCTTGAATGATGTTGAGACGCCGAACTAAAACACTCATTAGCTTCTTCTTGTCTTACTTGATTAGGATAATTGGAAGGAGTCAGATTAAAGGTAACAACATAATCAGTTATGATAAGTTTCTACGTTCATGCTAGTTTTGTGGCTTATATCATCCATAACGCCAAATTTAGACTTCGGCCATAAATAAGAGTGACGCGTGCTAAAAAGACTCGCGGAGGTAGAGTAATAGATTATTGTCTTAGCATTGCACAGTAATTTAGCGCACATTCAGATGAAGGAAAACAATCAGTGAAGACACCAGTAACTTTTACGTGTAAAACTCATGAAGGAAAAAAATCATGGGGTCTGACCTAGTTGTAAAAATCCACTATAAGTTGATGATTACAGGGACCCTTTTTCTCACAAGAGGGAGAGAGTTACAGAGTCTTCTGAATTACAACGTTGGCGTGCGGATGGACTTGTTGCAAGGAACGAACGGCGATTGATAGCTATCGGCAAGAACAGACAGATGATGGTCGATGGTGGTCGGTGGTGATCGACGACTGGTGGCGGTGGTCGATAGCTGCAGGAGTGATGCTGGACTTTAGATTATTCTGAAAGCTTCAAGCTCTTCCTCAAGCCTCATTCTTNACAGATGATGGTCGATGGTGGTCGGTGGTGATCGACGACTGGTGGCGGTGGTCGATAGCTGCAGGAGTGATGTTGGAGTTTAGATTATTCCGAAAGCTTCAAGCTCTTCCTCAAGCCTCATTCTCAAAGCTTCCAAAAGTGTTTTAATGGCTTGATCTAAGCTTGATTTAACTTAGAGTAGATCAATTTTAGTATACCGTTGCGACTATCTCATCGAGCTGGTCATTTTGACTATAAGTTCCTAAAATCAGAGCTTCGGATGACTCCTAATAAAAATTTGAATATATCTTGTTTAAAAAATTGCTTCAAGATCAATGTCATGCTTTCAGATTCGNTTTAGTATACCGTTGCGACTATCTCATCGAGCTGGTCATTTTGACTATAAGTTCCTAAAATCAGAGCTTCGGGTGACTCCTAATAAAAATTTGAATATTTCTTGTTTAAAAAATTGTCTCAAGATCAATGTCATACTTTCAGATTCATGCCAGATGACAAATATTTGTTGCAGTCGTATCAAAGAGAATGTATTAGGCATGGGACACATTTTTAGCATGATATTAAGCTCTTCCTATTTCCTGTCACTTACCATATTTGTATCTCTAGACTAAAGATTTGTTATGGCTTACATATCTTTATTAAGAGGCATTTGTTTTCTTCTAATCAATTCACTGCAGAAAATACAAATTTTTAGCCTTGCCACTTTTTTTCTTCCCTTCGGAATTGTTCATTTGACGAGATCAAGTAGGATTCAACTAAATATAACATATTTAGATCTAGTATTTTCCAAATTGTAACGAACATATACATAATTGAAACCATGAATTTGAATTCGAGTGACAATAATAAATGAGATAGAATCCTTTACTTAGTTGGAAGAGTTTTCTTTTGATTTTTATTGTCGTGTTAAGTACAAAGATCTTAAAATATTTCTATCTAAATGATCTGATACATCATTTGAAGAATAATATACTACCTTAAAAGGTAAAAATATTACTTTAAAATGAAACTAATCATTCGAATGAGGAAAATATGTACATACACATACATACATACATACATACATGGATAATAACAAATTAACATATAGCTCCAATTCTTAATCACATTCTTCTCTATGCCCGCCGAACTTTCCAATCCCACCTCANAATATGTACATACACATACATACATACATACATACATGGATAATAACAAATTAACATATAGCTCCAATTCTTCATCACATTCTTCTCTATGCCCGCCGAACTTTCCAATCCCACCTCGTGAGTAAAATCTTGGGGAAAAGCACATCTGAACTCTCATTGACAAGCACTTCACACTTACCATCAGCCTACCTTATTTGGTCCTCATTTGATAAAATTTTCAGCCGATTTCTTTTTTTTATTCACCATGATAAAGTTCGATGCGTCAGGCACTNAACTCTCATTGACAAGCACTTCACACTTACCATCAGCCTACCTTATTTGGTCCTCATTTGATAAAATTTTCAACCGATTTCTTTTTTTTATTCACCATGATAAAGTTCGATGCGTCAGGCACAAAGTTTTTTATCTTCTGACACAAATTTTAAATTATAATCAATAAGAATGTCTGAATTCAAATTCAAGAGCAACCGTCCGCAATTTCATCTAATTTATAATAAAATTAAGTGTCTCGACAAAATGATCCAAGACATTGAAAGCGATTCATTCTGAGTTCAAATGAGCCTAAGTCATACACTTAGAAGTATAGTCAATGACTTTGATGCATCAATTGCATACATTGAGCACCTCGACGAGATGAATTTTAGGAGCCTTCAATTCAATTTTGATGTCATTAAGGCATATAAAAAATTAAAAAAAAAAACTATATGTGAGTAGGGAAATCAATGTGGACCGTCTGATGGGATGTTTTGGNAAGTCATACACTTAGAAGTATAGTCAATGACTTTGATGCATCAATTGCATACATTGAGCACCTCAACGAGATGAATTTTACGAGCCTTCAATTCAATTTTGATGTCATTAAGGCATATAAAAAATTTAAAAAAAAACTATATGTGAGTAGGGAAATCAATGTGGACCGTCTGATGGGGTGTTTTGGGACTAAATTTATCAAAATGACGCTTTCAAAAACTATAAATAGGCTTCTATTTTTCACTTGTAGGGAGAAGATGAAGAAAGAAGAGAGCGAGCTTACTCCTGAACCTTTACTCTTGGCTTTTCGGTGGTTGTCGCTGGTCACCAAAGTTTGTCACGGGTCATCAAAGTTTATCTTTGGCCACCAAAGGTCACCATGGACAATCACTAGCAATTACTACATTCAATTACAACTATTATAGCAATTAATTACAACTATTGTAGCCAATTACTGCTATTGTTGCCACACACTATGATTCTTGCAGTTCAATTATGATTGTTATAGCCAAATTATTATTGTAAAAAGCTGATCGTTTGTTATTGTAATCTCTTCTTCTCTAATACAAAAGAGGAGTAGACCTATGTACATTCAATTTACTAGTGGATTATTTTAACTAGGCTTCATTTCTCTTTTTAGACTGGTTTTGTCTTAATTCTCTGTCTATGTGTGTTGGAAATTAAATCAAGTAATGGAAAAAAAATTCTCTGTGATTAAAAATTTTCTAAAAAGTAACTAAGTTGTAAAACAAATCTTTGTAGACCAAAAAAAATCTATTCATTATTCTTAAATTTGTGATTGAGAACAAATGCTAACATATCCTAGAAAATAGAAAATGGCAGCAAGACAACATAACAAGACTAGTCCTAATTCTTTACTTCAAAGTGATTTTGAATTAAGGTACGAGACACAAATTTGCAGCTCCTGGTCCTCTTCACGCAGTTTCACGCCCATAAGACGTCTCGGAACCCATGCACAAACCTTATTTCTAATACAAACTAGAGCCTAAAGACTATATGGNCTCTTGGCTTTTCGGTGGTTGTCGCTGGTCACCAAAGTTTGTCACGGGTCATCAAAGTTTATCTTTGGCCACGAAAGGTCACCATGGACAATCGCTAACAATTACTACATTCAATTACAACTATTATAACAATTAACTACAACTATTGTAGCCAATTAATGCTATTGTAGCCACACACTTTGATTCTTGCAGTTCAATTATGATTGTTACAGCCAAATTATTATTGTAAAAAGCTGATCGTTTGTTATTGTAATCTGTTCTTCTCTAATACAAAAGAGGAGTAGACCTATGTACATTCAATTTACTAGTGGATTATTTTAATTAGGCTTCATTTCTCTTTTTAGACTGGTTTGTCTTAATTCTCTGTCTATGTGTGTTGGAAGTTAAATCAAGTCATGGAAAAAAAATTCTCTGTGATTAAAAATTTTCTAAAAAGTAACTAAGTTGTAAAAAAAATCTTTGTAGACCAAAAAAAATCTATTCATTCTTCTTAAATTTGTGATTGAGAACAAATGGTAACATATCCTAGAAAATAGAAAATGGAAGCAAGACAACATATACAAGAATAGTCCTAATTCTTTACTTCAAAGTGATTTTGAATTAAGGTACCAGACACAAATTTGCAGCTCCTGGTCCTCTTCAGACAGTTTCACACCCGTAAGACGTCTCAGAACCCATGCACAAACCTTATTTCTAATATAAACTAGAGCCTAAAGACTATATGGTACATGGTAAAAGTAAAAAAATACTCTTCCTACAATACAATGGGGTTAACACAGGTTATAGACATGCAGCAAGTGAACCATGCCTGGCGAGAGAAGTGTTAAGCGAGCACCTATAAAAATGCATTAATATAAACCATTACCCCTTCTTCCAGTTAGACATGGTTCCCTGCAAGAAAATTGCCTCTAACATATTAGTGTGAATGTCTATCACCCTAGTAAACATAAAAAAAGAAACACACAAAATAATGTTTGGTTAGGGCAACCAAAGCAGCAGAAAACTATAGTCAGGACATAAAAAAGAATATCTTGCACTCTAGTCCTAGCATACCACACCATCTAATGTGTAGTATTTTAGTCACAACATCTAAGTATGTGAATAATGTTGGTAAGAAACCCGAATATGTTTTGATGGGGTCGTTGTCCCCGACCCGGTCGTTGTCCCCAACCCCATCCTAAGGATGCAAGGATTCTAAGAGGTGCCACGAAATGTGGGTTTTGTATGAACAAAAGCTTTTAAAATGTTGACCTCATGTATAGTTTACACTATATGCAATATTTTTGAAATAGATTTTGAAAAATATGATGCATATGTAATAAAAGTAAAACTTTTATTTATATTTTTAAAATAGGTCCTAAGAAATGAAAAGCATGTGTGGCACCTATTATACCCTTTAGAACCTTAGCACAACATACACGTACTAGTTACGGTGTGATAGCTAGTATTGCCCACCAAGACATTCTCACGGGTAATACTCACTACCGCGTTACGACCAACAAAGGGTTACTCAACCAACGAGTATGGACAGTCAACGAGAGAATAAAAATTGTACATGCATAGCAAAGCGATCCAGTGTGTTGTGACTACTTCGTTGAGGTAGGAGTGATCACGAGATAACGAATATTTGTCACAAGTATATGGTGACATATACTAGTGATGAATAGCTGATAGTGCAAAGATGCACATTTAGGGCTCATCGCACAAATGATATTGTGCTTGGTCGCCTTGGGTATAGGCCTCCACTAGGGAGAATTACACCTAGCGACTAAACACACATGCATATGATAGGCACATACAAAGTATGGTGCACCATGCAACCAAATAAGCACTCGCCTCATGCAAAAGGACGTGTTGGTGATAGTGTGGGGTGTTGTCAGGGGAGAATAATAATATGATTCATGCGATGGAGAGGTTCAGTTACTTTTGGAGCATGACCTGGGCTTGGTGAGTACACAAATGGAAGAGCAATGTGCCTGAAGTGGGTTTTGAGGCTATGAAGCATGACCCACAAAGTGGGTTCAAAGGCTATGAAACAAGACCCATGCGGCAACACAATGCAACACACCTATGACATTCTAAAGTGGTTTTATTGGAAGAGAGGTGGTGTAATTCTCATTGGACAGAATTACATATTGGGTATGCTTGATATACAAGCCATCCCCAAAGAGGACACACGAGTGTTGAGAGTGAGTGTGTGAGAAAACAAGCTCAAAACACAAACTCAAACTTGCAAATGACGAACATGTATGATGTTACGCAAGAAAACATGCCAGAGTGCAAGTGATAGTGCAAATACTAGTGACGTGATGCACAGTGACATATGGAAATTTCAAGAAGCAGATACAAGAAGTATCATGCCTAAGTGGGTTGCAGACACCTACTATGAGCATATGAGGGGATATACTCACATATCCACATTGGAGTGCTAGTGTGAATATACTCGTGAAGGCAATATGTAACAAACATGCAGTAATGTGACATCTAAATGAAATTGGTCAATCAATGTTCTCAAGCTGGGGCAGTCGATCAATCAAACCGATGGAAGTGGTCGATCGAGCTAATCGAGCATGTTATAGCTGATCAGTTGTTGATGAAGCCTATTAAGCCAATCAGGCCAGTGGCGGTCGATTGTTCGAGTCGACGGAAATGGTCAGTTGAGCTAATCGGGCCAATAGAAGTCAATCAGTCGAATCAATGGGGATTGTCGATCAAGTTAATCGGGTATGTGGTGGTCAATCGGTAGAATCGACGAAAATGATAAATCAAGTGATTGGGCAGGTGGCAGCCGATTGGTTGAACTGACGGAAAATGTCGATCAAGCCCATTAGGCTAGCGGCGACTGATTGGTTGGGTCGACTAAAAATGTTGATCGAGCCGATCACACCGATGGTAGTCAATTGGTCGAGCAGACAGAAAGGATAGTTGATCTAGTTAGTGTAGGTGGTTGACTGACCACACATGCAAAAAAGGACATTTTAATGCATAATTTAAATTTATGTCACCCACGCATGGATGCCAAGACATGCAAACATATGAGATCTAATTGACATTGACAAAAAATCATACTTCTTATAATGATTTCACGGAATTTATGATTAGAGATGAAGTTGTAGCTATCGTGTCATTACTCATTGTTATGAATCAACCTACCTCTAATTGTCCGACATGAGGAGAAGCAAATCTTCTATGGAAGAAAGCCTTCATGTAATAAAGATTTCTTCGTGGACATCACACTTACGACCCAAAAAAAGAGAAACAAAGGAGTTTTTCTCATTTTCTTGGTTAAAATGGCCTCAACCCATTGGTCGAGAGTTGAGGTCACCAGACAACCACGAGATTGTCGTGCTCCCGCATCAACTAGGTCAAGGTTCTAAGGGAAATATGTTTTCCCTTGTGGATCGATAGGGGAAACGAGAAAAGTTCCTAACCTACAATGCTTTTCTCTATCACAAAACCTTAATTCCATAAATCTCTATCATCTAGAACAAGGGGCTCACTAGAAAGGAAGAATAAAAGTTTTCAGAGATTCACCTACGTGACAATTGAGCAAAGTGTTCTCTTTGCTTGTCCACACTCCGTCTTTGCAAGGAAAAAGCTCTCCTTCCACTTTAGGAGAGATGGAAATTTTTTACCTCTTTAAAAGAGACGAAGCTCTCCTCCTTTCCCAAGCTGCTCTTCCAAGAAAGCTCCTTCACACACTCAAAGGAATGATGGAGGAGGAAGAAGAAGATGTGCAGGAAATTTTATAGAAGAAGAATGAGAAGAAGTGGAAGTTGGGAATGCAAGAAGAAAAGCCTTCTCTTCACCTTTCTCCAGAGCTCTCCACCTCATGGACTCTAAGAAAGCCCTCAGGCTCCAAGGATGAAGATGGCTCTAGCTCTNCAGGAAATTTTATAGAAGAAGAATGAGAAGAAGTGGAAGTTGGGAATGCAAGAAGAAAAGCCTTCTCTTCACTATTCTCCAAAGCTCTCCACCTCATGAACTCTAAGAAAGCCCTCAAGCTCCAAGGATAAAGATGGCTCTAGCTCTTCTTNCTAGCTCTTCTTAAAAACTAGAAAAAGCCCTGTCTAGGAAGCCAAGTAAGAAAAGGTTTCCAGCCCCCCCCCCCCCCCAAGCTTTTCTCTCTCTTTTTTGCTTAAAATGACATGTAGCATCCCCCTACAATCATCCTTAATAATTCCAAAAAAAGGTTCTATACATCACCTTCTTGCCTCCTCAAGGCATATCCCCACATGAACCAAGAACACCTGCATTTTTTGCTGCCTAGGGGGGGGGGGAGTTTTGAGTGCAAATCTTGAGAGATATTGGAAGCAAAATTTGACCTAGCACTCAGATGCTAGGTCGGTGATGACCAGATGTTGGGCCCCCTGTGTCTAAGCGTCGGATCTGACACTTAAGCGCTGGTCATCAGGCACCTACTTTCTGTGTTCTCGAGTTTGAGGTAGGATTTAAAGTTGTTTTTGGTGCCTACTTTCTAGGGTATTGGCGCCTAAGCGCCTGGGGGTCGGTGCCTACTTTCTAGCTTCTCGATTTTGAGCCACTTGGGGTTGTTCTGGTCTTTTAAGCACCAGGGTATGGCGTTGGGTTTCTGTCCTATCAGTTTCAATTGGGCTCCTAGGAGCTCAAGAGTGACGTTGGGGCACTAGGGCTAGTGCTTGGGCTCCTGGTCCTGGTGCTGGGTCGTTAGGGTCTAGCGTTGTGGTGCCAGACAAGCTTGATAAGCCTCAATTTTTGCGAAAGTTGTTCGACAAATGGTTTTAGCGATCTGCAAGCCATTAGAGACTAAATGTGACTAAAATATAGCCCCACAGCTTTAAATATCAGCATTCTTATGAGAATTACAACAAGTTATCCAACACCAATGGGGCGCTTCGAATTATGGTGGGGGTGCAGCGTCCTAATGCTCAATCTCCCCAAAAATGCATTAGAGAAGGTCATATGAAGCCCTCAAGCTACAGGAGGTTATGTATGCAAGTTACACGCTCCCATAACATTCAAAAAAGCATCCAAACTTTTGTAACATAATAAAATGATGACAACATGGTTCATAACTAATGTAGCTCCTGACTTCGTCCTCTACAATGTATAAAAATTAGCATAACTCATAACAACAACATATGTGGCTTACAACTCCTGCAACTCCCGACTCTGGTTCATACAGTCTATGGACGTCATTGTAGCTCACCATAATGGCCTATGTGACCAATTACAACCTACATGGTCTACAGCTCGTGCAGCTCCCGACTTTGGCATCTGTGGTCTATAGACATTATCACAGCACACAAATATGATCTATGTGATCCACAACTTGCATAGCTCTTAAATATGGTGTTTGCAACCTACGGACATCATCATTGCGCGCAATTAAGATCTATGTTAATAATTACGGCCTACGAGATCCACAGTTCCTACATTTCTCAAGCCCTTGCGGCCTATGGGCGTCATCACATCTCACTATTATGACATACGTGAACAACTACAACCTATGTGGCTCATAGTTCTTAAAACTTTCCAATATGACCTAGGGGACCAACCGACGCTCTTGAAGCAACCATCTACAATCCACTCGACCAACTACTATCATGGCTTTCAACTATAGCCTATAAGATAAGTTGACATTGCAACCATTATTTACAACATTTATGATGGACTACTGTTTATAGCAATCAACTATAACCATTGCAGTATGCTATCACTGAAAAATATATCCATTATAGCCAAGCTACAACTATTATCGATGAACAACTGTTGTACAGTTACAATGATCAATTTTGTAACTCTGCCTTACCTAATTTAGGGGAAGAGTGAATCTGTGTAGTCACTATTCATAGTGGATTATTTCAACTCGGCAATTCCTCATGATTTTTTCTCTTTTTCATATAAAAATTGAGGTGTCTCCTCCTGATTATTTCTCTGTAATTACCTGAGTGTGACATAAAAAATGATGACAATATGGTTTACAATTCGTGTAGCTTCTGACTTCGTCCTCTACAACGTATGAAAATTAACATAACTAACTCACAACAATGACTTATATGGCTTAAAGCTCGTGCAACTCCCGACTCTGGCTCGTAGAGTCTGTAGATGCCATTACAACTCACCGTAATGCCCCATGTGACCAATTACGGCTAATATGGTCTACAGTTCATCCAACTCTCAAGTTTGGCATCTGTGGCCTACAGACATTATCGCAACACACAAATACAATTTATGTGATCTACAGCTTGTGCAGCTCTTGAATCTGGCCTCTGCAGCCTACGAAAATCATTTTTGCTCACAACTAACATCTATGTTAATAACCATGACCTACGTGATCCACAGCTTCTGCAGCTCTCAAGCCCCTGCGGCCTTTGGATGTCATCACAGCTCACTATTATGACATACGTGAACAACTACAACCAATGTAGCTCTTAGTTCTTACAACTTTCCTATATGACCTCGGTGACCAACTAATGCTATTGAGACAACCATCTACAACCCACTCGACCAACAACTATTATGGCTTTCAACTATTGCCTATAAGATAAGTTGACGCTACAACCATTGTCTACAACATTTAGGACGGACTACTGTTTTTATAGCAATCAACTATAACCATTGCAATCTACTATCACTGAAAACTATATCCATTACAGCCAAGCTGCAACTATTATCGATGAACAACTGTTGTACAATTACAATGATCAATTTTGTAACTCTATCTTCTCTAATTTAGGGGAAGAGTGAATCTGTGTACTCACTATTCATATTGAATTATTTAAACTGGGAATTTCTCATGATTTTTTCTCTTTTCCATATCTAAAATTGAGGTGTCTCCTCCTGATTACTTCTCTATAATTACCTGAGTGCGTTGGGCATTCGTGCAACGCTAAGATAACAATTCATTACTCTATCGCCGCGAATCTCCTAACACACATCAGTTTTAAGGAAATAACAAATCGAATATTTTAGATAATTTAAAGAAAATTTCATAAAATTTAATGTATTTTGAGTGAATTTTTTTGTTAATAATTATTTAAATGAACCGGGTCACAAGCTAACGAGTTGAGTCGGTGTTGGCTTGTGCTTGAATTGTTAGCTTATTGAGCTCAATTCATGAGCCACTTAACAAGTCAAGCCCATCAACATGGCTCTCTTCAATGTTCTCTTTCACTGTTCTCTTCCTTCCAAGTGANAATGTTCTCTTTCACTGTTCTCTTCCTTCTAAGTGGCAAATCGCTTGTTGAAATAATTGATTATTTAAAAAAAAGAATTGTGATAAATACATTGTTATTTACAAAATCTCGCACATAAGTGCTATTTTTAATTACCGAACCGATGTATTTACAGGATTTGATAAAAATGAAACATAAGAAGTGCGATTTTATTATGAATTTTGATATTTTAAGGACTACTTGCCCCTTTTTTTTCATGTGACGTGAACACTTTTAGTCATTGACAAGCCAACCCAACGTTCCAAGCAGTTCATGTAAATACATATGACTTGTCTGGTAGACACGCAAATGCTCGAATTCCTAATCACATCAAGTCTCCAAGCCAACCCAACGTTCCAAGCGCGCCTGCGAGTAAAATCATGGGGAAAAGCACATCTAAACTGTCATTGACAAGCACTTCATACTTACCATTGCTAAATTTTTCAGCTCATTTGTTATATTCACCATATCAATTTTTTTTTTTTAAAGTTTGATGTGTTATCATTAAATTTTAATCTTCTGACAGAAATAATTCTACTTCAAAATAAAGATCATTAGGGCCATGCTTTTCATCAAGTATATGGTCAAACGGAGCGTTTTGATAAGACAAACTAATGACATAGAAAGTGATCCAATTCGAGGCCAAATGAGCCCAGATCAAACACTAGAAGTAGAGTACAAGGCTTTGGTGCATCAATTAGAATGTGAAATGATTTCAAAATTTGACACGTTTATATTCAAATTGAACACCCTAGTGAGAGGAANAAGTCCTATGGCTAGACCTAGGCTACTAAAGAAGTTTTCTAGACCTCAACCAAAAGTGAGGTCAACAGAGCCGATCACACCGATGATAGTCAATTGGTCGAGCAGACAGAAAGGATAGTTGATCGAGTCAGTGTAGGCGGTTGACTGACCACACGTGCAAAAAAGGACATTTTAATGCATAATTTAAATTTATGTCACCCACGCATGGATGCAAAGACATGCAAACATATGAGATCTAATTGACATTGACAAAAAATCATACTTCTTATAATGATTTCACGGAATTTATGATTAGAGATGAAGTTGTAGCTATCGTGTCATTACTCATTGTTATGAATCAACCTACCTCTAATTGTCCAACATGAGGTGAAGCAAATCTTCTATGGAAGAAAGCCTTCATGTAATGAAGATTTCTTCGTGGACATCACACTTACGGCCCAAAAAAAGAGAAACAAAGGAGTTTTTCTCATTTTCTTGGTTAAAATGGCCTCAACCCATTGGTCGAGAGTTGAGGTCACCAGACAACCACGAGATTGTCATGCTCCCGCGTCAACTAGGTCAAGGTTCTAAGGGAAATGTGTTTTCCCTTGTGGATCGATAGGGGAAACGAGAAAAGTTCCTAACCTACAACGCTTTTCTCTATCTCAAAACCTTAATTCCATAAATCTCTACCATCTAGAACAAGGGGCTCACTAGAAAGGAAGAATAAAAGTTTTCGGAGATTCACTTACGTGACAATTGAGCAAAGTGTTCTCTTTGCTTGCCCACACTCCGTCTTTGCAAGGAAAAAGCTCTCCTTCCACTTTAGGAGAGATGGCACTTTCTTACCTCTTTAAAAGAGATGAAGCTCTTCTCCTTTCCCAAGCTACTCTTCCAAGAAAGCTCCTTCACACACTCAAAGGAATGATGGAGGAGGAAGAAGAAGATGTGCAGGAAATTTTATAGAAGAAGAATGAGAAGAAGTGGAAGTTGGGAATGCAAGAAGAAAAGCCTTCTCTTCACCTTTCTCCAGAGCTCTCCACCTCATGGACTCTAAGAAAGCCCTCAGGCTCCAAGGATGAAGATGGCTCTAGCTCTTCTTAAAAACTAGAAAAAGCCCTGTCTAGGAAGCCAAGTAAGAAAAGGTTTCCAGCCTCCCCCCCCCCCAAGCTTTTCTCTCTCTTTTTTGCTTAAAATGACATGTAGCATCCCCCTACAATCATCCTTAATAATTCCAAAAAAAGGTTCTATACATCACCTTCTTGCCTCCTCAAGGCATATCCCCACATGAACCAAGAACACCTGCATTTTTTGCTGCCTAGGGGGGGGGGAGTTTTGAGTGCAAATCTTGAGAGATATTGGAAGCAAAATTTGACCTAGCACTCAGATGCTAGGTCACTGATGACCAGATGTTGGGACCCCTGTGTCTAAGCGTCGGGTCTGACACTTAAGCGCTGGTCATCTGACGCCTACTTTCTGTGTTCTTGAGTTTGAGGTAGAATTTAAAGTTGTTTTGGGTGCCTACTTTCTAGGGTATTGGCGCCTAAGTGCCCGGGGGTCGGTGCCTACTTTCTAGCTTCTCGATTTTGAGCCACTTGGGGTTGTTCTGGTCTCTTAAGCACCAGGGTATGGTGTTGGGTTTCTGTCCTCTCAGTTTCAAGACCAATTTGGCTTTTTTGGGCTCCTAGGAGCTCAAGAGTGACGTTGGGGCACTAGGGCTAGTGCTTGGGCTCCTGGTCCTGGTGCTGGGTTGTTAGGGTCTAGCGTTGTGGTGCCAGACAAGCTTGATAAGCCCCAATTTTCGCGAAAGTTGTTCGACAAATGGTTTTAGCGATCTGCAAGCCTTTAGAGACTAAATGTGACTAAAATATAGCCCCACATCTTTAAATACAACATTCTTATGAGAATTACAACAAGTTATCCAACACCAATGGGGCACTTTGAATTATGGTGGGGGTGCAGCGTCCTAATGCTCAATCTCCCCAAAAATGCATTAGAGAAGGTCATATGAAGCCCTCAAGCTACAGGAGGTTACGTATGCAAGTTACACGCTCCCATAACATTCAAAAAAGCATCCAAACTTTTGTAACATAATAAAATGATGACAACATGGTTCATAACTGATATAGCTCCCGATTTCGTCCTCTACAATGTATAAAAATTAGCATAACTCATAACAACGACATATGTGGCTTACAACTCATGCAACTCCCGACTCTGGTTCATACAGTCTATGGACGCCATTGCAGCTCACCATAATGGCCTATGTGACCAATTACAACCTACATGGTCTACAGCTCGTGCAGCTCCCGACTTTGGCATATGTGGCCTATAGACATTATCACAGCACACAAATATGATCTATGTGATCCACAACTTGTATAGCTTTTGAATATGGCGTTTGCAACCTACGAACATCATCATTGCGCGCAATTAAGATCTATGTTAATAATTACGGCCTACGAGATCCACAGTTCCTACATTTCTCAAGCCCTTGCGGCCTATGGACGTCATCACATCTCACTATTATGACATGCGTGAACAACTATAACCTATGTGGCTCATAGTTCTTAAAACTTTCCAATATGACCTAGGGGACCAACCGACGCTCTTGAAGCAACTATCTACAATCCACTCGACCAACTACTATCATGGCTTTCAACTATAGCCTATAAGATAAGTTGACATTGCAACCATTATTTACAACATTTATGATGGACTATTGTTTATAGCAATCAGCTATAACCATTGCAGTATGCTATTACTGAAAAATATATCCATTATAGCCAAGCTACAACTATTATCGATGAACAACTGTTGTACAGTTACAATGATCAATTTTGTAACTCTGCCTTACCTAATTTAGGGGAAGAGTGAATCTGTGTAGTCACTATTCATAGTGGATTATTTCAACTCGGCAATTCCTCATGATTTTTTCTCTTTTTCATATGAAAATTGAGGTCTCCTCCTGATTATTTCTCTGTAATTATGTGAGTGTGACATAAAAAATGATGACAATATGGTTTACAGTTCATGTAGCTCCTGACTTCGTCCTCTACAATGTATGAAAATCAGCATAACTAACTCACAACAACGACTTATATGGCTTAATGCTCGTGCAACTCTCGACTCTTACAATGTATGAAAATCAGCATAACTAACTCACAACAACGACTTATATGGCTTAATGCTCGTGCAACTCTCGACTCTTGCTCGTAGAGTCTGTAGTCGCCATTACAGCTCAACGTAATGTTCTATGTGACCAATTACGGCCTATATGGTCTACAGTTCATCCAACTCTCAAGTTTGGCATCTGTGGCCTACAGACATTATCGCAACACACAAATACAATTTATGTGATCTACAGCTTGTGCAGCTCTTGAATCTGGCCTCTGCAGCCTACAAAAATCATTTTTGCTCACAACTAACATCTATGTTAATAACCATGACCTACATGATCCACAGTTTATGCAGCTCTCAAGCCCCTGCGGCCTTTGGATGTCATCACAGCTCACTATTATGACATACGTGAACAACTACAACCAATGTAGCTCTTAGTTCTTACAACTTTCCAATATGACCTCGGTGACCAACTAATGTTATTGAAACAACCATCTACAACCCACTCGACCAACAACTATTATGGCTTTCAACTATTGCCTATAAGATAAGTTGACGCTGCAACCATTGTCTACAACATTTAGGACAGACTACTGTTTTTATAGCAATCAACTATAACCATTGCAATCTACTATCACTGAAAACTATATCCATTACAGCTAAGCTGCAACTATTATCGATGAACAACTGTTGTACAATTATAATGATCAATTTTGTAACTCTATCTTCTCTAATTTAAGGGAAGAGTGAATCTGTGTACTCACTATTCATATTGAATTATTTAAACTGGGAATTTCTCATGATTTTTTCTCTTTTCCATATACAAATTGAGGTGTCTCCTCCTGATTACTTCTCTATAATTACCTGAGTGCGCTGGGCTTTCGTGCAACGCTAAGATAACAATTCATTACTCTATCGCCGTGAATCTCCTAACACACATCAGTTTTAAGGAAATAACAAATAGAATATTTTAGATAATTTAAAGAAAATTTCATAAAATTTAATGTATTTTGAGTGAATTTTTTTGTTAATAATTTTTTAAATGAACCGGGTCACAAGCTAACGAGTTGAGTCGGTTCTTGTTTGTGCTTGACTTGTTAGCTTATTGAGCTCATTTCATGAGCCACTTAACGAGTCAAGCCCATCAACATGGCTCACTAAATTTTTAGGCCAACTATCATTAAAACCAAATCAGAATTAGTCCTCCTGCATCTTCTGGTGGCGCTTTTAAGATGCGTGCTTGCGGTCTTGAGCGTTCAATGTTCTCTTTCACTGTTCTCTTCCTTCTAAGTGGCAAATCGCTTGTTGAAATAATTGATTATTTAAAAAAAAGAATTGTGATAAATACATTGTTATTTACAAAATCTCGCACATAAGTGCTATTTTTAATTACCGAACCAATGTATTTATAGAATTTGATAAAAATGAATCATAAGAAGTGCAATTTTATTATGAATTTTGATATTTTAAGGACTACTTGCCCCCTTTTTTTCATGTGACGTGAACACTTTTAGTCATTGACAAGCCAACCCAACGTTCCAAGCAGTTCATGTAAATACATATGACTTGTCTAGTAGACACGTAAATGCTCGAATTCCTAATTGNGATGATACGGTGTTCGGAGCATTAAATTCAAAAAACGTGATCTGAACCAATCATATGAAAGGTCAATAGGCTGATCAAGTCCACTCTCGTAGAATCTGATCGACAGAACTATCTACGACTCCATTCACTGAAGCTCCCTAAAGGCCGGTCGAATGCAGTCGGCGGACCAACCACTCATACCTCTATAGAAATGATTCCCACGAGGCCTAACGCTTTGATCTACCAGAACATCTCGACCAGCTGATTACCGTTATATTTGAATTCGAATTGTAATATAAATTCGGTATTATATCAACACATTGATTGCATTGACGACTATTTTCATAATTGCTCCCTCCTTTCGGTAACTGAGAGCTATTTCCATAATTGTTCTCTCTCTTCTGTAATCGAACAAGAAGACCTCCTATAAATATGAGACTCGACGATAAACAAAAGGACCCCGATTCTGAGGAAATTTTCCCCGACCTCTCTACTGAAAAGTGATAATTCACTAGCATTTTTCTTCTCTCTACTCCTCATCCTCCTCCCGACTCTAACTCTCGAGACGTGTATTTCCAAATGTCATTGTCTACCGATTCTAACGAATGCAAGTGTGGCTATTTTTTTCCTTATATTATTTAAAATGATTGTATCACATTAAAAATGGTTGCTTATTTCTATTTTTTCAAAAACATTTTTAATGACCGTTGAAATCAATGAAATATGAACTGCATCTAATAAATTTGCTATCGAGATTTACCTAACAAGAACTTAAAGACAATTTTATCTCATCCAAATACAACTAGGATTTAATTAGCTCTTAACCACACAATCCAAGAGAGAGAACAACATTTTCTTAATCAGCATTAATCAAATAATGTACTAAAAATTCCCTTTAAATACTTGGGGATGTACTTCGCTAATTGTCAACAAAACCTCCATACATGCTAAAACTTCGTCTAAATAAAGGAAAAATATTATATCAGGAGTCCTGATGTAGAGCTATGTTCGGAGTCAAATGAAATGTCGCCACATGGAGTGACAGAAAACAAAAAAAAATCATTTTAGAACAGAGATTATTTCATCCGTGTTATTCCGCATTATTCAGGTGTTATTGTGGTGGTATTCATGTGTTATTGTGTTCTGGAAATATTCTCAGTGTTATAATAACACAATAACACATCAATACCACCACAATAACACATGAATAAAGTGAAATAACACATGATAAATATTCTTGTGTTACCGGGCCGGAACACAGGAAAGCGCGCACGTTTCCTTGAACCCACGTGTCCGCACATCAATGCACTCCGAACATAGCTCTACGTGAGGATTCCTGATTTAATATTTTTCCCTAATTAAATAAGCCGCAATTAATCAGAACCATAACATTATAATCACCTTTCAGATTTAACAAATAATGGCGAGCGTTATCTCTTAATAAAAATCTTGTACCTATATTAAATCTCAAAAACACATAATAAAAGTTAGTACTAGAACGCCAACATAATGTTGGCTGATTATGAAATATTACCATATACATGTAGAAAAAATATTACATCACGGAGTTTAATGGTGGAGCGTCATGTGTCAAGCGAGCCCCATTAATTTTAACAATGACCAATGTCAGCGTATTGCAGTAGGCCCACTTGACATGTGTCACCTCATCATTAAACTTCGAACACAAATTATTTCGTAGAATATTTGCTCAATACAAATAAATCAATTTCGTTTTTAGATTCAGTGAAAAAAAGAAGTACTAGACTTTGCAGATATATAAGTTATGAATAAAGGGAACAAATGATTAAATGAGCCAACCAAGTAGGTTGAGGACGAAAATTAAAAGGGAATTTTAATGAGCGGTATTATGAGAATTGGTTTGTATCGCTGGAGTGATTATTGAGTGCGGTGCTTTTCGATCACAGTCGTGACACATTATTCTGCATGTACATTCTGTGCATGCTCTCCACACGTAATAATTAGACTTACGTAATAAGAGGAGGGTGAAATTAAATATGATTCTGGCTGTCAGATGCATTTAATAAGTGTCAATTTATAGCTGTGGCGATACAGAGAGGATCTCCAGCTGACAAAATGAATGGTAAGGTTTAAAGAGATTGTCGAATGAAAATATATTGGTTAAAAAATAAATTGAAGGATTCTAAAATATTTGAAGACTTTATAATAATAATAATTATTATAATAATAATTATTATTATTATAATAAAGATAAGCATATTTATAAAATGGGATAACNGATGATACGGTGTTCGGAGCATTAAATTCAAAAAACGTGATCTGAACCAATCATATGAAAGGTCAATAGGCTAATCAAGCCCACTCTCGTAGAATCTGATCGACAGAACTATCTACGGCTCCAATCACTGAAGCTCCATTAATTTTAACAATGACCAATGTCAGCGTATTGCAGTAGGCCCACTTGACATGTGTCACCTCATCATTAAACTTCGAACACAAATTATTTTGTAGAATATTTGCTCAATACAAGTAAATCAATTTCATTTTTAGATTCAGTAAAAAAAAGAAGTACTAGACTTTGCAGATATATAAGTTATGAATAAAGGGAACAAATGATTAAATGAGCCAACCAAGTAGGTTGAGGACGAAAATTAAAAAGGAATTTTAATGAGCGGAATTATGAGAATTGGTTTGTATCGCTGGAGTGATTATTGTGTGCGGTGCTTTTCGATCATAGTCATGACACGCTGCTCTGCATGTACGTTTTGTGCGTGCTCTCCACACGTAATAATTAGACTTACATAATAAGAGGAGGGCGAAATTAAATATGATTCTGGCTGTCAGATGCATTTAATAAGTGTCAATTAATAGCTGTGGCGATACAGAGAGGATCTCCAGCTGACAAAATGAATAGTAAGGTTTAAAGAGATTGTCGAATGAAAATATATTGATTAAAAAATAAATTTAAGGGTTCTAAAATATTTGAAGACTTTATAATAATAATAATAATTATAATAATAATAATAATAATTATAATAATAAAGATAAGCATATTTATAAAATGGGATAAGAGGAGGCCAGCCCGCTATTAGAATTTTATTGGATAAGAGGAGGACAGCTTGCTAGCATATTTATTTCACTTAATTTTAGAACTAAGTTAATTTGCTTTAAATATGCAGAATATATATTTTTTAATTGAAATATAACTAAAAGAAAATAAAAAATATTTTGACAGTGGAAGTTTCAAGCATTTGTATTTATTACGTTTATATTTTGATTTCTGATAAGTATGCTTTTTGATAATTGATATATGTTAGGAGATTCACGGTGATAGAGCTATGATTATTCATCGTCTTGGCATTGTATGAAAAATCATCACACGCTCAAGTAATTAAAGAGAAATAAGATAGGCACCTCAATTTTCTATGTGGAATAATCAGTTAAAATTATCCACTATGAGAGCACAGAATTTCACTTTTCTTCTGAATTATGAAAAACAGACTTACAAAGTTGTATATCCATAATCTAGTTGTAGTTCTTGGCAACAGCAGGCTGTAAGAGCCATAGTCAATTACTGCGGAGGTGACGGTCTATCGTGAGTGTTGTAGACGGTGGCTGTAATGATAGCTATCGTAGAAGTCATCGTTGATAATCATGACAATTAGCCAGGTGAGCCATAAATGGTTGTTTTAGATTATAGTAGGGAGTTCTGGGACTTGTCGACAATATAGGCCATATGGGCCATAATGGTGAGTCGCGATGAAATTTGTGGCCCTCGGGGACAGAAGTTTGGGGTTGCATGCTTTGTGGATCACGTAGGCTGTAGTTGGTTACATACGTCGTAATGACTAGAAGTAAGGACGTTCGTAGGCCGCGAGGGCCGGAGTCGAGATCTGCACAAGCTTGTAATGACGTCTATAGGCCTTGAGGCCATAGTCAGGAGTTGCACGAGCTATGTGAGGTGCGTCCTTACCAAATCTTCGAGATGCACTATTGTGTCGTCTTTGGGGTGCTTTGTTACACCATTTTTGGGGTGTGTTTTTGTTGGGGTTAGCCCGGTGTTTGGAATGATGCGTTGATTCACAGGTTGCTTCGGGACTTCGCGACGTTAGTTTTTGCTTCGCACAGTGCCTCGTCGCAAGGAGTGGGAGATGGTCGATGGTAATTAGAGGCGGCCGATGGTAATCGGGCGGCGGCTGGCGAGTGGTGGTCACCAATGATTGGTTGTGGTCGGCAGTTGTAGGAGTAGAAGACAACTTCAGTTTTTGTTGATCTCGTATCCATAATATTGATTTTGTTGATCTTGTATTCTTCGCCATGAGATTTGTGCTGTAAGTTGAAAATTTGTTGATCTCTTATCCATAATATTTATTTTTAAAAATATTAGAAATATTTGAAAATAATTTTGAATATTTTGAATAATAATTTAATATACTTAAAAAAAAAGAAAATAAAAACATTACAAAATATACACTAATTAAATCTATTAAAAAAAAGGATCCCAAAGAGTCTCTTTTCTATTAAATTGTTGAACTGAGAGATTGGCTCGTAATAGAACTAGCAGCTTAGGAATAAGAGAAATGAAATAGCATTGAAAGGCCTCCATTGGTCGTGAGTTCTGAAAAATGATTTCTCACAAGATCTCATTTTGAACCAATCAACACTTAAAGAATTTGAACAACACATTTGAATATCAACATCCATAGTATTCTGAATGAAAAACGGCATAAGTTCGGCAGGAATGACCTTGAATGCCTACCGTTTTCTCTTGCAAAACTTTAATCGAATGGAGTCAGTCTAGCATGACAAAATCTCAATCAATTGGCTAAGATAGCTTATTTTCATCTAGTTAATCTAGTGGGCTTCATTGTTAAGGACTTNTTTCAAGCATTTGTATTTATTACGTTTATATTTTGATTTCTGATAAGTATGCTTTTTGATAATTGATATATGCTAGGAGATTCACGGTGATAGAACCATGATTATTATCAGACACTCAAGTAATTAAAGAGAAATAAGATAGACACCTCAATTTTCTATGTGGAATAATCGGTTAAAATTATCCACTATGAGAGCACGGAATTTCACTTTTCTTCTGAATTATGAAAAATAGACTTACGAAGTTGTATATCCATAATCTAGTTGTAGTTCTTGGCAACAGCAGACTGTAAGAGCCATAGTCAATTACTGCGGAGGTGACGGTCTATCGTGAGTGTTGTAGACGGTGGCTGTAATGCTAGCTATCGTAGAAGTCATCGTTGATAATCATGACAATTTGCCAGGTGAGCCATAAATGGTTGTTTTAGATTATAGTAGGGAGTTCTAGGACTTGTCGACAATATAGGTCATATGGGTCATAATGGTGAGTCGCGATGAAATCTGTGGCCCTCGGGGACAGAAGTTTGGGGTTGCATGCTTTGTGGATCACGTAGGTTGTAGTTTGTTACATACGTCGTAATGACTAGAAGTAAGGACGTTCGTAGGCCGCGAGGGCGGGAGTCGAGATCTGCACAAGCTATGGACCACGTAGATCGTAGTTAGTCACGTAGGCCGTAGTGGTGATTGTAATGACGTCTATAGGCCTTAAGGCCATAGTCAGGAGTTGCACGAGCTATGTGAGGTGCGTCGTTACCAAATCTTCGAGATGCACTATTGCACCGTCTTTCGGGTGCGTTGTTACACCATTTTCAGCGTTTGTTTTTGTTGGGGTTAGCCCGGTGTTTGGAATGATGCGTTGATTCACAGGTTGCTTCGTGACTCCGCGACGTTAGTTTTTGCTTCGCATAGTGCCTCGTCGCAAGGAGTGGGAGATGGTCGATGGTAATTAGAGGCGGCAGATAGTAATCGGCGGCGGCTGGCGAGTGGTGGTCAACAATGATTGGTTTCGGTGGGCCGTTGTAGGAGTAGAAGACAACTTCAATTTTTGTTGATCTTGTATCCATAATATTTATTTTGTTGATCTCGTATTCTTTGTCATGAGATTTGTGCTGTGAGATGAAAATTTGTTGATCTTGTATCCATAATATTTATTTTTTAAAATATTAGAAATATTTGAAAATAATTTTGAATATTTTTAATAATAATTTAATATACTTAAAAAAAAAGAAAATAAAAACATTACAAAATATACACTAATTAAATCTATTAAAAAAAAAAAAGGATCCCAAAGAGTCTCTTTTCTATTAAATTGTTGAACTGAGAGATTGGCTCATAATAGAACTAGCAGCTTAGGAATAAGAGAAATGAAATAGCATTGAAAGGCCTCCATTGGTCGTGAGTTCTGAAAAATGATTTCTCACAAGATTTCATTTTGAACCAATCAACACTTAAAGAATTTGAACAACACGTGAATATCAACATCCATAGTATTCTGAATGAAAGACGGCATAAGTTCGGCAGGAATGATCTTGAATGCCTACCGTTTTGTCATGCAAGACTTTAATCGAATGGAGTCAGTCTAGCATGACAAAATCTCAATCAATTGGCTAAGATGGCTTATTTTCATCTAGTTAATTTAGTGGGCTTTATTGTTAAGGACTGACATTGCTTCAAAGTCAATTTGCCATTGAAAAGTGGCGTAGAAGAGCAGGGATTGAAGGCCAAGACAAGCTTCACAAGAAAAAACAAACAAGTCCTCCTCAACCAATGAATGCAACATCATAACAAAACAACAAAACGATATAAGATATGATGTTCTCCATAGGCTTCCTTATACTGCCATTCTGCTACAACACAATCCGAATTTTTATTGAGAAAACAAAGAACTACAAAGCTAAAGCGCTGCAATTTTGTTAAGCAAATATATTAAAACAGATTGTGAAAAAGGGAAGTTTTGTGATTCTTGCATGAGTCTTCTCAGCCTTCATAAAGACTCAATTGTAAGATAATTTTTCTTCTTCAGAAAGTGATTTTTTACAGAGCAATGTTTTCAAGAGTGACTTTCTGTCTCTCCAATCCCTTACTTGTTTGTATTTAAATCTTCCCAAAATTGTATGTTCAGTTATCTCTAAGTATTCTCAACTCTGCCTGCTATAGTTTTTTCAACCCCTAAACACTAAATTAAAGATTTGAGTGTTAGCCATGTATGTAATATTTTAATTGTATAAATAATGAACATTAAGTTTGAGATATGTAATTTTATAATTTGTGAGATATGCCAAATTTTAAGGTTTTAATTGCTGTAGAAAGAGAATTTAAATGCTGCACTTCTTATATTGTCTCAGTTTTTTGTTTATTAAAGTATGCACAGTATATATTGTCATAGAAGTGTAGCTCCTCGCATCCCATATCTATCAAATACCCACATCCACCATGAATCTGCCAAGCCCACTATATTGGAGCCTACAACTATCATTCAAGCTGTGAGCATTAATTATCATATCTTTCTCAAGTGCTTGTTATGATTGTTCATCCACCATTTTATGCTACAACTGATATTTTAGACTTAATTGAAGTCTAATTTGAAGAGAATATGCACCGCCAAATTTTCAATTTTTTACTCAGCTCAACTCTTTTATCATTCAATATTATTCCTACTCTATTCTTATTGTTTACTCAAATAAAATTTTCTCTTTCTTTTTTTTAAGCATCTCACTTCCTTTGTGATGTTTCATTGTTTTTGTGCTGTTAAACCATGAAACTACAGAGAAGATGCAAATACAACGTTGCACTTTCTGTAGCACATTTTCATGAAAAATAAAAATAGTTAAATTGTGATGTTGAATCTTAAATTGTCTTTTGTGGAAATATGCCGTGAGTGTTAAAGTCGGGAGGAGGATGAGAGAGAGTAAAAGTAATTGAGAAAGTCCCTATAGCTGGGAGAGGTCCCTTTATTCGTCCTTTTGCCTCTATTTATAGCGGCGTATTTGTACAATTACAAAAATGAGGGAATCGTAATGTAAACCGTCCTTAATGCCATTTAACTACGATGATTTGTTACCAAATCTATATTACAATTTGAATTCAAACATAGCGGTAACCTACTGGTCGACATGCTCGACTTCGGTAAACCAAGGTGACCAGCTGAGTAACGATCGTGCGTGCTGAAGTAAAAAGGCTGGTTAGTTGATATGTTGTGGTCGAGTGCCCTAGTGAAGAATTTAGGCGGTTCGGATTATAGGCGCGGCCCGCCAACTGAATCCCTCATCATAATGTGTCAGATGGCTCCGACTAAGTTGTCGGTCGTTGGATGGTCGACTTGGATCATATTCTTGTAACATGATGTCCGACCAACATTCTAACCCACTCGATTGCTTTGACAATCGTGTTGATGGTTTGGGTGTATACATATGAGTTCCCCCAGTTTTCCTGTTTCTTGACAGTGATAGTGACGATAAAGACATTACATGTACTAATAGTTAGTGACACTAAAATCAAGAAAATTATTTTCGGTGACTAGCTTCCCATCTGGATTTTGTGCACAACACGCTCTATAAATAGAGTCGTGGACTTGGCATGGCGTCCAATGTCGTGATTTTCTCCTAGACAACTGAGTTGTGCTATGGTTGATAATTCAGATCGGATCATTGCGGACCCTAAAATTCTAGCCAAAGCGGGCTATCAGGCCTCAAAGCCTGCAAAAAAGAAAAGATTAAGAGGGAGAGGCGGCCGGATTTCGAAGCTGTGTTGGCGGATCAGGTAGATTCGTCTAGGGATCCTAGGTCAGAAGCAGAAAGTCCCTCGTAAGGATGTCATGGTCTGTGAGCCTGGTCTGAATGTAAGCACTACACGCCAGTAGGCTCTATTTTTTGAAGGTGTCGAGTGAAAGGGATTAGGATGAAGCAAGGATCATCATCCTTTCTTAACCACTACTGCAGGAAGGCGGGGACACCTCAGCGCAAGAGGGAGAGAAGCTCTTTCTCCATGGACACATTTATGGGTATGCGAGACCTTCTTTGGTCCATTGACAGTTCTAAAAAAAGAAAACTTTTTTTTTCATAATTCCAATACAAATGAATCGGTCGGGACAAAGGATCGTTAGGATGGTGGGTGGTTGAAGGATGCTGCGAAGTACACCCTAGCCATGATGGAGAATTTGCATGATGAATATGCAGGGCTTCTGTCGGCCATTACCTCGAAGGGGCAGCAGTCGTCTGACCCTTTGCCCGTTACCAACTCTAAACAAGGGTGGATAGACTCGCGACAACCTTCCCCTGGAGCCATGGAGCATCGAGCGGAACGGACCGGGCCCTTGGCGTTGTTGGTTGACTCTTCGGAGGTAGCGGCTAGAGAATTGGCTACAAACCTAGTGTAGAAGCCATCATCACCCTTGGCTTCCACAGACTTTGAGGTGACGAACCTGAGGGTGGAGGTTGCCTCATTGCGGAGCAAATTGGCCAAGGCATTGCGCGAGCATAGAGCGCTTCTTAAGTCGATTGAGTTGGGCAAGTTCTTTTACAAGGCTGATCAGCTGGATCAAATTAAGTTAAACGAACAGATGATCTTCCAAAGGTTGACTCAAAAGGGGTATGTCCCGATTGAAGCCTTAGAGAGCCCATTGATAAAGCACTTTGTTCTAGATCTATCATAATATTTTTTTAAAATAAAACAATGCTTAAATTAATTCAAAAAGATATTTTATGTGACACCTCATTTTGGGTGCTCACCTTATAAATGAGAAAAGGGATTGCTTATTTTTTACTTTACATCTTTTGGTCTCTCACTCTCCGTGCTCTCGATCTTTCTTTGCCTTTCATTTGTCGACCGCTTCTTATTTCCCGAGATGGATCCAAAATATTTCCCTACCCTCTTTGTCTCTATCAAGGATGTTGATCCTTTATTTCTGAAGGAGAACGAGGTAAATAAGTTACAGAGAAGGTACGTTTTTCATAACAGTGTCGCTCTTTGGAAGTTGCAAGGTTTGACGCAAACCACAGATCTTTGGGTAAGGATCTAGTCTTTTATCGAGACCAATTCAAATATGGCCTTTGGTTACCTCTGAGTGACGAGCTTCGGAGTGTCATTAATACAAATGAGGTTATCCTAACACACGTATTGTCGAGTTCCGTAGCCGCAATAATGACATTCATTCTCTTTTGTCAGCTGGAGAATATTGAATGGAAGATCGACCTTTTTAAGAATTTTTCATGTTTAAAGTCGGTCAGAGGACTTAACCACGTTTTTAGCGAGGAAGGAGCTCCATTTGCTGCGAGTGGAGAATAAAATAAAGAACTGGAAGAAGAAGTTATTGGTCAGTTCTTATTCAGGCACTGAGGGGACTCAAACCGAGCCGGTAGAGCGTATGGTTCTCAAGCTGAAGTCTATTCTGAAGAGTATGAATGTCACCAGGGGGATGCTAACCTCCATCATCTCTCGGTCCCAAAGTACACCACTGAGATGACAGTTACCCATATGCTAACCCATAGGATGACTGAGGAGCAGTGGTGTCTCTCAGATATCGAAGAGGCCGTCTGAAAAAAGACGACGAAGAAAAGGTGGCCATCAAACACTGGCAACAGAAGCATCCCTCTGGACATGTAATCTCGTAGGACACAAGCACCCACTCCCGTACTACATGGCCTCGAAACACCTTGTCTCCATTTTTGATCATGGTATTATTATTCAAGATAAGGGNTATGCCAAATTTTAAGGTTTTAATTGCTGTAGAAAGAGAATTTAAATGCTGCACTTCTTATATTGTCTCAGTCTTTTGTTTATTAAAGTATGCACAGTATATATTGTCATAGAAGTGTAGCTCCTCACATCCCATATCTATCAAATACCCACATCCACCATGAATCTGCCAAGCCCACTATATTGGAGCCTACAACTATCATTCAAGCTGTGAGCATTAATTATCATATCTTTCTCAAGTGCTTGTTTTGATTGTTCAGCCACCATTTCATGCAACAACTGATATTTTAGACTTAATTGAAGTCTAATTTGAAGAGAATATGCACTGCCAAATTTTCAATTTTTTACTCAGCTCAACTCTTTTATCATTCAATATTATTCCTACTCTATTCTTATTGTTTACTCAAATAAAATTTTCTTTCTTTTTTTTAAGCTTCTCACTTCCTTTGTGATGTTTCATTGTTTTTGTGTTGTTAGACCATGAAACTACAGAGAAGATGCAAATACAATGTTGCACTTTCTGTAGCGCACATTTTCATGAAAAATAAAAATAGTTAAATTGTGATGTTGAATCTTAAATTGTCTTTTGTGGAAATATGCCGTGAGTGTTAAAGTCGGGAGGAGGATGAGAGAGAGTAAAAGTAATTGAGAAAGTCCCTATAGCTGAGAGGTCCCTTTATTCGTCCTTTTGCCTCGTATTTGTACAATTACAAAAATGAGGGAACGATAATGGAAACCGTCCTTAATGCCATTTAACTATGATGATTTGTTACCAAATCTATATTACAATTTGAATTCAAACATAGCGGTAACCTACTGGTCGACATGCTCGACTTCGGTCAACCAAGGCAACCGGCTGAGTGACGATTGTGCGTTCTGAAGTAAAAGGTTGTTTGGTCGATATGTTGCGGTCAAGTGCCCTAGTGAAGAATTTAGACTGTTCGGATTATAGGCGCGGCCCGCCAACTGAATCCCTCATCATAATGTGTCAGATGGCTCCGACTAAGATGTTGGTCGTTGGATGGTCGACTTCGATCATATTCTTGTAACATGATGTCTGTCCAACATTCTAACCCGCTCGATTGCTTTGACAATCGTGTCGATGGTTTGGGTGTATACATATGAGTTCCCCCAGTTTTCCTGTTCCTTGACAGTGATATTGACGATAAAGACATTACATGTACTAATAGTTAGTGGCACTAAAATCAAGAAAATTATTTTTGGTGACTAGCTTCCCATCTAGATTTTGTGCACAACACACTCTATAAATAGAGTCATGGACTTGGCATGGCGTCCAATGTCGTGATTTTCTTCTAGACAACTGAGTTGCGCCATGGCTGATAATTCAGATCGGATCATTGTGGTCCCTAAAATTCTAGCCAAAGCGGGCTATCAAGCCTCAAAGCCTGCAAAAAAGAAGACATTAAGAGGGAGAGGCGACCGAATTTTGAAGCTGTGTTGGCGGATCAGGTCGATTCGTCTAGGGATCCTAGGTCAGAAGCCAAAAGTCCCTCGTAAGGATGTCATGGTCCGTGAGCCTAGTCTGTATGTAAGCACTACACGCCAGTAGGCTCTATTTATTGAAGGTGTCGAGGCGAGTGGAAGGGAGTAGGATGAAGCAAGGATCATCATCCTTTCTTAACCACTACTGCAGGAAGGCAGGGACACCTCAGCACAAGAAGGAGAGAAGCCCTTTCTTCCATGGACACATTTATGGGTATGTGAGAACTTCTTTGGTCCATTGACAGTTCTAAAAAAAAAAAAACTTTTTTATTCATAATTCCAATACAATTGAATCGGTCGGGACGGAGGATCGTTAGGATGATGGGAGGTTGAAGGATGTTGCGAAGTACACCCAAGCCATGATGGCCAATTTGTAGGATGAATATGCATAGCTTTTGTCGTCCATTACCTCAAAGGGACAGCAGTCATTTGACCCTTTACCCATTACCAACTCTAAACAAGGGTGGATAGACTCGCAACAACCTTCCCCTAGAGCCATGGAGCATCAAGCAGAACGGATCGGGCCCTTGGCGTTGTTGGTTGACTCTTCGGAGGTAGCGGCTAGAGAATTGGCTACAAACCTAGTGTAGAAGCCATCATCACCCTTGGCTTCCACAGACTTTGAGGTGACGAACCTGAGGGTGGAGGTTGCCTCATTGCGGAGCAAATTGGCCGAGGCATTGCTCGAGCATAGAGTGCTTCTTAAGTCTATTGAGTTGGGCAACTTCTTTCACAAGGCTGATCAGCTGGATCAGATTAAGTTAAACGAACAGATGGTCTTCCAAAGGTTGACTCAAAAGGATGTCTTGATTGAAGCCTTAAAGAGCCCATTCATAAAGCACTTTGTTCTAGATCTATAATAATGTTTTTTAAAATAAAACAATGCTTAAATTAATTCGAAAAGATATTTTATGTGACACTTATCATTGTATGACACCTCATTTTGGGTGTTCGCCTTATAAATGAGGAAATGGATCACTTCTTTTTTACTTTACATCTTTTGGTCTCTCACTCTCCATGCTCTTGATCTTTCTTTGCCTTTCATTTGCCGACCGCTTCTTATTTCCTGAGATGGATCCAAAATATTCCCCTACCTTCTTTGTCTCTGTCAAGGATGTTGATCCTTCATTTTTGATGGAGAACGAGGTAAATAAGTTACAGAGAAGATATGTTCTTCATAACAGTGTCGCTCTTTGGAAGTTGCAAGGTTTGACGCAAATCACAGATCTTTGAGTAAGGATCTAGTCTTTTATCGAGACCAGTTCAAATATGACCTTCGGTTACCTCTGAGTGACGAGCTTTGGAGTGTCATTAATACAAATGAGGTTATTCTAACACAAGTATTGTCGAGTTCCGTAGCCACAATAATGACATTCATTCTCTTTTGTCAGTTGGAGAATATTGCATGGAAGATCGACCTTTTTAAGCATTTTTCACATTTAAAGTCGGTCAGAGGACTTAACCATGTTTTTAGCGAGGAAGGAGATCCATTTGTTGCGAGTGGAGAATAAAATAAAGAACTGGAAGAAGAAGTTATTGGCCGGTTCTTATTCAGGCACCGAGGGGATTCAAACCAAGCCGGTAGAGCGTATGGTTCACAAGCTGAAGTCTATTCCGAAGAGTAAGAATGTCGCCAGGGGGATGCTAACTTCCATCATCTCTCAGTCCCACAGTACACCACTGAGATGACAGTTACCCATATGCTAGCCCATAGGATGACTGAGAAGCAGTGGTGTCTCTCAGATATCGAAGAGGCGGTCTGAACAGAGACGACGGAGAAAAGGTGGCCATCAAACACTGGCAACAGAAGCATCCCTCTGGATCAGGTAATCCTGTAGGACAGAAGGAACCGCTCCCTTATTGCATGGCCTTGAAACACCTTGTCTCCATTTCTGATCATAGTATTATTATTCAAGATAAGGTGGTCGATAAGGCCACTGCTATTGCTCGAAAATGTGCTTCTCATTTTGTTTATGCAAGGGAAGGTGATAAGGGAACACTCATTTCATAACTCACATATATATAACATATAGATACATACATAGATATATATGTATACATACACACACATATATTTATTTTTATATATTTTTGAAGTCCTAAACTTTTCTCTTTTTAGAGCAAAGGACAATGCAACCTATGTGTCATTTGTAATCACTCATTGTTATCAAAGAGATGATCATTTCAACTAAGAAAATTATGAGATACTATCTCAATTTTTGGAAACCCTACATTTGAACGATCAATCATTTTAAAAGTATTTCTTCCAACATCGATATTAGAATTCTGTCATTCACCTCATTTAAACTTATGACCTTGAGTTGTTAAAATGGTATATTCACGTTCTCGGTAAAAAAAGTAATAATGGTGGCAACTGCCGAATCATTTCATTTTATTGAGGTTTTCTTAATTTAAGTGGGTCGATCCTGCATTCTAATTAGAGATAAAATTGGTTGATCAAATTTTGATCGTTGGAAGATAGAATTATCGTCATTTTTATTTGCATAAAAAGTACTCTAATCAAAGTTTGACAATGATTATAATTTTTTTTTTCAAAGTCAAACAACAAATTTCAATACACTTTATGCGTGGAGATTACGGAGAATTTCATGATTCAAAAGACTTGGATCCTTTAGAAGCATTTGTAGGGCACTATAAATGCATATTTACGTAGTTCGACAATTTGTCTACGTCCATGGAATTTTAAATATATTTACTATTTGAGGAATTTACACAAGTCGATCGCCTTGACTCATAAGAGGGATCTCTCACTTCGTTGCTCTATCTTCTTCTCTCTCTACACCGAGACACTGAAGAAGATAAACTTACAAGAGAAATAAATCTGATTTCTTTTCTGCCACAAGCCACCAAGAAGAAGCCAATGGAGAACAATTTTCTTCTTCTACTTTCTTCTTCCTTTNAATGTTTATGATATTAAAATTCTTTTTATTCTAACTCCATTTATTAAACAAAATAATTTTAAATTTTAATACGACAAAATACCCTGCATTTAATTATAAAAAGAATAAAAATTACATATTATTTTCTTAGAATTTCTAGTAAAACAATCAACGACGAAGTGAAAAATAGAACAAGAAATTTCATACCAGAAAAACAGTAACACAGCGGAACACACAGATTTATGTGGTTCGACAATTTGCCTACGGCCATGGAGTTGTAAAGAATTTTACTACTTGAGGAATTTACACCAGTCGATCGTCTCAACTCACAAAAGGGATCTCTCACTTTGTTGCTCTCTTTTTTCATCTCTCTACACCGAGACATTTAAGAAGATAAACTTACAAGAGAAATAAACCCAATTTCTATTCTGCCACAAGCCACCAAGAAGAAGCCATGGGAGAATAATTTTCTTCTTCTACTTTCTTCTTCCGCAAGGAACTACTGCTTGCACTTCTCTTCCTTTGTCCCGAGGAAGCCCGAAGAAAAACACAAAAAGGGTCGTGCTATAAACTGAATGAGAGCCAATGCGATATCTTTTATCTCGAAACCTGGCGCGGGAACAGTTGCACAAGGAAGTGTCGCGATTAGGCATCGTTTTGCAAAACGTGGAGGCGAGAGATGTCGTGACAGAGCGAGAGATGGGAGCGGAAAGGAGCCAATTAGCGAAATTGGTGAAGTGTCTTCACCTTGCGTGTGCGTGGGATCAGGAGGAGGAGCTACTCGCGTGATCGGAAGCGNCGATTAGGCATCGTTTTGCAAAACGTGGAGGCGAGAGATGTCGTGACAGAGCGAGAGATGGGAGCGGAAAGGCGCCGATTCGCGAAATTGGCGAAGTGTCTTGACCTTGCGTGTGCGTGGGATCAGGAGGAGGAGCTACTCGCGTGATCGGAAGCAGGAGTCGGGAGAGCGGGAGCGAAATCGGGCTCCAACTAACAAATTTCTCAAGGGAATTAATTTATGTTTAATGTTTTGCGTCGGCTCTCAAAATAAAAAAAAATTAAAAAATTTAAAAAGAGAAAAAAAACACCCTCAAGTCACGCACGTGCACTACTGCAAGGTCCCGTACACTCTCGATACAGGCAGTCCTTCTCCCGCAGTCTCCGAGCTCGTCTTATTGCCAATCAATCCACTCCACGTGTCAATTATCGTCCAGCAAGCTTGCTTACTCCCAGCCGTCGATCTCGCCGCCGCTATTGCGGACGGCATCGCCGGATGCCACGCAAGTGATGAAAACCGGCTTCAACCGGTCACCTGCTCTCAGAGTGCTATTCTTCCCGCGATGCATAAATCCCATCTCCCCCGAACCCAAGCTCTTGAGTTGCTGCAAATGATCGCCGCGGGAGAAGAGAGAGTGAGATAGGGATAAAAATACCGCCTTTAGCGGCGTGCTGCTGGTTATACCGCTCTATCTGTTTGGTATCGTGATCGTCTCCACTGGCCNACCCAAGCTCTTGAGTTGCTGCAAATGATCGCCGCGGGAGAAGAGAGAGTGAGATAGGGATAAAAATACCGCTTTTAGTGGCGTGCTGCTGGTTATACCGCTCTATCTGTTTGGTATCGTGATCGTCTCCACTGGCTTTATTTTGATCTGTAAGTCGTAAGCCCTATCTTTCTTTATCCTCTGAATCTTCGATCTGCCAGCTCAAATTCACTTGAAAGATGTTGGACGGAATTTTCTGTGTTTTGTTTTCGTTCTTTCGGTGAGGATGAATTAGGGGTTCTGAGTGCAGTTATTTTGCCTTATTTTTTATATTAGAGTTGGAAGTTGGTCACTTTTTTGTAATTAGGGTTTGATTATGCGGAATTTCTTTCTTCCTTTTCGTGCTTCGTGCATTGGGGCGGAGATCGTTTCAGTCAAAACCTAAAATTTGAAATTTGCAGATCTGATGTAAACGNGAATTTCTTTCTTCCTTTTCGTGCTTCGTGCATTGGGGCCGAGATCGTTTCAGTCAAAACCTAAAATTTGAAATTTGCAGATCTGATGTAAACCTGGTTTTGCAGGATCTTAACTCAAATTATGTACTGCAAAAACATTGGCTCTGGTGATTTGGGCGTTTTATAATCTGTGAAGGGGTTTCCTTCTTTCACCTCCGGATAAGTTCGTTGTGCCTGGTGCAGCTGATAAGNGATCTTAACTCCAATTATGTACTGCAAAAACATTGGCTTTGGTGATTTGGGCGTTTTATAATCTGTGAAGGGGTTTCCTTCTTTCACCTCTGGATAAGTTCGTTGTGCCTGGTGCAGCTGATAATAGTGATTTCGGGCCTAGTTTTGGTTGGGTGGCTGCAAGGTATCAGGAAGGACCGCCTTCCTCTGCAGGGCTGGCGCTAGAGGGGTATTTTAAGCGTAGCCACCAGCTGGCTTCCAGCCCCTCTCCCTTGGCGCCCCCTTTAAGAGTTGCTGGAGGTGGCGGTCCTTCACCATCATCATCAGCCTCTTGCATCTTCTTCCTGGGTGATGGGCAGAGCCCTGCACCCGCGAGCTCCATCTCAGGGACTGTTATGTCCGGGCTTGGGCCTGGTGCTTCTGCTGAAATGAATCATAGAGCCCTCAATAGTGCTGCAAACTCATCTGGACCTAGTATGGGGGCAAGCTCTCTTGTCACAGATGCTAATTCCTCTCTTTCAGGCGGGCCACAATTGCAGAGAAGCTCCAGCATAAACAATGAGTCATATACGCATCTTCCAGCATCGCCTCTATCCTTCTCTTCCAACAACATCTCTTGTTCCTCTGTCATGGATGGTTCTTCTATTGTTCAGCAAAGTCCCCAGCAGGAACATTTGGCAAAGCAAGCTAATTCCGGCAACATATCCCAGTCAATAATGCATGATGCTGGAATGTTGCCTGCTGAGAAGAGACCACGGTTGGAGATGAGGCAGGGAGATGTTTATCAGCAGCAAGTTATCCAACAGATGTTGCAGAGGCAACAGAGCCCTCAAATTCAGGCCATGCTACATCAGCAGAGATTAGCACAGGCTGCACAACAGCACCAGCAACAACAAATTTTGCAGTCTCTGCCACAATTGCAACGAATTCANGTTGCTTTAATGAGTTAATATTTGTTTACCCGTGGAATATTTTCCATCAGACAGATTGCACACTTTCCTCAACTAGTTCGAAGAAAAAAGTATTACTTGAAACTAAAGAAAAATCTTTCTATCCTGGTTAATATTTTCAAAAGATGTGGAGGAAATTGCTTACTAGTTGAAACATGAAGTGAATTTGGATTAAAGGATAATAGATAAGGAAACCTGAAATGAAGAGGAAAAGAAGCAGAAAAAGTCAAAATTTAACGAATGGTGTGTTACCTTTTTTTTTTCTAGCTAAAATGAACCAGCGTAATATTCTAGCGCTCATCTGCATCTCCTTGAAAGCAATAATAGTACTTTTATTAAGTTTGTATCCAGTCCTTTGTTTGCTATTAAGCTTTTATGCAATTAAACTCGTGTTTGTACATGCTTTTTATTCAATATANACAATGCAACCTATGTGTCATTTGTAATCACTCATTGTTATCAAAGAGATGATCATTTCAACTAAGAAAATTTTGAGATACTATCTCAATTTTTGGAAACCCTAAATTTGAATGATCAATCATTTTAAAAGTATTTCTTCCAACATCGATATTAGAATTCTGTCATTCACCTATTTAAACTTAAGACCTTGAGTTGTTAAAATGGTATATTCACTTTCTCGGGTAAAAAATATATTAATGGTAGCAACTGCCGAACCATTTCATTTTATTGAGGTTTTCTTAAATTGATGTGGGTCGATCCTGCATTCTAATTAGAGATAATATTGTTTGATCAAATTTTGATTGTTGGAAGATAGAATTGTCATCATTTTTATTTGCATAAAAAGTACTCTAATCAAAGTTTGATAATGATTATAATTCTTTTTTTTTCAAAGTCAATCAACAAATTTCAATACACTTTATGCATGGAGATTACAATCATAGGAGAATTTCATGATTCAAAAGACTTGGATCCTATAGAAGCTTTTGTAGGGCACTATAAACATGCCAAGGTTCCCACCATATCTTCCACCAAATTGAGATAATGTTGCTCACGTCTCCCAAACAAGTTGATTTAATTATGTCAAATATCTTCTATCATTTTTGAAGTTTTACAACTTACAACCCTCAAGATGGCAAAAGTTTTACATCCAGACTCCAGACGTAAAGTTTATGTTCGGAGTCCAATGAGAGGATGTCATGTTGCAAGTGTGGCCCACCTTATAAAAAACCTACCTAATCATTGTATTATAGTGGGGCCCACTTATCACGTGGCAAGTTGCCACTGGACTCCGGTCGGAAATTTACGCCCAAAGTCTGAATGTAAAATTTTCTTCTCAAGTTTTCAACAACAACTTGCATTTCTTTACTTTATATCAATACTATCTTTATATGAAAAATCAAAAAAACTTATAATCTCATTTCTATTTGTAAGTTTTATCATCAATTTGTCTCCCTTGTTTTCTCCTTTCTAGATATTCATGTAAATAATCACATATCTTCGTTTCCATCAACTAATAATGTAAATAACNACATTTAGAGTGATTATGAAAGATTTCATTATTTATGTATTTTTTTTAATTCGTTGTTTCATGCTGGTGTAAGCTCTATTTTTTTATAAAGTTTTTTTTCTCTTATATGTGTTTCCAACAATTTTCAGCAAGAAGTTTCTTTTTCTGATTCAGTTGGTTAGCATCTGTCAATCCTTTGTAAATTGAATGTTAGTTTACTTATTGATGCAAGGCCTACATAATTTTTTTTGCACTTTCATTATGCCTCTAGGAAATGTTGTTTTCATGTTTTATCAGTTCGGTTGAATAAGGATCTTTCTTAACAAAATTTAGAGTTGGTTGGTATGAATTCGTGATTCTCGTTTATATATTTGTTTCTGTTTTAAGGCATATGATTTAAAAAATTTTACAGCATGGGTGGTGACATTTAGGAAATCGTTAAATGAATCTACGAGAGTCTTAAGAGAATCATTATCGTCTTTAATTATATTTTACTTCAAATTTATGAACTTTTGGTCTCCCTTAACTTATGTGGGTGTTGCATGCTGTATTAATTTGTCTATGAATTTTTTAATCACAACTGTTAGACAAGTTGCCTTTCATTGATTANGCAAGGCCTACATAATTTTTTTTGCACTTTCATTATGCCTCTAGGAAATGTTGTTTTCATGTTTTATCAGTTTGGTTGAATAAGGATCTTTCTTAACAAAATTTAGAGTTGGTTGGTATGAATTCGTGATTCTCATTTATATATTTGTTTCTGTTTTAAGGCATATGATTTAAAAAATTTTACAGCATGGGTAGTGATATTTAGGAAATCGTTAAATGAATCTACGAGAGTCTTAAGAGAATCATTATCGTCGTTAATTATATTTTACTTCAAATTTATTAACTTTTGGTCTCCCTTAACTTATGTGGGTGTTGCATGCTGTATTAATTTGTCTATGAATTTTTTAATCACAACTGTTAGACAAGTTGCCTTTCATTGATTATTTTGCCCCTTCGCCCCTCTTCATGCTTTTATCATTGTTACCTCAGCACCATTATTGGTGAATTTTCTGATATCCTCTGTATATCAAAGTAAGCCTTATGGAATACAATTTTATTTTATTGATTATTTGCATGGTTTTCTGATGAATCGGGGATTTTTGTTCTCAATACGTTTGGTTTTCATTTTTTATCCTATATTTAGTTTTTGTACTTTGTTTTCATGCTTATTTCTACATTTTTTACTAATGTCAATAAACAAGACCGTTGCGTGAATTCCAGAAAAATTCTAATCCTTTTATTAGTGTTTCTTTGTACATTTTCTTTGTCAAAAACTCTTGCTTTTAAGCCTTTGTTCTGCTTTGTGGCATCTTACTCCCAAATAATCATTATATACTTATGAGATGACACTAAAACGAAATGATTGATTTGTTCTGTTAGCAAGTTTAATTGTGTGTTAGTGTTACACTAGGGCTTTACTTCAGATGGCATGTTTCAGATTACCATAAGCTTGCTGGATCTTGACATAAATAATCCGAGTAATCTAAATGCACGCTATACTATCCTCACAGGTAAACCAGTTACTGCACGTTGCACAAAAATATCAAGCTGCTATAAATGAAAGTGGAACTTCTGGGCTTTCTGCTCAAGATCTGCAGGCTAGCTGCAACATGTGAGTGAACCATTACATTTCTTTGTCTCTGTTGATTAAGCAATCCATGTTATAGCTTCACAGACTTGCAATACTTCAAATTTTTAGTTTTCTTTATTTTGTTATATTTTCTTGACCATCCGTTTCTATGGTATTATTTTAACATATAGAATATCATTGAATTTCAGCCTGAAACCTTACTGTTGAAATTATGTTTATTGCAAATATGTCGGAGCAGATGCAGCTAACTATTACAATAAAGTTGCAAATTTTAAAATTTAATTCGAAATTTACATTTCAAAATGATTTTTTTTTTTTCTGCAAATTCACTCTTAAATATGGTTGACTAACGTACATGAGGGTGCTTCTTTTTTTATTTTTTCAGGTTTGCGGCAGCAGGCCGGCAACTTGCAAGAAATTTAGAACTTCAGTCACTAAATGATCTTGGCTTTTCCAAAAGATATGTTAGATGTTTGCAGGTATGTCTGGTGCTTCGGCCATCAACTTTTCTTTCTTTTGCTCAAATCTATGTTTCCCAATGATAATTCACTGGAAAATAGTTTAGGAAAGACTTTTGATGAGAAGAAATGCCATCAATAAAATTTGAGTTTATGATCATATATATCATTAGTGAAGATTATGACTGCCAATTGATATTTTATATTATTTGGACATGATTTTGATATATTACCTTTGAAATCCACAGATATCCGAGGTTGTGAACAGCATGAAAGACTTGATTAATTTCAGCCAAGCACACAAGATGGGGCCCATAGGTATGGTCGTTATTTTCAGATGTACGCAGGATTTAGCTGGGTGATATTTTGTTGTTATTATATGCCTCTTCATGCTTCTCGAGCTTCCCGTGCATGGAGATGTTTATACTTTTAGAAGAAAAGAGATATCCATGTGGATATATCTTGGCATTTAGTAGAAGTTTCAATAAGATTGACCGTGCTATATCTTTCAAGGCTTTATGTTTTTTCCTATTGTATTTGTTCAATAACTCAATTGTCTCCCTCCAAGAAGGTATATTTGCATCCTTCTTAATTGTTGCTTCTGCAGCTGCATTCTCAAGCACCAGATAATATTCCGTCCATTGTTTATGTATACTAATCTTTACGTTTATATTCGTGTAATTTTCTCAACCATTAAAGCTTCAGGACTCGTAAGGGTGTTTATATCCTTTAGTTTTTCTTCAATTGAAATCAATACCGTTGTCTTCATATTTAGCACTTATGTTGATGATGAGTTTTTTCTTTTATTTTTTTTTTATCATTATCCGATTTGTATCTCTCCATATTTGGATTTTAGAATATTTTTCATTCATACCTTAATCACTTCAAAGATGACATTAAGTTTTCTTTTATTGATTTATTTATATTTTTGGTTAATTGTTTTAGACATTCTTACACGAAGGTAGGCCAATGTTTATGTTATTTGTAAATAACTATGTTAGAAGTTAACATAATATGTAATTATAGGGGATATCAAATTTATAATTGTAATTTGATGTTGCTGGTAGGTCCAGTGATAATCATGCTTAGTATTGTTGATTGTCTTGGTTGTTATCAAATGGAAGATTGTTACATTGATGAATGACATCTTTTAGAGTTGAAAGTAGATATAATTAAAATAGAATGCATCGTGAGTACCTTCAGAAGAGGATTCCATGAAGATCTAAAATGAAATTTTGTTACTATGATTAGATTTAATGTATTATATGACTTAACTATTAGGCCTTAAAATTTTTGGTAGCTTGTTTGAGTTTGAAGGGGGAATGTTTAGATAATTGTATGGTGAACTGTGAAGATTAGCTTGAGAAATGATTATAGTAGATATTATGATTAGCACCTTTGACAATAAGACAAACGTGTCATGAGCCTAGAAGATGCATCACCATCACCTAGATGGATAGAATGAATTAATGAAATGGTTAAGGGAACTACTGAGAACTGAATTGTGTGATTATGCAAATTATTTATGCACAGTAAACTTATTAATGCTGTCCTAATTAGGAATGATTTAGGGAAATTTAAAGCTATATTTCCTTTTCAGTTATTATATTTTCCTAATAATTGTCATTTTGTGATGATCTCATTGCATCAGTAATCATGATAGAATTTCATTCTCAGATAGCCTGAAGAACTTTTCTCACGCTGCATCTAAGCTCCAGGCCCAGAACATGAACGAGGCAGAGCAAATGGCTGCAGCTACTCAGAACCTCCCAATTGAGCAGAGCAAGGATAAACTCATTGCTGGGCAACCTGGGCTCACCAGCCATTTAGCAAATACTCGCCCAACCACCCGCTTCTTGAACAATGCTTCCCAGGTTGCTTTGCCATTGAATAGCTACCAATATTTGTCTAGAAACTCTGCAAATCTAGACCAGAATCATCTGCGCTCCGATGCCTCATTTGCTGTCCTTACCCAAGCACAGTCTATACCATTTCAAGGCAATGGTCCTTCAGGTGCAGCAGGACAAAGCTTTCAGGGCTTGCCAATTAATAGCCAGCAACAACAAGCGTTGCCAGCAAATCTTTCTCAGATGAACAAAACCCAGACTCCATCCCAAGCAAATCAACATTTACAGCAACATGTGATTCAGCAGCTTCTGCAAGAAATGATGAACAAAGGAACTCCACAGCCATCCATAAATGCACCTGTTGTAAACGGTAATGTCGCAGCTGACGTGCTTGGTTGTTCCGGTTCTGTCGCAGCAAACAAGAGCACGGGATCAGGTAGGATTGGATCAGAAATTAGCACTGGTCAAACATCCAGTGATGTCAAGGGAGCGATTCCCACTACAAGCGACACTTCTAAGCCTCCTTCCAAGAGTAATAACTGCTGCATCAGTAACAGTAACTATAATGCAAAACTGGATGCACTGGAAAACATGAATCTTGGTGATTTGGAACCTGACATATTAAGAGAGTTCTCTAAAGGTGGGTTTCCGTGGTGAGCTTGCCCTTATGGTCTATAGATAATTTACTTATTGAGAAAGATTGTGAGATGTTGGCTTATTATACTTGTGAGCTTGCCCTTAAATGTATTCTTAGCTTTTGCATAAACGCTGGTCAGTAAATGTGCATCTTTGATTTATTATATGTAGTGTTTGTGCTGTAATTTGAGGTTGGATGTTTGTCTCCTAATTGAACTTATGAAATGAAATATGTTGGGTATAGAGTGGCAGTTTTTTGTTTCTTATCGAAGAGCTTCGTGCATTTTGCTGTTGAATGCTGAAAGCAATTCGGTCTTTAACTATAGTTTAAAGATTTTGTTTAATGTTTCATAAGAAGATGGCTGATGAGCTCGTGCTCGATTGGGTGCTTGGTTCCTTTTTTTTTTTTTCTAGTTTGATTGTTTGTTTTTCTTTTGACCAAAATTGAATTTTACTTCAGCATGAAGAAAATTCTCATATGGAGAATGTGAGAAAAAAATTATTTGGGCTTGTAGCCGCCCAAGGTAAGACAACACCATTAAAGATGGGAGAAAAAACCAAAGATAAAGAGCACAAAATCTTGGAGCCATAGCTAGATACAATGCCATCATCAATTGCCTCAGTGCGTTCATTANGACTCAATTGTAAGATAATTTTTCTTTTTCAGAAAGTAATTTCTTACAGAACAATGCTTTTAAGAGTGACTTCTGTATCTCCAGNCAGTAAATGTGCATCTTTGATTTATTATATGTAGTGTTTGTGCTGTAATTTGAGGTTGGATGTTTGTCTCCTCATTGAACTTATGAAATGAAATATGTTGGGTATAGAGTGGCAGTTTTTTGTTTCTTATCGAAGAGCTTCGTGCATTTTGCTGTTGAATGCTGAAAGCAATTTGGTCTTTAACTATAGTTTAAAAATTTGGTTTAATGTTTCATAAGAAGATGGCTGATGAGCTCGTGCTCAATTGGCTGCTTGGTTCCTTTTTTGTTTTTTTTTTCTCTAGTTTGGTTGTTTGTTTTTCTTAATCCAATTTGACCAAAATTGAATTTTACTTCCAGCATGAAGAAAATTCTCATATGGTGAATGTGAGAAAAAATGATTTGGGCTTGTAGCCGCCCAAGGTAAGACAACACCATTAAAGATGGGAGAAAAAACCAAAGATAAAGAGCACAAAACCTTGGAGCCATAGCTAAATACAATGCCATCATCAATTGCCTCAGTGCGTTCATTCTAAGTGTCGTAACAGAATCAACGCCAAATTGAAAGATCATAAGATAGAAAGCTCAGAGCTATAACATAAAAAATTTAGCATTGCAATGCCATATCTAGCACCTAGTCGCCATAGACATACAGTCAAGACATAAATGACCCGACAGAAATGGTTATACATAAGCAAGGAGCAAAGGAGTCATGAGAGTGGTTTAGAGTTTAGAGAGTGTCACATAGTGTTTGTGGAGTGAGTGTATGAGTGTGGTAGAGAGGTTGAAGAGTGTAGAGAGTGCAACAGAGGGAATTGCAGATGAGCATTTTGAAGAATATGTACATGAAGCAAGCATATTTCATCACAAGATACTCTGGTTGTCACTTTTCTTTCCTTTCTTTATACTTTTGCTTAGATTTGAATTCTTTTCACATGTGGTTTGCAAACATAATATGTAATTAAGTTGATTTCCTTTGGATCAGTGTTTAAGTTGTGAATTTCATTTATCCAAGTTAAATTTTTGAAGCTTTATGTGGTTAGTGTTGATGTGTTAATTTTTTAAACTTCTTTTTGTCTCCACCTGGCCACTTAATTATTAAAGTCAGCTGGGACCAAGATATTTTGTAAGAAAACTAATGGAAATATTATGTTAATGCACATGACTTTTGGTAGAATAGTAATATTATTATTAGAGGAGTGCAATCAATTGATAAATATGGATTCTCTGGATTCTCTGTGATTTTTGTATGAGTTAACACTAAATTGTACTATAAAACCACCACATTTCTTATTACATGAAAAGAGAGTTTTTGCTCTTGATTGTTAATCAAATTAGAAAAAAATTTGGGATAAAATTAAGGTCATAGCACATCACTAATTCAACGGAAGTTTTTTAACAAAATCAAAAAGCAGTAAAAAAAGTTGTGCTTTAATATTTTAGGACTAGTAAAACCCTTTTTGAAGTTGATCTTATTGAATAAAACTTAAAGCTTAAAGGTTAGCACTTGATCTAATTAAGGAATTGACTCAACTCTTATGAGATCGAAATCTCATAATTTAAATCTGTATACTATTGGATGGACACACGCACTTGCATGGATCATGTGCTATTGCACTACGAATCATTTTCTAATGGGTGTCTTTTTCTAGCAACTGCTTGCCTCTTCTATCTTTCAAAATCAAAAGAAGAGGAATTTGTAATATCTGAGAAGTGTCTATCATCCTTGTCTGTCATAGTTGATTGCAAAGTTCTTTATATCCTGACATTTGGGTTTTTTCTTTTTTGTAACGCTGATTTTACAGAATTAGATCGTGTTTGGGCACATGATGCTTGTCGCATTGCTTGTTTTAAATCTTTCAGAATCATTATAGTTATTTGCTCATTCAACTCATTCACATGCTGTAAAGAAAATTCTATTATATACACTTTGTTGATGGAATGATCCATGTTGCATGCTCATCACATCTTCAAAAATATCATATTNATCATCCTTGTCTGTCATAGTTGATTGCAAAGTTCTTTATATCCTGACATTTGGGTTTTTTCTTTTTTGTAATGCTGATTTTACAAAATCAGATGGTGTTTGGGCACATGATGCTTGTCGCATTGCTTGTTTTAAATCTTTCATAATCATTATAGTTATTTGCTCATTCAACTCATTCATATGCTGTAAAGAAAACTCTATTATATACACTTTGTTGATGGAATGATCCATGTTACATGGTTTTGCTCCGTGAACAACTTCGGTTCTAGTTTGTGATATGTTGCATGCTCATCACATCTTCAAAAACATCATATCTTAAATTATTTGTGACCACATACTACCTAAGAAAGAGCTGTGTGAGAGGGGAAGAACTGTATAGATATTGAGAGAGAGAGAGAGAGAGAGAGAGAGAGAGAGAGTCTTAGGATTTTATTGATGTGAATGGAATGGTTGAAGATGCTAGACCATGTAATCTCCACAAGTTCCTTTACTCTAGGATTTTTGATTTCTCCTTCTCTCTTCCTCATCTATGCTTTATAGTGACCACATATTTAATAGTTTGAGCATGCTAGAGGTAAAGTGCGTACATCGGTATACAAGAAACAAAAAACATATCATACTAAATATATAACTATGGATCAAAGTTACGTAGGTGTGCTTGAGGACACTTGTTTTCCTATCAGTCTTTGATATAATAATGAGATCAAACACTCTGCCTGGGATACATCATCACAAGGTTTGATGCAAATAACCTCTTATGCTAACCCAATGACTTGGTCGGTTGAATCGATGAGTCGAGCTGACTATCTAAGCTCTTGGCTGAGATATCACGAGCAGAGTACATTGTCAAATTGTCCAGTTGAGCAGTTGTCATGAACCAGCTTGTTAAACTGTCTGGTTGATGAGTACAATCCAGGAGACTCATTGATCATACACTAATATTTAAAATCATAATATTGTTTTCCTGAAAATTCTTTTTGAAATAACTATTAGTGTGAAGCTATAATCTATTTAAAACTTTTGAAATAAGATATTTTAGCTATTTTCAGCATGAGCTCCACCAAGGAATTATAATTGATCTCCAAACATTTTTTATGATTAAATCCATGATCCTAAAACTAAATGTTCTTAATTTCATAGAGTACATCTCATCAAAACATTAACTTCCACTATAAGTTTAGTAAATTAATAAAATTATAATGTAATATTTATTCTAATAAATTGTTAAATTAGAGTCTTTTTTTTTTAATTAAATACTTTCTTAGTTAAATTTGTCAACTTAGGCTAATCAAGCCAAAACAATTGCATGCGCTAATGATGCCTATGTGACGTGGAACCTCCAGCCAAACACAAGCTACACTTTTTTTTTTTAAGTTATTTTATTTTATTTATTTTTTTAATTAATTTGTGGGCCCCTTTGAATAAAAATTGCTAATAAAAGCCTAAAGCCAACAAACATGTCATTTTCTTCCCAAAGCGCGACAAATATGTTCCATCTTGTTCATCAAGGTTATTTATATATAAAAAAGAACTGCACTAAAACAAAAGGAATTATAGTTTAAATATTTTAAAATTATTTGATTCAGTGAAAATAAATACTCTACAATTTTTATATTTAATTTTTAAAAAATAGATTAACATGGAATAAGGTTGTAGTGTACAATTGGTAATGACAGCAGTGACATCAGATTGCATGCAATAGCCTCACTTTCCATTGTATTTTAAATCCGCCCAGAAGTCATGAATTTAGAATATACATTTGTAACGGACAAAAAGTCCCACATCGGCTAGGTGTAGGGCCGAAACACAGTATTTAAGTCCTGGGCTGTCCACCACCCCAAAAGAGCTCTTTTGAGAGGTGACAAGTGGTATCGGAGCAAATTACTGTTTGTCAGGTGTGTGGACTCTCCATGATCCAGTGGGACCCTCGGTGGAGCCGATCTGTGACAAGGGCGTCATGTGATTGGGTGGAGAAGAATGTCACGGACAAAAAGTCCCACATCGACTAGGTGTAGGGCTGAAAAATAGTATTTAAGTCTTGGGCTGCCCGCCACCCCTAAGAGCTCTTTTGGGAGGTGAAAAATTGCTTTTAAAAATAAATACTGATACATTCAAAAGTCTTAAATTTAGAATGAAATACCCCTTTTATTTAAAACAAAAAGCCCCTATATTATCAGAACTATAAATAGGAGAGAGCGGAGAAGCATAGGCGAGAAGGCAGCAGATATAAGAAGCCAGAAGATTGTTGAATCCAAAAGCATTCAGGAAACACAGCCAAGATATAGAGCGTTTGCGTCGTTTCCTTTTCTTCTTGATCCTTTACTTGTGCTTTTTCTCTCTGTGTTTGTCGTGATGTCTGGTGAAGGGCACCGTCTGCCAATAAAAGTGTTCTTCTCAAAGTCATGAGTGATATGCGGGCAAAGGCTTGTAAGCCGAACGTGAAGCACAAGCCGATGGTGATGCTTCTGCATAGGCATGAGTAGGAAAAGAGCAGTGCCTAAGTTAAGGACCGATGATCGTGAGGGCCGAGCTGGTGCAGACTTTTCTCAAGAGAGGGCTGTGGGGCACGCTAGAGGCCATCCTGATGATCATCCTACAGAACACCCATCAAACGTGAATGTTCCTGCCGGGAGATGGAGTTTGTCCGTTTAGGTTTGTCTTGAGGCTGTGGTTCACCAGAGAGGTCCCAAGGAGACAACAGCCGAGCTGAGATATGGCATCGATCAACAAAGAACGATCTTCTCTATGAGGGTTGAGGATTAAGGAAGGCTAGTGAGGATGTTTTCTTCTTACACCACATTTGAATGGGGGTTGATTTTGGGTATGTGACTTGAATTGCCTTCTGCATTTTTTTTGTTTGGTGCAACAATCGAAGTCCTGACCGTCGACTCTGTATTGGTGTATACTGGTGTTGGCCCCGAGGATGACACGATTGTCGTGGACTAGGTTGTGGCCAGTAGAGTGAACACGGAACATGTGGCAGTGGAGAGAGAGAACATGGCGCATCGATGTGTATCGAAGCATGGTGATGGGAATCAAAGTGCTAAGCTAGGTGTTGAGCAGGGTGCTGGGGAACGAAGGATGGAGGGGCATTTATCTCTCATCGGGAGTCAGAGTGTGAGTTGTCAGATTTCTTCTAGTGCTGTGACAGAAGAGGAGGCGATCGGAGAGCGTCACGTGTCTTCTGACTTCATACTGCATCGTCTTGCTGAGATTGAGTGCTTTCTTCTTTTTATGGGGTATCCTTGAGGAGATGACAACGAAAGAATTGCTGAAGTTCTAGAGAGTTTTAACTAGGTGAAGAAGAAGGTTGTCGCACTTCACGAGAAATTTGCAATCTTCTAAGGGGAGATGCTTGTCGATTGTGGAGAGGTGATGCATCTGTGTTTGGAATTTTCAGTTGTGTTTGGAATTGTTGGCCATCAGAGAGGTCCTCGTTGCTGAGCCAAGGGATATCCATAAACCTGTTTAGGGTGGACAATGAGTTTATGTATGAACGGCTTCGTCACTGAGGGGTTGTCTCAGACGAAGCCGCGAATGATTGCTTAGTTAGATTTTCTTTTCTTAGCTGTAACCGAGGGTTTGGCGTGACGCTCCCTCTTTTTATGTAAATAAATAAAAATGAAATAAAATAAAGTATTTTTTATTTCTGGTGATGATTATTTTACTTGGGTAACGTGTAATTCCGTCGTGTCCGTCTTGTATATGACCAAAAGAAAATATGCTGAGATTTTCATACCTATTTTACACTATTTTTGATGATATTGCACTTTAAAGAAGTGTATTTTTTATGTTTTGTTGCAGGTATGATTAATTATGGTCATTGGAGCAAAAAGATGTAAAAACAGTGCAATTTGGAGCAAAAATGAGCAAGAAATGAAATTTTGCCGTCACCTTTTGATAAATCTTTTCATGCTTAATCTCTTTTACACTTCTTGCATATTTTTGAATGAGATTACACTTTAAAGAAATGTTANTATTTTGCCCTGTCACCTTTCGATAAGTCTTTGGATGCTTAATCTCTTTTACACTTCTTGCATATTTTTGAAGGAGATTACACTTTAAAGGAATGTTGTTTTCATGTTTATTTTGTAGGGCTATCTGTTAAGAACACAACGCAACTGAAATGGGGCGAAACAGAGCTAAAACGGAGTCAAACGGAGTGAAACGGTGGAGCTGCGCAGTTTGCCTGCCGAAGTCGAGATTTAGCCGAGAAGACCAAAAAATGACATAAAAGCTCGCCGACAGCGCTCTCGAGCCCGCCGACAGCGCCCGGGACGACTATGGACCGACTTTTGGCGGTTATGGGCTGAAATTCAATGTATTTGGACGCTTTTTGGAAGGGTGCTTGTGGCAACTCTTCATACTTCATCCCTACACTTTAAAAGAACGAATTTAGGTTAGAAAGAGGAGGATTTGTATGAGAGGAATATTAGGAAAAGTGTGGAGAAAGTTTATGTTTCTTAGAATAGGAGTAGAAATGTAGATTTCTAGCCTTTTGGAGAGATTGGAGAGGGGATTTTGTGAGAATTTGTAAGGAGATGTTCTAGCATTGCATGGATTGGCGAGAGACTTTGTGGGAGTGATTTTCTTCTTTCTTTCAAGGGAAAAAGCTAAGTATGGTGTTTTTCATTATTTTATGGAGAGATTTTCTTCTTTCTTTCAAGGGAAAAAGCTAAGTATTGTGTTCTTCATTATCTTATTATTTTGTAAACACTTATCTAGTGGATTTGCTTTGGTTAAATGAAGTTTTCGTTGTGTTTTCTTTCTGCTTGTGATGGGCTTCTTTTACTCTCTCTTCTTGTTTGGAAATAATGGCATGAGAAGATTATGCCGTTATTTTCATTTTACTTTACTTTTGTAATGAGTAGAACTCTTGTTTAGGATTTTGTGATGCATGTTAGAAGCGGATTTAATTATCAATGTGATGGTTTTTACTTGCACTTTATTTACATTACAATAAAGGCCTGGNAAAAGAATGAATTTAGGTTAGAAAAAAGGGATTAGTGTGAGAGGAATGTTAGGAAAAGTGCGGAGAAAGTTTATGGTTTCTAGAATAGGAGTAGAAATGTAGATTTCTACTCTTTTGGAGAGATTGGAGAGGAGATTTTGAGAGAATTTGTAAGGAAATGTTCTTGCATTGCATGGATCAGCGGGAGACTTTGTGAGAGAGATTTTCTTCTTTCTTTCAAAGGGAAAAAATTAAGTATTGTGTTCTTCATTATCTTATGGTTTTGTAAACACTTATCTAGTGGATTTGCTTTGGTTAAATGAAGTTTCCGTTGTGATTTCTTCGTGCTTTGTGATGGACTTCTCTTACTCTTTCTTCTTCTTTAGAAATAGTGGCATGAGAAGATTATGCTTTTGTGATGGGCTTCCCTTACTCTCTCTTCTTGTTTGGAAATAATGGTATGAGAAGATTATATTATTGTTTTCATTTTTAATTTTCTTTTGTAATAAGTAGAATTCAGGTTTAGGATTTTGTGATGCATGTTAGAAGCGGATTTAATTATAAATGTGATGGTTTTTACTTGTACTTTATTTACATTACAATAAGGTCTGTTGTAGTATTAAAATTCGTTGTAATTTCATTGATCCGAAAGGGCGGTGTAATTCTCAACAAAGTGGAACCACATTCAGATTCCATGGATAATTAAGTTCATGGGAGTTGAATGCAAATAAATAGGAAAATTTACTTTGATGGGCATAGAATTGGAGATTGTAGGGTGACAACCTAAAATCCCCAATTCGGTCCTATTGTTTGAGTACTGAAGCAGAGATGTTAGCCCTCAGGTGAGGGGAACGTGGGAGCTCCGAAGTGAGAGCCGGTATCCTCCCAACCTAGCCACAAATTCAGTAAACAAGCTTAGGATTAGTCAATGTTCTCTATGCCTGGACCAAATGGTAAAGAATATGATTGCTCCTATTTGGCACATACCATATTTAATGTATCTCATTCATTTACATTATCCAGTTCATTACATAAGAATAGTAGTTTTTAATATCTCAAAATTCTCCAAACTAATTCATCCAAAAAGGGTTATCTTTAGAATTAATATTTGCATTTAGTTATAGTTACTATCTTTACATTTAACACTTGCATTTAGGAGTAGTTGCTAGATAAAACATCATTTTAATCGACATTCTAAACTAAGGACTAATTATAGTAGATTAGAATTTGACTAAGGACTTCGTACCTCGCTTCCCTGTGGGATCGATAAAAGGGACGCCATTAGTGCCTCTATATTACTTGAGTGATACGTATACTTGCGTTTGAAATTGTGACTTTATAAAATCATTATAAATATATAAATCTGGGTTCATAAATTCTAGCATATTAAAAGTTGCATCAAATTTTTAGCGCCGTTGTCGGGGATTTAAATCTTCTAGCAGCGGTATCAAATTCTTGTATTTTTAAACATAAATAAAGTCGTTGTCAAGTTTTTGGCGCCGTTGCCGGATATTTAAATCTTCTAGCAGCGGTATCAAATTCTTGTATTTTTAAGCATATATAAAGTCGCTGTCAGTATACGGCATTTTGGCTTACCATGCGATCCCCTTGCGCGCACATGAGTGTGTATGTGTGCGAGAGCGCGCGTGTGCGTGGCGGCTAAGAATCATTGTCCTTTTCTTTTTTCTCTGGGCTTTGTTGTCTTTTTCTCCTTTCTCTACGTTTCAATATTTCTTTCCTTCTCCTTTTCTTATTTCTCACATAATATCAGAGGCTCCATATTTCAAAATTATTCTCAGGAGCATTGTGTTCGATTCCTGCTACAGAGAATTCCGTCATCTCAACGGCGGACAAAGAAGAGATCCAGGATCGTTATGTTTTGGATCCTACGGTTCTCATGTGACCAGCTGTCAGCCACAAACAGGCTACCGGTGGTTTTTCTCCTGACTTAGTCTTTTACAAGAATCATTTTAAGATGGGTCTTCAGCTGCCACTTTGTCGAGAGTTGTGGTTGATCCTCAACCGCTATGGAATCATATTGCCCATGTTCTTCCTAACTCGAACCGCCATTATGACTTGTGTTTTTTGCCGAAGGATGAGAATCCCATAGTCAATCGAACTCAACCATTTCTTTTTATTTCGGATCAATGCGATGAATATATTCAGTTCGTGTCGGCCCTAAGATTCAGTTGTTGGGGCTTGTAAACAAGGTAAAATGACTGGAAGACGAAGTTCCGATAGCCTCGTGTGTGGACAAATGGTGAATCCGCACTTCTCCACCAGGGAGCGGGTGAAGAAAGTGCAGATCTTACCATGGAATGTTTGCGATCATAGGGCATTGATTGAGGGTCAGCACTTGACGAAGAGGTCTTGGAAGAGAGGTGCTCCCTTCAACCACTTGACGAAGGTCGGTCTGATTTTGTTAGATTAGTCGAGAGAGATATTGGAGGTTGGTGTACTTATTTTCTTACTTTTTTGTGTGAAAATTATTTATGTGCCTCTTGTATGACTTGCTAGAGTATTTGGAAGGAAGTGTAAAGGACTGTTCCTGATCGCCTAGCATTCCCGACTCCAGAGGCTCACTAGCGCATCCGTCAACTGGAACAGTTTTGGCGGCGACGGGGTAGGCCTCGTTCATATCACTGCAGAAGCAATACGATCCAGTTTATTGCGCATTTGACAACAGAGCGATCCACATGTTCTAGTTTGTGTAGTAGGGAGATCTTGACATCTTGTAAGCGAGTTGAGTTGGTATTTTCATGAGCTGAGTTGTTGTTTCCTCTGCCTTTGAAGTATTTGTTCTTACCTTCTTAAGTATATAGGTCTAATTGAGGATCCGGATCAATGTTCTCCTTTTTATATCTGATAAGAGATTGATTTCTCCGTTGAGTAAGAGTACATACAAGTCTTCAGAATTTATGGGAGCCAATTGAGTTATTATGGCTAACTTGAAGGCTTGATAGGAGGCCGGTAACATTTGAGAATATAAAGCATGATATCTTCGATGTCCAAGTTGATCCTGTCATAGAGATATTATCAATTATGGTTTTGATTTTCATTAGATATTATGTCTTAATGAGATTTCACATGGTGACACTATGCAGTTTGTTCTTGAGTTAGATAACCCTAAATCGATTCGTAGCTTGTAGCCACTTCTCCAAGGTAAGACAAATTTCACTGCAGCATTTCATATGCAACACATAGGGCAAAATAGATGCAGAAATTGTTGAATACAGAGCAACAACAAGATTCTGATCTATCATGATCCATATGCTACAAGTAGGATCAATAGAGAGAGTGCCAGAGTTGCTAATGATCATTGAAGCTAGTGGTTGGATTGTTCCAACAAGAAAACCCAAGAATTCATTGGCACTAGTAATCTTGATCATTTTAGATCTCCATAGCTGATAATTGTCCGTAGATAACGCATTTGTGCCACGGATTTTATGTTTGAAATGAGAAATTTCATAGAGGGGATTTCAGATATTAGAAGACTTACCAGCCCTTCGTGAATTTGCGATGATCCAGAATCGTCGTGGCTGTGTAGCCTATAAAGGAGCTCTGATACCATATAAACCAGAGAGATCAGAGAAGCTGAGGCGAGAAGGCAGCAAGTTCAGAAGCAAGAAGATAGTAACAGGAACGAAAAAGAACTGTTATATCTCACCCCACTGTATTAATACATGGCAGTATTTATAGTAGAGAACTGGAATACTAAATTAATACAATAATAAAATATAAAGAGAGCTTATTCAAGTCACTGTGGACCCTATGTCTTGAGAATAGAAATCATCTTTCTCAATAAGGAGTAAAGTCATGAGAACAAAGGGCTCATTTGAAGGAGAGTTTCAACCGCAACGAAGACTTCGGCGAAATCACAAACACAAAAAGACCATCACTTTCGGCTCAATGTTCTGCGTTCGGTATCCCGATTTCTTCGATTCGCTGGTCTGTTCCCTACTTCTCCCCTATTCAAACAAATAATATTTTACAGAAACATAATTTATATTGCCTTTTCTTTGGATATTACTTTTAAATGAAATTTTCTCAATGACAAAACATCGTCAAACAAGACCAAATTCAATATACGCCTCAAAGCTACCCTGCCATTAGCAAAACAGTTAATAAAACATTCTTCGATCACTCTCAAGGCATAGAGTTTGTCTTTACAAACACAGCTTCTAATAGTAATCTCACCCAAAACTACGAAGAAAATTTACATGTACAGGCACTCCTATGACACCAGGAACCAATAAAAAGAAAACTATTATATCTTTTCTAGTCCAGTTTGTTGGCTTTGTATAACTCCAACTGAATGTAAAAAGTTACAGATGGAGTGGGGATACCTTCTCTTGAATCAGCCCCTTGGGACATATTAACACAGAGTCCACACACAGACCCCCTTTGGTGTGAGTACAGTCTATTTGTTTCATGGAGAACTTGAGTTTAGTGGGAACATCTGCGCTCCCAACAATAAAATCACCAACATGGTAGCGTATCCAACAACCTGGATCATCAAGTTTGCACTGGCACAAAGCATGCTGGCCGTCCGATGTCCACAGCTGGAAACGGACGGGCTTGATGTCCCACCCATGGATGTGCTCCGTGTTGCATATTCGTCGACCGAGTCGCCTTGTGGGTCGTCCTAGGTGGAGGCGAAAGTATAGGCTGTATGTGCCAGGAGGGAAGCAGAACTCGATTTCGGCGTCGACCTCAAACCACCATATCTGCTGAAGATAGGCGACTGAGTGGAATCTGCAAAAGCAAAGAACTCATATTCACAAATTATTTGTTCTTATCACGTTATTATATTTATGCAAGCACCCTTTAAAATTATCGCACAGCATGGTGCTGCTATCCTGACAGGAGTGATTTACAAAACTCAAAAAACATGAACTAAAGCAACCTGTATGAATCTATATATAAAGCTATATAAAATAATTAACTCTCCCATTTGAGATTTCAACGAATCAGCTGTAGTCAGCTCAATGATGAATTTTATAATGTTCCACTTGTTAACCATTTTTTATATAATTACACAGATATAGTGGTTGCTAAACGTGAATTGAAAGGAGGATTCACATGCCAAATTTCTTACAGGTATTTAGGCCTCTAGCACCAAAATCTTTATGTTTAATTATATAGCACTTTAACCTCGAAGTCATGTTCATAATACCACAAACAATAACTTCTCTAAAATAAATACACTTTTCAAGCATGTTTTTTATTTAATTCAACACCAAGTGTACGATATGCAAATACATAATAATTCAGTGGTTATGTATTTAAGTCCCCCTTAAACGAATGTAAATGATGACCGATGTCATGTTGGACAATTCAAATAGCCATGTCAACCAAGGTAAAAGAGTTCACAATATCATGAAACAAACAGACATGGAGTCACTCTCCTAAAACTCTATGCACAATGATCAAATTTAACATTTTCTAATGCAATAATACCAGGATAGACCATCGTAAAAGAATTTCTATCAACAAACCAGCATAGCGTCCAATCTAGTCTTCTTGGAAAACCAAAAAACAAATAAAGAAATTGAAAGCAAGTTCCACCCCCCATCCATGGGCAATAATAGCACAGTTCAACAAGAGCCAAGGATTCCCATCCATGGGGTGTTCTCATGCATGAATCTGGCAAGCAAAGCTACAGCTAAGCACCAAATTGGGGAGGATTGAAAATGAAAAAACTAAACCAAAACCAGCCTTTAAGATACAAAAAAGCATTCAATTAGAAATGCAAATTTATATGTTGGACCACTTCATACCCGCTTTGCAATTTAAGCAGTTGGCATCCACATTCATAAATACACTTCTACCTTTATGTAAGAAGAAATGGATAAAGAAGAAAAAGAAAAAGAAGTAGTCTTCCTCAAGAGATGAACCTAATTGAATAAAGTTAAAAAATCCAAGCTCAGCTGAATGAGAGGATCATTACACAGCAAATCATTATTTTCTTTAAATTCTGAAGATTTCCCACGAGAAAACACGTGGGCATTTACATACATAGCGCACAATTCTTATGTATTTACTTATCTCACATAACACTCAAATCTTAAATAAGACATAAAAAATAGCACTATTATCACTTTCATGCACATTTATAGCATCAAAGTGCGATCTATGTATTTAAATATAAAAGTTTTGGCGTGAGATGTGTAAATATCTAAGAATTGTGAGCTACGTATGTAAATTTCCCAAAAATATAATAGCATATTCTTAAATTATTTGTGATGATTGACTGACTCACAAGCAACTTGGAACAAGGTCAACAAGAAAATACTCAACTCGTCCTTTTTTTCAGTTCAGTTCATTTACATACATAACACTAAAATTCCTATGCATTTACATATCTAACACCTATACTTTACTTTTTAAATTTATGCCACCCAAATGTTTCATATCACATCAAGAATACCACTGTTTTAACTTTTAAAAAGGAAATAAAATCTTTTTTTGCATAGATAAGGTATGTAAATATTGAAGTTTTAGGTGTTAGATATATAAAAACATAAGAATTAAGTGGTATGTATGCACGTCTTCCTTTTTTTTACCGTCCTAAGCTTCCCAAGTTTTATAGCATGCAATATATCAACGCTAGATCTCACAATGTCAGGAGTTTCATGCACTAGCACACTAGATTATACAGTGAAACAAAATAGGCATATTCTTGACTTCCCGTCCATCAATTAGTCAGCTGGAAATATTTAAATACTCAAACAGGCAAAATTGATGGAGAAGGCAACATTGAAATGCATAGATTATGGTCGCGCTGAACAAACCCAAAACCTAGCCAAGTAAAAATTAAGGTATAAATACTTGAAACATTGCTATTTATAAAATTATCACCCGGTGTTATTATTTAAACTATCGAACTGATGCATTTATATATGCTGCGACATTGGGAATATGATAAAAATGAAAAAATATGGGTTGAAGTTTTAACGTGAACTTTGATATTTAAAAGAGAACTTGAAATTTTGATAAAAGGGGGTCGCAGTTCTGTAAATAGCAATATTATAATTACCCCCGGCTCACCCGCCACCCAAAAAAAACACACTAGATGATCCTACCACAAAAACTTTGATCAGCAAAGAGTCTTTAATAACATTCAAAGTAAAAAGACAAACATTCTGCTAACAATAAAATAACAAGTTTGTGGTTCAAGGAAGAGGTAAAAACAGAACAAAAGAAACCATAAATTAACCAGAATAAGAACTATGGATAACGCAACTTTGCAAACTACAACGCTGACTAGGCAAACCAGAAGAATAGGTTCAGCTTCAGTTCAGCTGATGGTTGTCAACAAAAACTAAAGCGATTGCCTCAATGGTATCAAGAAAATAATAATTTTATGTATTTATTACATAGAAAATTACATAAAATGTATACCTTGATTCCTCAGTTGGAATATTGCTCCAGTATCTCCGATCATCTATCCCAGTAATAAGCAAAGCCTTCGAAGAAACAGACATGCAAAGCCTACCCCTGCGCTTCTCTAGCCAGAATTCCTGCAGCCAACAATACCCAAACGCCTAAAAAACGGGCCGCAATAGTCGAAAACAGGTGCCAGCATTTGTCACCTGGATAAAGGACTGTTGCACTACAAGCACAATGTAAGTCAAATAAAATTTAGGTGCTGTCTGGCAACACATGAGATTTAAGTTATTTGGATTTACTAAATCCCGTAAAACCAGTTTTATTAAATCTTGATTGGGTTAAATCCGGAAGACTCTCTGGCAGCGGATTTACTAAGTACTATAAATCAAATAAAACTGTTTGGCAACTTCTTTCAGGATTTAAGAAGTCATTATGGCTGTTGGAACACTCGGAAGCCCCCAAAGTTAGATCCCATTTCCCAAAGTTAGATCCCAAGTCCCACCAAGTTAGATCCAATAAAACTATTTGGCAATTTCTCTAGGGATTTAAGAAGCCATTATGGCTGTTGGAGACACTCGGAAGCCCGCGAAGTTAAATCCACCAGTTCGTGGGATTCAGTAAATCTGGAATCTACAGCAGAAATCAGTAGAACCCGGATTTACAGCATCCGGTGATTTATTTTGTCCAAAATGACTGTCTGGTGGGATTCCACTTAAATCCTTCATCAATCCTGGGTTAAATCAGTTGCCAGACAGCCCCTTGGTAAAATTGTCACATCCAGATTCCATTATTGAGAAAATTAAACATAAAATGCCGTTTGCATAACAATTATTGATAAATTAGTTAACTTTTTGTTTCAGAATTTAGGATTTATAAAAAGATGAATTTTTTTTTTAAAATACTGAATCCAATCAATAATACAACTGAAACAACACTAATCAAAATAGCAGGATCCAAAGTTCCAAAATTATGTTTGCNTTTTAAAATACTGAATCCAATCAATAATACAACTGAAACAACACTAATCAAAATAGCAGGATCCAAAGTTCCCAAAATTATGTTTGCTGATTTTAAGCTAAAACTTTCTCAAATCCTACTTAAAAAACTATAGCATAAAGCCCCAAAAACTTGCAAGAAAACAAAAAGCGCAAATACAATACCTAACAGGGAAAATTATACATTTTTTATGGAAAAAAAAAGATTGAATCCCCCGCTTAAGAAAAGAGTCACTACGGATCGGAAAAATAGCTCAAAAACTAAATATCATCCCCTTTCAACCAAGAATAAAAACCCTATTCTTGCTTGAAATTTATCGATCAATCAAATTTAAACCCTAGAAGACCCAATCATCAGATAACAATAAACGGACAAAAACCACCGAGGAAATCCGAACGCAAGTCACAAAGGAACNACTATAGCATAAAGCCCCAAAAACTTGCAAGAAAACAAAAAGCGCAAATACAATACCTAACAGGGAAAATTAGACACATTTTTTTATGAAAAAAAAAAGATTGAATCCCCCCGCTTAAGAAAAAAGTCACTATGGATCGCAAAAATAGCTCAACAACTATATATCATCCCCTTGCAACCAAGAATAAAAACCCTATTCTTGCTTGAAATTTATCGATCAATCAGATTTTAACCCTAAATGACCCAATCATCAGATAACAATTAACGGACAAAAACCACCGAGGAAATCCGAACGCAAGTCACAACTAAACAAAGGAACCCCCTACCTTCGTTCCCCCATCAAAAGGGTTCGGACGACAAAGCTGCGCGTAGATTTCCTTCTTAGTCAGCAGAACCTCGTTCTCCACTTCCTCCGAAGCTTTTTCCAACAGGTACTGGTAGTTTCTAGGGAGCTTTGTCTCCCACACGAAGTCCCCCGAAGCTGCTCCTCGGAAAGCCCGGCTGAGTTTCGCAAGCCTGCAGATCCCCGGTGCATCGAGGTACAGCATCAGCTCAGCGATGCAACTTTCCGGTAAGTCCCCTAGCCCCGTCTCCTGAACTCCTCCGTGCCCTCTGACTCCCTTACTACTCGAGGCTCCCGCCCCCATTCTCTCACCAACAAAACGCTAAAAAATCTAGTCCTATTCTAAACGACGATCGACTAAGCCCTAACTGCAAACCATTGGGCCAAGCAGATATCACTCTAATCCGAAAGAAAGATTGCAGAAAAATGACGGTTTTGTTGATGAACAAAGAAATTTCATCTCTAATCTGATCGAAGAATCGATGCGGCGTATTGTCTCCACCACTTTCCCACCTCTTCTACAGCTTCAAGGGGAAGGAGGAGGAAGAAGAAGCGTGGGAAAAACGCTGGAGGAGAGATTTTTTTGTTTGTTTGTTTTGCAGTTTTTTTTTCTAAGGATCGGATCGGATCGGATGAAATTGTTATATCGGGCGTGCTTAGAACATAGGAGCATTGGATGGTCTGCCGAAATTATGGTGTTCCCATAATACCCTCACATGTTGGGAGAGTTGAGACCGCGCGGGAACTGTGTAAATGGCAGTACAAGGACGAAGGGACTAAATTACCCCTTACTGGTGGAATAGTTGAAAGGCTGTAGACCTGAGNCCCCGTCTCCTGAACTCCTCCGTGCCCTCTGACTCCCATACTACTCGAGGCTCCCGCCCCCATTCTCTCACCAACAAAACGCTCAAAAACCTAGTCCTATTCTAAACGACGATCGACTAAGCCCTAACTGCAAACCATTGGGCCAAGCAGATATAACTCTAATCCGAAAGAAATATTGCAGGAAAATGACGGCTTTGTTGATGAACAAAGAAATTTCATCTCTAATCTGATCGAGGAATCGATGCGGCGTATTGTCTCCACCACTTTCCCACCTCTCCTACAGCTTTAAGGAGAAGGAGGAAGAAGAAGAAGCGTGGGAAAAACGCTGGAGGAGATTTTTTTGTTCGTTTGTTTTGTAGTTTTTTTTTTTTCAAGGATCGGATCGGATCGGATGGAATTGTTATATTGTTCGTGCTTAGAACATAGCAGCATAGGATGGTCTGGCAAAATTATGGTGTTCCTATAATACCCTCACATGTTGGGAGAGTTGAGACCGCGGGAACTGTGATCAAGAACGAAGGGACTAAATTACCCCTTACCGGTGGAATAGTTGACAGTCTGTAGGCCTGAGAGCCCGCCACGTAGACGTTTCTCATCCACGCAAAATTACAAATAATAATGATAGTAGGTAAAAGTGCAAATTTTAGAACAATTTAAATCATAACTAATACCAGTTATAGTCGCATGATCTGTCCTTTAGCTTTTTTTTTCTTAATGAATTGCTTTTAATTTTAGACATTGAAAAATAACTTTTGTCCTTAGTGTATGTGCGCTTGGCCTTTCCGACTTAGGCCCTGTTTGGAGCGGTGGTAGGGTTGCGGCGGCCCGCTTGTTTGGGGTGTTTAGGGTGGCGGGTAAGCCGCGGTGGCTCGTTAATCTCCTTGAATGCGAGTCACGGGTTTGACCCCACGGCCCCCCTTCGCTCCTTCGACATTTTACCCGGGTGTCCTCCATATTCCTGATTTTGCCGTAACTCTTCTTCTTCGTCGTTCCGCTAAGATCCCTGGTTCGCCTGTAATCCCGATTCTGCCGTAACTCATATCTTTCATCGTTCAGCTGCGATCCCTCACTGGTTCATCTGCCATCTCTCCCCCGCCCCAACACCCCCCCTCCCACGCTGCTCACTTTCCATGGTTCGTCCTCCTCTTCTCTTGCATTTCTCATGCTACCCAATTTATCTTCCTCATTGTTAGCTTGGGGTGAACGCATTTTCTGCGATACATGTGATTTCTTTGTTGGTTGGATCTGTTATGTTAGATTTTCAAATGTTGCTCCACGGTGTGAATGTGTGAATTGGATGTGAATTTTTGCTTGTTCTTGGTGGCCTGAATTAAGGATTGGTTTGCACTTTGAAAAAAAAAATTGTATCGCTATGAAGTGAATTTTTTACTTCTGAAGTATCTAATATATCGTTAGAATAGTGCTGTTACAAATAACATTATCAAATAGGGCAGAATGATCAGTTGTTCAGAAACAGCTGTCGCACAGTTGTTTTCACACAGTTGCAACTAACAACTTGTGAGTTTTCCCGCTACAGCTTCCTAAGGGCAGTTTCTCCGCAACAGCTTCCTGGGACATCTGCAAGCCAACTAAGCTCCAGCTGCCCCAAACAGATCCTTAGTGATTGTCATGCTCTATATATTTTTTGAATAGAAGAAGTTGTATTGTGGGGTTGAGGTGCTTGTTTTGGGTGTCCTGGTGAGTTGATCCACTATAGTTTTAACGTCTTCAAATTGTATCTTTCATCCTTATATAATGCATAAACACATTGTATGTAATAACAAAAAGCATTAAAATGATATAAACATATATTAAATACAATATAATACCACATTACATTTTACATTTCAACTATCTTAAAATAAGGTAAAAACTAGATTAAAGTTTCAGAAGATGATATTAAATATAATATTTTACCTAATCCACGTAATAATGCCCTGATTCTTAAGAATTTCCCCCCAAAATAGACTGAGCTAGTATGTGGGATTATGACATAAGTTTGAGCATACTTTAGTTCCCCCATTGTTAGAGTATAGTGACTCTAAAATCTTCTAAAGTTTCTATTGTTTGATGTATTTTAATATACCCATACATTCAAAGACATTAGCCTTTTCAAATTTTTGATGTACCTATATATTTTAAGGCATTAGCCTTGTAAGATTTTTGATGTACATGTGTCTATTGAGGTATTAACCTGCTAATATATTTGAGTGAAGACCTTATTAACCGCTTAGTCTCATGAAATCTTTTTAATGATGACACTATCAACTACTGACTTTCCATGATGGTTTCCTTAATGTGTCTTCCAAGGATATTATAAGAGACAATGGTGTACTTCAATGACATGTATTGACTCAAATAATAATATACATTAATGATGCCTATTAATAATGTTGAGTGTTAATGAAATGCATCAACGTTATAAGAGATTCTTAGTGTTAAAGTTAGTGAGTATATATTTTGATGTTGACAAACAACAACACCAACAAGCATTAATTATTGAATGTAGCTAAAAGACATGGCGGGTGGGGGGGGTTGGTTAAAGGGTGGCAATTTGCTAGTGTTAATCCAATGATGATGAAAATCTAAGATCGTCAAGAGTGTCATCCAGATAGTTGTATCAGTGATGGCCAGGTAATAGCAATCCAATAATGGTTTGAAGATAGTGATACTCTAATAGTGTTGGGCACTAGCTTTGATGCAAATTGAGCAATAATCTAACAAAGCAATTAATCAATTGGTGGCTGTTCAAAGGTGGTGGAACATTGAAGCATAAGATTCTTTCGAGCCTCAAGAGTTTCTTTAAATCTCCTCATTAAGATTATATCTCCCTACAAGATAATAAAACAAAATCCCTTTTATTATTGAGTTATAACTAATAGATGGCAGTGATCCAATGATGTATGCTAAGCAATAACCAAGCTATATTTCATAGATGTGTAAAATTAATTTTATCGAGGAGTTGCCCATTAATGTTGACTTATGTGTATGAAGTTACAGGAAATCAATAAAGGATATTTAAAATATCCAAGGATATTTATTAGAAAGATACTCGATACCATTAGCCTATATAGAAGAGGTCAAATAGAGTTCACTTAGGATGTTGACTTTATGTTGTTTACCAAAATGTTACTCAATAATGTTCTTGTAAAGAAAAATCATAAAAAAATTCATCAAAAATGTTTGACATGTCGAATGTTACTTTTTGGAGTGTTACTCAACGATATTAACCTACATAAAAAATATGAAAGATTTCATCACGACGTTTAACTTATATGAGTTGTTTGTCAAAGTGGTCACAAAAAATTCATCAAGGATGTTTGATCTATCTGGTATTATTTTCAATGTGTTAGTCGATTATATTAACCTATATAGAAGATGTCAAAAGAAATTCAACAAAGATGACCTATATGAATTTGTTCATCTGAGTGTTACTTGATAATATTAAGATGTATAGAAAAGGTTATAGGAAATGCACTAATGATGTCTTACTTTATTGAGGTTTTTTTTTTAATTGTTACTTGGTGATGTTAAACTATGTACAATATGTCAAAAGAAATCTACCAAGTTTGTTTGATCTATCCAAGATTTTTTGTCAGAAAGTTACTTAACATTGAATGATTTCGAACTGAATCCCCACAGGATTGACTGTAACTTAATTGTAAAGGTGCAATAATCTTGGGTATTCCAAACCAAAGCTGACTATTTTGTTATATAGAGAGCTGAAGTCCAACTAGGGACTTTATGCTAGTACTGAAGGTCATTGAAAATTTTTATAAAATATATAAATTTTAACAAAAAAATCTTCATTGTTGCATTAGAAGCATCAAAATACTTTAAATGATAAGATTTATTTGTGTAAATTGATGTATATTTATAACTTTAGTTAAGATTGTTGCCTTATCAAAGTTTTCTTTACATAGTGATAGATAATATAAGAGTGTGTCAGCTGCAATCGAGCTTGATACTTTATCCTTACAGTTGAGATTACCTCTAGTAAATTTTTATTTTTCTTAAATGTTTATTTGATGAAGTCAAATAGACTGCCCCATTATAATTGTCATGCTATGTAAGTTAGCATGAACAGCTTTGAGTTGCCCTGAAACCATGAAATTTTAAATCTAGTTGAAAATAAAAGATTTGCTCCTTAGAAGTTCAAAAGGTTGATTTAAATGATCTTTCAAGCTTGTATTTAATAGTGGCAATCTGATGATGGCGAATAGGCTACTTGAAATTGATGAGTAAGATTAACAATTTATAAGGGATGGATAACTTATTTTGGTGAATAAGGAAACGTGATCTTATCTAATGATGATATCATCCACAATCTTTGAAAGACATAACTAATGTGTCTTCATAAATAAGGTTATGCTTGTATAGGAAGGAAGGATCACAAACTTAATGTCCTTGGCTTGAAGATTGTTGTTGAAATAAGACGCTCTATTAAATATTACAAGTATTATAATGCTTGTAAAATTTTTAAAGACGAGCTACTTTCTCACAAATGATGTCAAACTGTTGCATACTAAAAGATTTTCAATGGTAATAAAAAACCTTATGCCTTAGTTTCGTAAAATTTTTTAGCACATATGAAAAGAAAAACAAGAAAGAATTAAGTTTTTTACATTAAAAAATTGTAGAAAGGAAAAAAATCGCAAGGCATGACCCAATCAAATTAATCCACCAGGAAATTTAAAGAGGTTCACTCTTCTCTTGAATTAAAAAATATGAGATTAGAAAATCCACAATCACAATTTATAGTAGTAGTTTGACTACATCAACCATATTTGAGCTACAACAACTAGATTTGGTGGCTAAAACAGTTGCAATTCATTGTAAGCAGTCACTGGTTGTGGTCAATAATGGCTACTGTCCATTTACCTACAATTCTCTTCAAAAGCTATGCCATAGTAGTTAGCTTGCTCTCCCTCCACATGTGAAAAATGGGGTCTATCTATAATTTTTTAGAGTGATATTTTGATAATTTGGCTAAACTCTCAATAAACTTCATCAAACTGTATGTGTTTGTTCTTTTAAATAAAGGTAAGTGTTACAACAACATCATAATTGAGAGATCTTAGACTTGTTGGATTACTCTCATTAAGTTGCTCAATTCGATTCTAAGCATATCAAATTTAGAAATTGCTTAATTTTTTAATTAATACTCCAAATTTTTTATCTATACTTCAAGTGTTTAATCTGTACTTATTTAGGCTCGTATTGAATCACTTTTAGTGTTATTAGGCTTGTATTGTTGATATGCTCCATTTAGTTATAATTTTTTTTGAAATCAGAGTTTGGATAATTCAACCTTATGAATGAGGGGGCCAACCACTGTCTATGAAAGACATAACTAATGTGTCTTCATCAATAAGTTTATGCTTGTATGGGAAGGAAGGAGCCCCAACTTAATGCCTTTGGCATAGAGATAGTTGTTGGAATAGGATGTTTTTTTATTGTTGCAAGTATTATACATGATATTGATAACAATAATGCTTGTAAACTTAACAAAGGCAGATCAATTTCCTACATATGATGCCAAACTGTTACATATTATAAAATTCTCAATGGTAAACAAAAATCTTAAGCCTTGGCTCAGTACAATTTTCCAACACACAAATTGAAAACTAAGAAAGAATAATTTTTTTTTATTTAAAAAATTGTATAAAGGGAAAAAATCACAGGGCATGACCCAATCAAAATAATCTACCGGGAAATTAAAAATATAGAAATTCATTCTTCTTTTGAATTAAAACTAATACAATTAAAAAAAACAAAAAGCAAAATTATATACTAGTAGTTTGACTACATCAGCCCTAGTTAGGCTACAACAACTATATTTAGTAGCTAGCCACTAGGTGTGGTCAACAATGACTAGTAATCATTCACCATACTTCTCTTCACAAGTAATGTTGTAGTTGTCACCTTACTCCTCCCCGACATGTTAAAAAGGGGGGGCTATTTATAATATTTGAAAGAGACATTTTGATAAATTTGGCTAATCTCTCAAAATACTTCATCAAACTATCTGTATTTATTCTCTTAAACACTTCACTTTTTTACTATATAAGTGCCTTAACAACATCAAAATTGAGTGATCTTACGTTTGTTATATTCCTCTCATCGAGATGCTAAATTTGAATGCAATCATGTCAAATTTAGGGATTGCTTGGTTTTTTAATTAATACTCCAAAATTTTTAATTATGCTTCAAGTATTTAATATATGCATATTTAGACTAGATTGAATCACTTTCAGTGTCATTGGGCTCGAATTGTCGAGATGCTCAATTTAATTGTAATTTTTTTGAAATCAAAGTTTGGATCAATCTAAACTTAAGGGTCCGTTTGGGGCAGCTTATGCGTTTCAGGATAAATTGCTTAGCCTGAAACGCAGCCCGCGGGCCGGCCGCAGAGGGCGACCCGCGCTCTGCGTTTAGTGTAAAAGCCCAAACGCAGTTTCGGATAAGCTGGCGAAACGCGCGAACCAAATTGTACGACGACGTTTTGAAAACGCCGCTCGCACTTATAAGCTGCCCCAAACGGAAATCTGAAACATTTCTGATTTGAAATGCGTTAGGATTATAATATAAATGTTTTTATGAAACATCAAGTCTAAAGTTTTAATGGCATGCCTCTTTGATTCCACCAGATTTGTTCTTGCCAAGATTTTCATATATTATCATAAATTTAGTGGCGCACTCATGCTTCGATTGAATGAGATATTTTTCCATCTAGAGATCCACCAAATTCTAAAAGATTGTAACATTTTATTCTTCCGTCCAATTCAATGCTCCTTGGGAAGCTCTAATTAACCGCTAAGCATTAATTAAGTAAAAAACAATTGGTAATTAAAGCTTACTTGGAAACACTAATAATGTTCATCAAATTTTTTTATATTAAAGTTATGTTCGTTGTATCAGGGGGTGACGAAGTGCAATCTAAAATGACAAAAATTTATTATTCTAGCGAAAGAACTTGGGGAGACCGACATTGGTCTCCCGTAATTTCATCAAACGAAAAATTTTTGCAGACGTAGTAGATGGCTCCAACTGAACCGTACTTCACCGCAGAGCGAATTGCTCAGGTTGATTTAGGGCTTCCCGAGCGGCAGAAATGTGCACCTTAACTTGTCAACATGAATTAACTTGCCCAAGTGATCCCTATTGGCAGTCAAGAAGATTTCTTAAGAAGCTACTATAGTCATTATAGTAGTTGAGCTATCTCTATAATTCACTAGTATTGCGATATTCCCTAAGAAAAAAAATTATGTATATTTTTTTAAAATATTAGATTTTCTTAAGGAGACTAATTAAAATAAAGAACATATTATTTCGATCTAATATGCTACAAGAAAACCATGTTTTGAGACCCCAATCTTTCGCAAAAATGACAACATATGCCACGGTAAACATGTCATTTAGTTGAAAAAATATTGTGTCCAGAGTCCGGATGTAAAGCTATGTCCTGACAACAGGAGCGTTACATCGAAGGAGCAAAGGAGGAAAAAAAAACTGCCCACGATGTATCGCAGTTGTTGTCCGGACGTAGCCGAATGCAATATTTTTCCCATCTTGTCAGTGGCTAATTTACTTATCGTAAATTTTCTTGCAACAAGCCAAAACATAATTGAGGTCTCAAATAGTTACAATGAGGTCACTGGAAGATGGACAAGCAATCGATTGCAAAATATTGGTATAAAAGCTGTTGAATAGATATTTTGTAGCTGCAAAAGATACAAACACAATCTGCACAAACACCACAACGTCGTTTTCCATAAGAATGTAAAAAATTTAAGAAATCGAAGATCAAATGTCATAATTAGTTCAAAACAAGAATGCTTATACGAAAGCTATAATGACCATTCTACGCCTCTCATTAACATATCATTAATGAATTTTGTCATTTGACTCTAATCAGAAACAAATTTTGGGTAATAAATGCTCAAATTTGAATTAAAAATCATCAAAAACTCAAATTTTTGCAAACATATTGTTAAATTGACTGGATTGATGAGACAGATCTGATGACACCGGAATTGATGCAATCCGCATCAAATCGGGCTTGGATTAGACTGTTAAGTCTTTTTTTTGGAAGCTTTTGGTGTCTAATTAAAATATCAAGTGGATTTCAAATATGACTGGTCCAATCGAGTGTATCGACGAGATGAATCCAACGAGCCAAAGATCACTTAATTCTGACATTAACAAACTCAAATGTCCATAAAATATCTTTCGATCGAGGGAATCTCTCTGGTGCGTCTGATGAAGTGGTTCATATTCCATCCATATTTGCACAGATGCCTCTCCTGAACTCTATAAATAGTGTATTAATCACTTTTATGAAGGAGGAACTAAAACTTGAGCTTAGAGGAGGATCGTGTGAAGAAAGAGCTAAATTTCATTGTCATTTCTGTATCAAAGATTCGACGAATACTTCTTGCCACTGTAGCTTCTGACGACTGCTCACCAGACATCGTCGACAACTGTCAATTGTCCCTTGCTCGTTGCACAGAAGTCTTGCGCGAATTCAAGATATTCATTGTAGAGTAACAAAGCACAGTGTAGAGTAACAATCAATGTGACGAAGTAACGAAGCATCGTAAGAAGAAGAGCATTGTCTTAAATGCGGCATGGTGACACTCCCAAAGGTGTATCAAGGCACCGACAACTATTTTCAACCATAATCGCTCTCGACCGCTGCAAAATGATTCCTTCGACATACGAACATTGTACTTCATTAGAAGTAAACTTTATGGGTTAGATATGATATGAAAGATTTGAACGGTATAAATGTTAGAAGTAAACTTTATGGGTTAGATATGTAATTACATAAGAATTTGGTGATATGTATGTAAATAACCTCTCTTTTTTCCATAACATTCATATTTTTTTTTCCTTTTTTCCAACATCACTTTTTAAAAGGTTTTGAAGTGCTTTCTTGTTTTTTCACCTAAAATATTTGAATGATTTTGGTTAAAATTGTTTTCACAAAATTAGCTAAATATGTAAGCAATATAATCATGCATATAATTGTATAATGTTAATATAATAATATGTCTATTATAAATTTAACTTAGAAACTTAACATCAATAAAGTTATTATGAAGTGAGAGTGCCTAATTGAATGGAGGAAAATTAAAAATTACAATTATTTTAATAAATATGCCCTAAAATAACAAAATAAATTTATTTCATTGAAATAGAAATATTTTGTGAATTATTAAGTTTACATGAATCAATATTCCTTAGGAATTTAGTGGAGGAATATTCATGCAATGTCGGAATGTTCTCAGCCCGACCTTGGGAGTATTGAGAGACCAGTCTAAATCGACCATGAAGAAATGGTGGTCGAAGCTGATGATTATTTTTTTCGGCCTAACCACTTATTGGTAGGGTTGTCAATAAAGCTCGTTGTTCGTAAACAGTTCGTGTTCGGCTCGTTAAGTAAACGAGTTGAAAACGAACAAGTTTTTAAAACTCAAACTATAAACGAGAAATTTAACATTGTGATTTTCTTGATGTGATATGAAAGATTTGAACGGTATAAATGTAAATAATAAAGTTTATGTACTAGATATGTAAGTATGTAGGAATTTAGTGGTATGCATGTACATGCCCCCATATACATACCATATATACAACATTTTTTATATTTACATTTATAATATTTTAGGGTCATAAATTTATGCACAAGTACTTCACTTCTAGAAAGATAATGAATTTATTTGATGTATAAAAATTTGAGCGATATACATGTAAATACGAATGTTTAGGTAATGTAGCTTTGAACGTTTAGGTCGTTTTCTACCCTTGGTTGGTCTTCTTGATTTTCCTCGGTGCTTTTCTACACCAGCTAGACTCCTTTCATGGAGGCAACTCTTCTTTTGCACCTTCTTTTACATGAATCCCGCACAATCAGAAGCATTCGAGGTATTACATGAGTCCCCTTTCAATTTTTTATTTTTCTTTGCCTCACCTTAGATCTCATTTGCAGTTCTGTTTGATCGAACGGGAAATCGGTCCGAGTTACTACTCGATTGGTTTGATTGGGAACACACAAGTTCGCAGAGGTGGTCGATATTTGCATATGGTTGCCATCTTGGTTGGTCAGATTGAGCAATTGCTAATTGGAGTATCAAAGTTATACTTCTCAAGGGTAATCTTTTGTGGGGTTGGATGTTTAGCATTTGTTTGCAGGACATCCCTTGAAGTGAAAAGTTGTTAAAGTGTAGGGGCATTTACATACATACCATACAATTCCTATATATTTACATGTCTAGCAGCTAAGACTTTTTTTTTATTTATTTACATTTATAAGATTCAAATCTTTCGTATCACATAAAAAATGCCACCATTTTATCTTTTAAAAAGTGAAATGCACCTTTTCATACTTATATATGGCGGCATGTATGTAAAAATTGAAGTTAAGGTGTTACGTATGTAAGTTCATAGAAATTGAGTGGTATGTATATAAATCTTCCAAAAATATACAATTTTAACCGAGTTAAGTGTGTCTTCATGCAACAATTTGGTGCCATATGTGGTGAGACTGTCCCAGACATACTAAGTGGTATCTAAAATAATCAACCATCATTTGAGGTTTGGGATTTGAATACTCTTTGCCTAATCATTGTTGAAGTTTATTTTCCAATTAGTCCAACAACAAGACACATGTGGTAGCTCCCCACTTTAGACATCTCAAACAAGTCATACCAGTTTCCCATCCCCTTCCTCTAAGCTTTCTGATTGACTCCTTGAATTTTGTATTGCTTCCCGCTTATTGATGACGAATGTAGGCTCTAAAAACCCATGTGGCTCGGTGAATGAATATTGGAACTAGTTTCTCTAGAGACAAATTAGTTGTATCGATTTGGTTTAAATGCTTTACTTTTTAATCATTTGATTGATCGTCACTTTCGCATGATTGCATGATATTTAACAAGATTGGTAAAGCTATCATGATTACATGATGCGGCCTTCTAGGCAGCATTAGTGGATTTCAAATGATATAGGGTTTCTAATATAGATCTATTATGTATTCTAGAGCACAAATCAATGAATATGCATTTTTTGCATGACAAATGCTCCTAATCTCAACAATTTATTCACCATCATCTTTGAAAACAATAAAGATGTTGCAGTCCAAACTATGTTGGAGGATTAATAAACTTATATTAGAAATTTGTATTACAAAACTTAGGTACTTGATTAAAGTTCACTCATTTGACAAACTTTAGATTGTCGAAAATCCGTCAACAATCAAAGTTACTTTCAACTAATCAACATAACATAGAAGGAAATGAAGAAAAAAAAAAGAAAAGGATCAGAACTCACTAGAAAATTAGGCTTTAGACTTGTACTAGGAGATAACCTTGCATGGAATTCTTTAAGTATCACACTTAATTAATGATTAAATCTTCAAACAAAAAAAAAAAAAAAATTTGCACACCATTAAAGATATCTTTATCATGCCATTGAATTATGTTTTTGTGTATGTCTTAAATATACATTTATTTATGAAAACTCATTACATAACATCTTGAACAATTAGACAAAGTTCACAAAGCAAACTTTATTCTTAATGTAGAATAGTACAAGTGTTTGCCATTGACTTACTATTTTTTGGAATATAATTGATATGAGTTGATAATAAAAATCATAGAAGAAATATGGTATGAGTTTTACAAGTCCAATGGACCCAATTAATTTCAAAAATGTTGATCCAACTTGACAACAAATTCTCTAAGTCTAACTCATAGTTATCAAGCAAAGTTTATTACAAGTAGAACAAGAGACTTAGTTAGATTTATCCTGATAATTTTGTTCATCATAATCATGGTTGCAAATCTATGTAACTCAAATACAAAATTCGACTAAAAAATAGCTCATCTAACTTAATTTGAATCAACATGGATGAAACATATATACGTGATTCTTAAGTTTTTCATCTATTATGTCAAACTTAGCAAAATTCATCTTTGATAAGTTGTTTAGTTGATATTCATTCAATTTGATTGTTGGTTATCCTTTAAAAATATTTATAAATCATTACATGTAGTCTATCTCTACACCACACCAAGTACTTTAGTTGATATTCATTCAATTTGATTGTTGGTTATCTTACATATACCATTGACTATTCATTCAATTTCTTTCATGTGCACAACTGCATTAGAAATATAATTATCATAATTAATAAGAATTTTCTTGTGAATACTTTTATGCAAATCATGCATATGAATGATGGATAATGTGATAAGATATGGTATATGTAAAGAGTGACACATAAATATTGTTATGCCTTGATACATTGTAAGTAATTCTTTGATGAGATGATGCTGAGTAAAACTGAAAAAATAATTGATATTTAATGATACAAAGTGAGAGATTGGATTTTGGGTCTATTGATAGATGCAAAGAGTTTTTTGATTTTATATATATATATATATATATATATATATATATATATATATATATATATATA
>JXCR01142972.1:74547-102544 GCA_002079205.1 Phalaenopsis hybrid cultivar | reverse complement strand
CACATATATATATATATATATATATATATATAAGAGATGCTTCAGATTTTAATACTTTTAGACAATTAAAAATGATATCGTCCGAAAATAGGAGGACAACTCATACAATATCAATATATTTTCATCATCCACTGTGAATCTCGAGACAACTTTTTAAATAAGAAACATTCAAACTTTCATTAAGAGTTATCCAGAGCTCCGATTTCAACAAATTTATAGTCAAACTGACCAACTCGATGAGATAGATATACTGATACCAAAGTTAGTTCAATCCGAGTCAAATCAAGCCCAGATCGAGTGATTAAATCATTCTTGAAAGAATTCCGGACACATTTGAAAAATCAAACGAATGTCGAATTCAGGAAGTTTATAGTCAAATCGAGGGTCTCAACAAGACGAATCTAACGAGCCCAAGATTGTTTAATTCCGACATCGTTAAGACACTCAAATGTCCATCAAACGTCATCTGATCAAAGGAAACTCTCTGGATCGTCCGATCAAAAAAGTTTATATTCCTGCATAAATTGCACCCAAAATACTATAAATAGATGCCCACCTCTCACATGAGGAGGAAGGGGGAGAGAGAACTCGAGGCTTTGGGAAAGAACTCAAGTCTAACATCATCTCTGTCATCGTCAACCTTCGTCGACCACCACCGATCGTCGGCGACCACCGCCGACCTCTGTCGACCACCGTCAGCCACAGTCGATTACTGCCAACCTCCATCGACCACAACTGACCGTCCTCGACTACCGTCGACCACCGCTGACATCCGTCGACCAACACCGATCGTCAGCGACCACCGCCGACCTCCGTCGACCACCGTAAATCACCGCTAACCATCATCCACCGCTGAGCACCATTGACCGGACACCGTCAGACAACGTTGTAATCAGAAAATCTAGTAATCATTTTCCGACTGCGAGACAAGGGGTCGATGTAATCATCAACATATAGATTTTTATAATTGGGTCAGACCACGTGGTTTTTTCCATTTACGGGTTTTGCACATAAAAACTTCTGGTGTTATCACTGGTTGTTTCACTTTCATCTTAGTGTGTGTTGAATCCTCGTGCAACGCTATGACTATAATGCATTACTCTACTGCCGCAAATTTTCTAGCATGCATCAATATAATATTTATATTTGTATATTACTAAGATAGTATGNGTGAGAATTTGGATAGTGAATGAAAGACGGCGTTAGATTTGTAAATTACAATATTTTCGGTGATATATATATGTAATTGCCCAATAATACTGATGTGTGTTAGAAAATTTCCGACGGTAGAGTAATGAATTATCGTCTTAGCATTGCACGAGGATTCAACACACACTTAGATGAAAGTGAAACAACCTGTGATGACACCAGAAGTTTTTACGTGCCTATAAAGAGAAAAAACCACAGGGTATATCCCACTTATAAAAATTCACTACAAGTTGATGATTACAGAGGACCCTTGTCCTACAGACAAAAAAGAGTTACTAGATTTTTCAAGTTACAACTTTGACTGACAGCCTCTTATCAGCGGTGGTCGGCGGTGGTCGACGGAGGTCGGTGTTGGTCACTAACGATCAATGGTTGTCGATGGAGATCGACGATGACATGAATGATATTGAAGNAATTTTGTTATCATTAGTGGAAAGCCTCTCAAATAAAAAATAACATGAATATTTACCCACACGCCACTTAAATCTTATATATTTACATATCTAACATCTATTTTTTTTATTTTTATATATGCAGCACAAGTAAGCTTTATTTCACATATTAAAACCTAGAATAGTGACATATTTATGTGATATAAAAGGCTTCGGTGGACTAAATATAAAAATAACGGATAATTACATACATAGCATTCAAAATATTTTTATTTATAAAATCCAATATTGAGGTGGTATTTTTGAACAACGAACCAATATATTTACACATACCTTAAATCATTGAGAATTTGATAAAAATAAAAAATATGGATCGGAGTATTTTCATTAATTTTTATTTTTGAGTGAGAATTTGGATAGTGAATGAAAGACGGCGTTAGATTTGTAAATTACAATATTTTCGGTGATATATATATATATATAATTGCCCAATAATACATATGTGTGCTAGAAAATTTGCGACGGTAGAGTAATGAATTATCGTCTTAGCGTTGCACGAGGATTCAACACGCACTTAGATGAAAGTAAAACAACCTGTGATGACACCAGAAGTTTTTACGTGCCCATAAAGAGAAAAAACCACAGGGTATAACCCACTTATAAAAATTCACTATAAGTTGATGATTACAGAGGACCCTTGTCCCACAGACAAAAAAGAGTTACTAGATTTTTCAAGTTACAACTTTGACTGACGGCCTCTTATCAGCGGTGGTCGGCGGTGGTCGACGGAGGTCGGTGTTGGTCACTGACGATCAATGGTTGTCGATGGAGATCGACGATGACATGAATGATATTGAACTTGAGCTCTTTCTCCTCAAGTTCTCTCTCCCAAGCCTCTTTCCTCATGTGAGGGGCGAGACTCTATTTATAGTGTTCTGGGTGCAATTATGCAATAATATGAATCATTTTGATCGGACGGTCCGGAGAGCTTCTCTCGATCAGATGACATTTAATGGACATTTGAGAGCCTTAAGGATGTCGGAATTGAGCAATCTTGGTCTCGTTGGATTCTTCTTGTTGAGGTGCTCGATTCGACTATAAACTCACTAGATTCGACATCTGTTTGACCTTCCAAATGCCTCTAGAAATTCTCCAAGGGTAGTTTAATGATTTGATCTGGGCTTGATCTAACTCGGATTGAACTAACTTTGATATCATTAGGTCCTTCTCACCGAGTCAGTCAGTTTGACTATAAGTTTGTTGAAATCGGAGCTCTGGATGACTTTTTATCAAGATTTTAATATTTTTGTTCAAAATATTGCCTCGAGCTTCGTGTCAGATGATGAATATTTGTTGGTGGTGTATTAGCTGCCCTCCTATTTTCGGGCGAGTCTAACTTGTTCTTCCGAAAATATTCGNGAGACTCTATTTATAGTGTTCTGGGTGCAATTATGCAATAATATGAATCATTTTGATCGGACGGTCCGGAGAACTTCTCTCGATTGGATGACATTTGATGGACATTTGAGTGCTTTAAAGATGTCGGAATTGAGTAATCTTGGTCTCGTTGGATTCTTCTTGTTGAGGTGCTCGATTCGACTATAAACTCACTAAATTCGACATCTGTTTGACCTTCCAAATGCCTCTAGAAATTCTCCAAGGGTGGTTTAATGATTTGATCCGGGCTTGATCTAACTCGGATTGAACTAACTTTGATATTATTAGGTCCTTCTCACCGAGTCAGTCAGTTTGACTATAAGTTTGTTGAAATCGGAGCTCTGGATGACTTTTTATCAAGATTTTAATATTTCTGTTCAAAATATTGCCTCGAGCTTCGTGTCGGATGATGAATATTTGTTGGTGGCGTATTAGTTGCCCTCCTATTTTCGGGCGAGTCTAACTTGCTCTTCCGAAAATATTCAGATCTAGAGCTTTTTTATTTTTGTCTTGTGTATATATCAACATACATATATGGTTTCCTTGTATATAAGAATAATTTATATCCTTATACTTTTAATGAGTTGATCTCAGCTTAGTTGGCACGATTCTTTCTTCTCCACACAGGTAATGAGTGTTCAAATCATACCCCAAACAAATAATTATAAATTTTTTTTTAAACGGGCCTGTTTTTCGGGCTGGCTGGCTGGCTGGTCTGAAACTAAAGAGATGGACTGACAGTATATTAAAACTGAATCGAAAATTAAAGATGAACCCCTAAACTGAATCAATGAAGAGCAGTTTTTTTTTTTTAATGAGAAGCGGTTTTTTTTTAATGGAAACTGTTTTTTTTTAATGAAAAGCAGTTTTTTTTAGTGAAAAATTGTTTTCTTTAATGACTTTAATTAATTTTATCATAAAGTAGGGGGTTTTTCAGCCTATAAATAAAACAAAGAGAGGAGAAAAATAGTGAAGTCTTCATCCATGCCTAACAAGTGATTCAGGATTTCTCAAAAGAAAAAAGTCGTCCCCATCCTGCTTAGCAGACAAGCAACAAGATATTCTTTCTCGTTAAGGCGAAGAGTTGCGGCGAATGATTGCAGAGAAGGGTTGTGGAGAAGGGTTGGGGCGAAGAGTTGTGGCGAATGATTGCAGAGAAGGGTTGTGGAGAAAAGTTGGGGCGAAGAGTTACGACGAAGTGTTGCGGCGGAGCGTCACGGCGACGCTACATGTGGCAGCGGGGAGTTGCGACGAGGCGTCGCGGCGACGCGTTGTCGCGGGGCGTCACGACGACATGACCTCTTGTGGCAGTGCGTCGCACATTCCGAGGAGATTCTCGTGCCGCTCTTACACGTTCTGAAGGCGATGAAGAAATGATGTAGTTTTCTCGCCTCGCCATGAGGGGGGATTTTCATGCTTATGTGGTGGCAATATCTGGAGACCCCTTGATAATCATAAGAAGTACTGGAATTTTGGAAAGGCGATGACGATTCTAATTGAAGATGAACTGATTTGTTGTAGCCCTTGTACATGTATATGTTGTTATTTGTAGCCTTTTTAATCATCTGACGTGATAATTGTAAATGATAATTTGTTGGTTTCACGGTTGTTGTGGCTTCTTAATTGTGCAAAATTCTTTTGATGCTCGTAGCCTTTGGAGGAATTTTATGCACTTGTGTATTCTAAGACTAGTGGCCTTTAGAGGTCTTTGGTGTACCAGTATCTTCTGATGTTTGTAGCCTTCTGAGGTCCTTGAGTGTACTCTTGCCTTCTGAGACTTGTAGCATTCTCAGGTTTTTGATGTACCTGTGACTTAAGAGGCTTATAGCCTTTTGAGGTTTTTGAGGGTATCTGTGCCTTCTGAGGTCTTTGAGTGGAGACCCTGTCAACCACTTGCCTTCCATGGAGTCTTTCTAGTGAGAACTCTGTCCATTACTAGCTTCCCATCGAGACTTGCTTCTTTGACTCGTCTTTCAAGGGCATGGTAGCTTCTCATTGAGTTTTGCCTCTTGGGCTTGACTTTTAGGTGTACCGTATCTTTCCGTCGAGTCTTGCCTCTTGGGCTTGACTTTTAGGGGCACAGTAACTTCTCATCCTCAATTGGGGCTTTCTACACAAAAATCTTTCGTGAGAAAATAAAAAAAATTTAATGAAGTGACATTTTGAAATGACATTTTAAAGCAACATGAAATTTTGCTAAAATAAAATTAAGAGTTTATAAGTCAGTCTTTTACTCAGATAAGATGAGTTGGAGTTATACTTCTCATTCAATAACTCCAACGATTCTCTTCTGGTTCCTCTCACATTGTTCTTGTAAGTAGCGACCAGGTGACATTGACGTATTAGACATTTAATTTCTTCATTTAATTGAAAACATCTTTTTGTTGAATGCCTTTTTGCTTGGTGGAAATGACAATAATGAGACTGGTCTCTACCATCCANTTTAATGAGTTGATCTCAGCTTAGTTGGCACGATTCTTTCTTCTCCACACAGGTAATGAGTGTTCAAATCATGCCTCAAACAAATAGTTATAAATATTTTTTAAACGGGTCTGTTTTTCGGGCTGGCTGGCTGGCTGGTCTGAAACTGAAGAGATGGGCTGACAGTATATTAAAACTGAATCGAAAATTAAAGATGAACCCCTAAATCGAATCAATGAAGGGCAGTTTTTTTTTTTTAATGAGAAGCTGTTTTTTTTAATGGAAACTGTTTTTTTTTAATGAAAAGCAGTTTTTTTAGTGAAAAATTGTTTTCTTTAATGACTTTAATTAATTTTATCATAAAGTAGGGAGTTTTTTAGCCTATAAATACGACAAAGAGAGGAGAAAAATAGTGAAGTCTTCATCCATGCCTAACAAGTGATTCAGGATTTTTCAAAAGAAAAAAGTCGTTCCATCCTGCTTAGCAGACAAGCAACAAAATATTGTTTCTCGTTAAGGCGAAGAGTTGCGGCGAATGATTGCAGAGAAGGGTTGTGGAGAAGGGTTGGGGCGAAGAGTTACGACGAAGTGTTGCGGCGGAGCGTCACGGCGACGCTACGTGTGGCAGCGGGGAGTTGCGACGGGGCGTCGCGGCGATGCGTTGTCGGGGGGCGTCACGACAACATGACCTCTTGTGGCAGTGCGTCACACATTCCGGGGAGATTCTCGTGCCGCTCTTACACGTTCTGAAGGTGATGAAGAAATGATGTAGTTTTCTCGCCTCGCCATGAGGGGGATTTTCATGCTTATGTGGTGGCAATATCTGAAGACCCCTTGATAATCATAAGAAGTACTGGAATTTTGGAAAGGCGATGACGACTCTAATTGAAGATGAACTGATTTGTTGTAGCCCTTGTACATGTATATGTTGTTATTTGTAGCCTTTTTAATCATCTGACGTGATAATTGTAAATGATAATTTGTTGGTTTCACGGTTGTTGTGGCTTCTTAATTGTGCAAAATTATTTTGATGCTCGTAGCCTTTGGAGGAATTTTATGCACTTGTGTATTCTAAGGCTAGTGGCCTTCAGAGGTCTTTGGTGTGCCAGTATCTTCTGATGTTTGTAGTCTTCTGAGGTCCTTGAGTGTACTCTTGTCTTCTGAGGCTTGTAGCATTCTCAGGTTTTTGATGTACATGTGACTTCAGAGGCTTATAGCCTTTTGAGGTTTTTGAGGGTATATGTGCCTTCTGAGGTCTTTGAGTGGAGACCCTGTCAACCACTTGCCCTCCATGGAGTCTTTCTAGTGAGAACCCTGTCCATTACTAGCTTCCCATCGAGACTTGCTTCTTTGACTCGTCTTTCAGGGGCATGGTAGCTTCTCATTGAGTCTTGCCTCTTGGGCTTGACTTTTAGGTGTACCGTATCTTTCCGTCGAGTCTTGCCTCTTGGGCTTGACTTTTAGGGGCACAGTAACTTCTCATTCTCAAGGGGGCTTTCTACACAAAAATCTTTCGTGAGAAAATAAAAATTTTTTAATGAAGTGACATTTTGAAATGACATTTTAAAGCAACATGAAATTTTTCTAAAATAAGATTATGAGTTTATAAGTCAGTCTTTTACTCAGATAAGATGAGTTGGAGTTATAATTCTCATTCAATAACTCCAACGATTCTCTTCTGGTCCTCTCACATTGTTCTTGTAAGTAGCGACCAGGTGACATTAACGTATTAGACGTTCAATTTCTTCATTTAATTGAAAACATTTTTTTGTTGAATGCCTTTTTGCTTGGTGGAAATGACAATATTGAGACTGGTCTCTACCATCTGAATTTCTTAACGGCTTTGGCCACTTGACAGTCTCTTCATCCTTGATTGTCATCAAGATGTTAACACGCGACGTGTTGAGTGGTGTACATTCTTTTTATGATCGTTGCTCACGATTCCCCTGTGGTTTAAACTTTTTTGCTGTGAGATTTGATATCCCTAGCGTTTTCTTGTGCTTGCCCCCCAATAGCTCAAATTGTTCATTGTGAGCAATGATGGCCTCATCTGCAGAGATTTGTGCCTCAACACGGTAAATAAGATCAACATAAGAACAAACTGTCTCCCGCTTCAATGATGAGCAGAAGGGTCCTAGGCGGAGCCCCCCAAAGAAGACTCCTCTTCGTAACTTTGGATCTACTCTTGGAATATGTCGGGCTTCAGTAGAAGACCTGCAGAAGTAGTCCTTTAATGACTCTCCTTTGCTTTGACGAATTCCCGAGAGATGGGATGAATATGCGGTTTGCTATAAATTGTTCCACAAACAGTCTGACAATGTCATTAAAGGTGTTTACAGTGCTCCCTGGCAGAAAGTAGAACCGGGTTCTAGTTTGTCCTTTAATAGTAGAGAACACTTGACACAAAAGCGCATCAGAGGCACGTTGATTGTGCATGATGATTCGATAATGATCAATATGCTCGTAGTGTTCGATCATCCCTTCATATGTATCGATGTTCTGAAACTTGAAGCTTGTTGGGATGGGGTGTTGGAGGGCTGCATCCACTAAGGGAGAGGATTCAATGATGTTACTGTGAGTGTAGAAGCAATCCTTTTTCTCTAGAGGGAACTCTTCCTGGACGAGGCGTCGTAGTTCGTTACGAATGACATCATATGGAATGACAGGAAGATGTGGCGATGTCAGGTGAGCTGCATGAGATGGATGAGTGGAAGTTATGGTATCTCAGAGTTCAACATCACGACCTGACAGAGAAAGTGTTCCTTCTCGAGGAGGCAGGCCTGTACGAGTTCCTTCGAGTGGTATGTTTCTCGTAGTTCATGAAGTTAATGGTAAACAAATTTCATCAAATGGTGTAGGCAGTGGCTGTTGAGCCCCGCGTAGGAGCTGTAGGATCTCTAGTTTAGACTACTCCATTCTGCGCATTCGATCTTCTATAGAAGGACCCGAAACACCTTTGTTGGCAGGATAGCGTCTTCTAGTGCGAGAAGATGAAGAAGCATGTCGCCCTTGGCTTCGGGACTGCTCCCTGGAACGATGGGTGTTGGAGCAGGATGCTTCGTTGTCACGAATACTGTGTTTGGTGGCCATGTAGTAAACCACGTGTTGTGGGATTGAAACTTTCCTACAGACGGCGCCAAACTGATGTGTGCTAAAAAATTTGCAGCGCTAGAGTAATGAATTATCATCTTAGCTTTACACGAGGATTCAACACGCACTCAGATGAAAAGGAAACAACCCTATGATGACAACAAAAGTTTTTCCGTGGAAAACTCTTAAAGGGAAAAAACCACGGGGTCTGACTTAGTTATAAAAATCAACTATAAGTTGATGATTAGAGAGGACCCTTGTCCCACAGACGGGAAAGAGTTATTAGATTTTCCAAGTTACAACGTCGACTGACGACATCTGATTAGCGATGGTCGGTGGTGGTCTACGGAGGTCGACGTTAGTCGATGACGATCAGTGGTGGTCGACGACGATCGACGGTGACAGGAATGATGTTAGACTTGAGCTCCTTCTCCTCAAGTTCTCTCCCAAGTCTCATTCCTCATGTGAGGGGTGTGACTCTATTTATAATGTTTTAGGTGTAATTAATGCAGGAATATGAATCATTTTGATCAGACGGTCCGGAGAGCTTCCCTCGATCAGATGGCGTTTGATGGACATTTGAGTGCCTTAACGATGTCGAAATTGAGCAATCTTGGGCTCGTTGGATTTTTCTTGTCGAGACGCTCTATTTGACTATAAACTCGCTAGATTCGACATTTGTTTGACTTTCCAAATGTCTCTGAAAGTTCTCCAAAAGTGGTTTAATGATTTGATCCGGGCTTGATCTAACTCGGATTAGACTAACTTTGATATCATTAGGTCTGTCTCACCAAGTCGGTCAGTTTGATTATAAGTTTGCTGAAATTAGAGCTCTTGATGACTTTTTTTTTATCAAAATTTAATATTTTTTTCAAAATATTGCCTCAACATTCGTGCCGGACGATGAATATTTGTGGGTGGAATATCAAATACAATTTAGATATGATAAATGTTTACAGATAAGAATTGGGTGGTATGTATGTAAATATCCAGTATCTCCGTTAAACAATGATAAAAAACTCCTCGAGCTTCCCTTTAAAATGGCACTTACTGAAACCCCTAGCGACCAGCTAATGGAGTCGAAGCGGGTGTGCGTCGTGGGTGCGGGAATAAGCGGTTTAGTCACCTGCAAGTACCTGCTCGAGAAAGGTTTCCGGCCGGTGGTCTTCGAGGCCAGCCGATCGATCGGCGGCGTATGGGCTAGCCCGCTCGGTTCGACCCGGCTACAGACCCCGACCGATTATTACCGGTTCACCGACTTCCCGTGGCCGGAATCGGTCACCGGAGTGCTTAACCACAGGCAGGTGATGGAGTATTTGGAAGCTTATGCTCGCCGGTTTGATCTTATAAAGCATGTCCGCTTTGGGGAGAAGGTGGTGGGTTTGGACTATGTCGGTTCGGACCGGGAGGAGATGGCGGTCTGGGATCTGTGGGGAAGATCCGGCGATGCGTTCGCCGGAGATGGACGAGGAGTCTGGAACGTCACCGTTGAGAAGGACGATGGGGCTACTACGGTAATTTTAACTCGAAAACTGGATTTTTCTTTAAATAAAAGACGACAAAATAAATAAATAATAATTTATTCTTATTACCTACTGCATTTTAAATATTGAAATTAATTTAACAATTTCAAATATAATATTAAACAATCAATTTAAAATATTTTATTTAAAATTTTAAGAACAATTAAAAAAACAAGTATTTTACTAAAAAAAATTAAATATTTAACAATGGATTTAAGATTAGTTTAATATTTCAATAATTAAAAATTATTAATTAGTTTTTTATTTAAATTTATTTATTTGATATAATAAAATTTAAATTTTACCCCCCGACACACACAAACAATCATATTGTGTTAGATATTTAGTTTTAAAGATAAATTTGAATTATTTATTTATATATATGACTTTTTTAAAATATTCGGATATCTCTATATATTTAATAAAAATTAATATGAATTAGCTTATTAAAAAAAAAAAAAAACATAATAACTATTTTTAAATTCTGCCTAAATAATTTAGGGGCTCTAAAAGACATACACCCATGCCATGCATCAACATATCTAGCACCCAAACATTACTTTTTTACATTTCTATAACCCAAATCATACATAATATGATATAAGTATAAAAAATTAAAAATTGTGAGATATATGAATACATAGGTTGGGTGATATGAACGTAAATCTTTCTATACTTTATTGCTTTAATTTAAATTTTTTAGCTCAAAATTAGAATGTATATGCCATTACTTGTTTTTTTTTTTTGTTTTAATATCCCAAGAATGTTCTTGTTGAATTGTGATTTGCCCTTTGAAATACGCCTCGGGGGATAGAGCATATGGAATGGGGAAGAAGAGAGAAACACAGAGAGTGTGGAGTACTAGTTGAACAATTTTGAGAAAAAAAAGTCCCTCTCGTTTATTCATAAAATTATCCCTATTTATAATCATAAATGATGATAAAATTACATGTTTACTCACATTTCAATGGGAGTGTTATAGGTCATTATTCTTATTAATTTGCCCCTCCATTATTAAGGGTGTTATAGTTCAGTATTTCCTCCTTTGGCACTTTTTTTTAATCATAATTAATATTGGTGTCTTTTCGTATCTGTAACTGACATTAGCTTTCTTTCAGACTTACAACTGACATTAACACATTTTCATATCAGTAACTGATATTGACACCTTTCCGTACGTCTATATCTCCTGATCGACAGTTCTTTGCATCAGTCGGCTTAACTGGCCCTGATCTACTATTTAGTATGGTTGTTGATCAGCCTTAGCTACGGGAAAACGAGTAGTTTTGAGAGTGACAGCTGGTTGGCCTCTAGACAATCGGTACAAGTATCTGTTGGCTTAGGCGTTCCTTCGTCAGTAGGGTACACTTTTAGCCGATCATACATTCTTCGGTCGGCCGACTATATTCAATCAATCGGTTTAATGATTTCTTGTATTTTTTTTTTTCATCAGATTGATCTTCGTCTTTTTCCTTGTAATCTAGCCCATTTGATTTTCTCAATTTCATGCTAGAGAATTTCATATAAACATATTAGTTTCGCGATTATCTTGCTCCTTGGAAGTTATACCGCGATAAGGACAAGAGAATCTTTATGACAGTAAATTTCATTTATAAATTATAATCTCAACGATTTACCCTGAAGATTGGACTTAAGAGCTTAATAGTGAAATATGTCTGATTTAAATTTGTTTAATGAGGTTTAGAAAATAGAAACTTAATTTATAAATTTCATTTATAAATTATAATCTCAACGATTTATTAATAGGAATTAGACTTTCTGGATTTTAGTGCTTGTGTCCCTTATAAATAGGGTAAAAAAGGGTTTCTCTTTTCCATTTCTCTTTCTGCACACTTCAAGCGACATGTCTGGCGTGAAGGCTTAGGGTCACTTCGATAAGGATGTGCTCCGTATGATTCTTGATAAGATAAGTGCTCTGCCTCGTCTTATGAAAGTTGGTCGGGGTTCTCTGCTTCCTCGAAAGATGGTCAGGATTACACATTCAATATTTATAGCATTTGCTCGAACAGGTTCATTTGAAGATTGCTCTACTGGAGCTTTTCCCTGTCGTCAAGTGTCTGCTATGACAGCGAGTAACTGATTGAGTTTTCCTGCCCCGGTTTGGTCCTCAACCAGGCTTCAAGAGCGAACAATCCTTTGTGTCATGGTCATGGTCCAGGTGTTAATCACAGTACTTGGCGGGGCCTTCTTAAAATAATTTTTATTCTAGATGGCTTCTACGAGCTTGATCATTGAGACCCTCAGGGGAGTCTTCCGTGCTACATAGTGTCACCACGCATTATAATGAGATGGTTGTTGATCTGAGTATCAAGTTTGACTCTGGTTATTTTTTTTTTTTATTGCAGTCTCGAGCATGTCAAGCGTTCTCATAGCGGGAGCGATCGGAAGGATGTTGCCCATCCGTTGACTTTCATCTATCATCTTGTGTGACACTTTTCATTGAACAACGACCAAAAGACTCTAATTGGGGATGGGCGGAATTGACAACTCTTTCCCCAGTGATAATATGGTTGTTGGTCATCTCCAACAACTATGCCAAAGACTGGGCTCCCATATGCCCAAGACATTTTTGAACCGCTCCATCATAACTCCTTGCATCAAAGGATTAATGCCTACAGGTTCTGCATCTCCTTCCGAAAACATGTGATGTAAGAGCGAAGACTCTTAGCCTCTCTTTGGTTGATCGAAAAAAAAGATTGTGACTTCTTTAGAGATTTCTGGACACTGGCGAAGTGTGCCACAACAGATTCTTAAACTCGGTGAAATAGCGGATAACTCCCACCGATATGCCATGAGACCATCTGAGGACAAACATATCCCTATTTATTTATAAAATGATCCCTGTTTTAATCATAATTCATCTTTAATAAAATTACATGTTTACCACATTTCAGTGGAAGCATTTCAAGTCATTATTCTTATTAATTTTCCCATCCATTATTCAGGTTGACCGAACAGTATTGCCTCCTTTGACGCTTTTTTTGTAATTATAATTAATGCTGGTGGTTTTCTGTATTTGCAACTGATATTGACACTCTTTCACATCAATAAATAACATTAACACCTTTTCGTATCAGTTACTGATATTGAAACATTTTCGTAAGTCTAAGTCTCAAGATCTCAATATTTTTTTGAATTGATCGGCTTAACTGATTTGGCTCTACTGTTTAGTATGGATGTCGATTGACCTTAGCTACGAGAAAACGAGCTGCTTTGAGAGGGGCAGCAAGTCGACCTCTAGATGATCAGTATAAGTATTTGTTGGCCTGGGTGGTCCTCTGTCAGTAGGGTAGGTTTTTGCCAACAGACCATTCTTCGGTCAATTAGTTAAATTCAATCGGTCGGTTCTCGTAAGTTCTTGTATATTTCTTTTCATCAGATTAATCTTCGTCTTTTCCCTTCTATACTGGCCCGTTTGATTTTCTCGAGATTCATGCTATCAAATTTCCTATACAGTTCTTAAACATCTTATTTTGAGGGGCATTTACATACATACCGCACAATTATTATGTGTTTACATATCTAATGCCTAAACCTTTTCATGTTTGTTTTATCACATAGTGTTATAAGTATAAATACGAAAAAGTTAGGCGTTAGATATGCAAATGCATGTATAAAAATTGTAAGTTTTAAAGTTTTATCCTCACATGAACTCAACCATTCTTTTAGAAAACATGTCCACAATTTTTGAACATTCATGTTTACATATAAATGGAATACAATAATGAACTTTAAAATAAACTTTAGATTTGATAAAAATATATATCACACAATCAAACTTTACAATTACAAATCAAAAAGTGCTAAATCTTCCAAAAATTGTATTATACTATAATTTCTTTGATTTCAATAATAATTTGAATCCCATATCATAATTATCTCACACAATTGGGACATTTACATACATACCACACAATTCTTTTTGCATTTACATCTATAACACCTAAACTTTCTCATTTACTCATATAATATTCAAAATGTTAACATCACATAAAAAATACAAGCATTATTAACTTTTTTTTATTAAATGTGAAATACACCTTGCCATGCATAAGTTTATGGTACCAAAGTGTTATAAATGTAACTATCAAACATTAGGTTTTAGTTATTGTAAATAGATAAGAATTGTGTGGTATGCAAGTAAATTTTAATGTTGTACTACTGCAAACTAACATTAGTTTCCCCATTATAGGAGCATGTCATGGACTTTGTTATAATTTGCTTAGGAAGATTCAGTGGTCTTCCAAATATTCCTGACTTTCCAAAGAATAAAGGCCCTGAGGTCTTCAATGGCAAGGTGATCCACTCCATGGACTTGGCCAATATGGGAAGCACTGCTGCTATGGAATTTGTTAATGGAAAACGTATCGTTGTCATCGGTTTCCTCAAATCCGCTCTTGATATTGCTGCAGAATGTGCTGATATTAATGGTATGGTCATTATTATTATCATCAACCATCTATACACACATACACAAAACAACTCATGGTCTGTTTGGGGTGGCTGACGCTGTTTGAAGAAGCAACTGTAGCTGTTTGAAGAAGCAGTTGTGAAGCTGCTGAAAAATAAAGCTACAGTTCAAAAAGCTACGCGGCTATTATAATTTTTTTTTTAAAAAAAAGTTAGTTAGACCGCATCTTTCAAGTAGCCAACACTGGTAGTGTGGTCTGATACAAAAACGTAGCTTTGAGGATTTTTGTAAACGTAGACAAATTTTTGCCTGTGTTTTATAAAACATGAAAAACTGCGGTGCAGAAACCTCAGGCTCTTCTGCCCTTTACCTACATTATCACACAATTCTTTTATATTTTCATTTCTAACACATAAACTTCAGTATTTACATGCATACCACTCAGATCCTTAATATTGCATCAGCAATACCACTATTATTAACTTCTTGAACGTGCAATAAACTTTTTCTTGCATAAGTTTACAAAACCAAAGTATTAGAAATATAAATATCAAACTTTAGGTGTTAGATATGTAAACACATAAAAAAATTATGTGGATTGTAACCTTTTTCTCGGTTTTCTTAAATGTGCACTTGTAGGTGTGGATCTTCCTTGTACGATGATTGTTCGAACTAAACGATGGAATGTACTAGATTTCTCAGTTTGTGGTATCCCTTTCAGTTACTACTGTTGTACTCGCTTCTCAGAACTGCTCTTTCACAAGCCTGGAGAGGGAACCATACTAAGCCTTATGGCAACTATGCTTACTCCTTTAGTAAATACTCTACGCCAACTTCTTTCTCTATATTTATTTTTTTAAATTTAGACATAACATTCAATCTTTTTTTTATTTTTTGCTTCAATATAGCGGTGGGTTATATCTAAGATTGTTGAGAGCTATATCAAAAAAATCACTCCCATAGAGAAGTATGGAATGGTACCTGACCACAGCTTCTTTGAAGCAGCAAGCAGCATATTAGTTGCTATATTGCCCGAAAAATTCTATGAAAGGGTGAATAATAAGAGCATTCTTCTGAAACATTCAAAGAAATTTGAGTTTTGTCAAGATGGCGTAATATTGGAAGGTGAATCTGTGCCTATAAAGGCTGATTTAGTTATCTTTGCTACTGGCTACAAGGGTGATCAAAAGCTTCGAAATATTTTCAAATCTCCCTCAATTCAAGAGATTGTGACAGGCTCCTCGGAAAATACCGTTCCACTTTATAGGTAAACTTTGAATTATACCACTCAATTCTTATGTGTGTGTGTGTGTGACATTTTTATGATTTAAATGATAGTATTTTTGATGCGATATGAAAATTTTGGGTAAAAAGCAAAATTTATAGGTTTTATGTATGTAAATGCTAGTGACTAAAAAAGTATATATTAGTACAATGAATGCACCCATAATCACAATTGGAAATGTATGAATTAGAAGTATGGGTATTAGGCTCTTAGTTTGAGCCAACACAAAGCTTCATTAAATTATTGAGTCAAAAAAGAACTTTTCATGATGATCATATGATTTACTTGAAAGTTATAAATAAATAATAGAATTTATATGTTATCGTATATCGTATATGTAGCACATATATGAGCGACCACACACACACATACATAGAAATACATACCTACATACATGTAAAATGATCAAGCATTTGTGAGCTGAACACAATTAAGTGATGCATTATTTGCTAGAATGGTTAAATATACTCTTCTATATCCATCTTAATTAAAATTGAAGAAGAATATCCTGAATTGCTTTTTGCTGCATATAAAAATAAATATGAACTAAGATTTTTTTTGTAGTTAAATTTGTTTTAAATTGTTTATGGCTTGCTCAAATTTATGATATTAAACTTATAATTTTTTGATTAAAAAAACTTAACTTCTTAAATACATTTATATGTGTTAGAGAATGTATCCATCCAAGAATTCCACAAATGGCGATAATCGGATACTCAGAGAGCTACTCAAACTTATATACTTCAGAGATTAGGGCGATCTGGCTATCGTATTTTCTTAAAGGTGGATTTCGACTACCACGTATAAAATTGATGGAGGAAGATGTGAAGGAATGGGATAAATACATGAAGAAATATAGTCGCGAACATTACAGAAGATCAAGTATAGGGGTCATACATATCTGGTACAATGATCAACTCTGTAAGGATATGGGTTATAATCCAAGGAGAAAAAAATGGTTCTTACCAGAACTGTTTATGCCCTATGGACCTAATGATTATGTTGGGCTCGGATCTAAAATGGAGTGATCAGTTCTCCTTAAATATACTGCAGGGAACCAATAATAATATCAATGATGAATGTCACTTAGTAAATCTCTTTGTAAAATATTGAGTGTTATAATAATAATCAGTTTTATAAGTGACGGGAATAATATAATTTGCTTGTTATTGCTCCTCTATTGATAACTTCATTTTGAAAATTAGTCTTTTTTCGTCTTTCCTCTTCAACAATTCTAAAATATTTCTAATGTCGATATTACTAACTGTGTTTAGAGTGAAAAATAATTGATTTAATGATGACAAATCATTGATGAATTTAGATATCTTTAATCAAATTTCAATAGCCAACATGGCAAGTAAAAGAAGGAAACCTTTCAAAAGCATGAGATCCTTGCCATTCCCTATTATTAATTTTTAGGTATTAGTTTCTCTCCGAAAGCACTTCTCCCACCTCCTCAACATATCAATAACATATTTTTTACTAGTAGTGCTAAGCTTGATCTCACTTTCGATTCATAACTTGATAGCTTTACATGTACTTTGATATCAACCAACATAACATGATTATAACTTACTCTTCTTTGATGAAAATCCCACGATGCAAGGATATGGTTTTTACTCGTTAAATATTATTAACTATCATGGGAGCGACATAAAGAATGTTTATATAAATTGACCTTAATTTACTCGATGTTCCTCAAAATATTTTATGATTTAGATGTTTTTGAATGGAAAATAAAGTTTGAAAAAATTTATCTTTTTTCTTCCTCTTTTCCCCACCTTTTGGCCATTTCTTATAATAGCCATTTTAATTAATGATAAATGATAATTAAAATGTGCTACTTTGGAAAAATTCTCAATAAAATCACTATCTTTGCATAATGCTATAGATTCAACATCAATAATTTCACAGCATCCTTATAATTCCATGACATCTTATTACTATAAAGTTCATTAAGTTTTGTCAGTTATGATCAATGTTGTTTTGGTTTTTATCATTCACTTGCATTACTCTGTGAGCTTCTATTTATATCAAAGGAACTTATTTTGCTATCACTTAAATGACACATTATTAGAGAAATGAGATAAATGACTTCTATGATAAAATGATATGATTGCATTATATATGTGGCATTTTATATGATACAAAAATGAAAAAAAAAAGATCCTATGTCCCCCAAAAANTAAGAAAGTGTCCACACCATGCTATACCAGATTGGTTAATAATTTAAATTTTTTATAATGGATTAGTTGGATCTCTTAGATCTATTATCAATGTCACTGCTAGTGGTTCATTGATGTCAAAACCATTTCATGACGCTTATGCTTTAATTGAAGAAATGACTACCAATAATTTTCAATGGCCTTCTGAGAGGGTGAATCAAAAGAAAGTAGCCAATATTCATGAATATAATGCATTTACTATGTTAACAAACCAAATTGTTGTAATTTTAAGAAAGTTAGACCAATTTGGAATGAATTTTTCTCAACTAATTTCCATGATTGAAGAGAATTCACTAGGCAAATGGTAGATTCTCAAGCATCATTAAAAACTATGAATGCCATAAATAACAAGTTGAATAACATATATTCAAATTTATATAACCTAAGTTGAAATAACCATCCAAATTTTAACTGGAATAATACTACGGGTGGTAATAATCAGTAATGGGGGAACAATCACCCATTGGGAAACTGGAACAACCAAGCGAATAATAATTATTGATCTACTTATCCTCCAAGTTTCAACAACAATACACAATTTAAGGAGAAGAAGTTATCTATAGATAAAGTGGTGTTACAAATGAGAAATCAGTTACAAAGTCAAGGATCTACAATTAGAAATATTGAGAATCAAATTGGACAAATCTCAAATTCTTTAAGTAATAGATCCCAAGGAACACTACCTAGTAATACTGAAACAAACCTAAAAGACTAGAATAAAGAGCAAGTAAAGGCCGTTCAAATTAGAATCAAAAGAGAGTTAGAAGGTAGGTTTCAAAAAGAAACTGAAGTAGAGAGAAGAAATTGAAGAATCAAAAGAGGATGCTCAAAAAGAATCTGAAAGTCCTATTTCTCCACTTAAAATTAACTTAGAAAAACCACCACCTCCATTTCCTCAGAGACTTCATCAACAAAAGTTGGATAAGCATTTTTAAATATTTTTGGAAATTTTTAAGAAGCTTACAATTAATATTCCATTTACTGAAGCCTTAGAACAAATGTCAAGCTATGTAAAGTTTATGAAGGATATTATCAACAGGAAAAGGAAGTTTGAATATAATGAAACTGTTGCACTTAGTGAGGAGTATGTGTTATAATTCAGAAGAAGCTTCCTGAAAAGCTTAAAGATCCTGGTAGCTTTACAATTCCATGTGCAAAGGAGATAAATTTTATGGGAAAGCCTTATGTGAATTTAGGTGCAAGCATTAACCTTATGCCATTATCAATATTTAAAAGATTGGGATTAGGAGAATTAACCCCTACTACTATAACTATGCAATTAGCAGATCGTTCAGTAACGTACCCTCAAGGAGTTAGAGAAGATGTCCTGGTGAAAGTGGATCAATTTATCTTTTCTGTCNAGATGTCCTAGTGAAATTGGATCAATTTATGCTTCATGTTGATTTCATTACGCTAGATATGGAGGAAGATAAAGAGATACCTATCATTTTTGGGAGACCTTTACTAGCCAAAGGAACAGCAATGATAGATGTGTAGAAAGGGGAATTAATAATGCACGTCAATGATCAAACTGTTACTTTTAACATTTTAAGATCAATGAAGCATCCTGTAAAAGGTAAAAATGATGAATGTTATAGAATGAATGTTATAAGATATTTAAGTGAATACCATTTTAAAACTAATTATGAAGAAAAATTGAAAGTACAAGATTTGGAACACGAGCAAGAAGAGGAATTAGATTAATGTGAAAATCTTTTAAGGAAGATTCAAACTATGTTCGAGAAAGTTTTGAAATTCTCGACACGATAGACAAAGATAAATCATTTTGTCCATCAATTGAAAATCCTTCAGAAGTTGAGTTGAAGTTACTTCCTGATCATTTAAAATATGAATTCTTAGGAGATTCCTCTACTTTACCAGTTATAATTTCCTCAAATTTAATGATGGAAGAAGAAGAAAGATTGATGAAAATTATGAAAAATTTTAAGAAAGCTTTTGGATGGACAATAGCTGATATTAAAGGAATCAGTTCTTTAATTTATATGCATAGAATTCATATGGAAGAGAACTACAAACCCAGTGCTAATCCTCAAAGGAGATTGAATCCTGTTATGAAAGATGTTGTTAAGAAAGAAATTTTAAAGTGGTTAGATGCTGAAATTATTTACCCTATTTTAGATAGTGCATGGGTTAGTCCATTTCATTGCATTCCAAAGAAAGGAGGAGTAACTGTGACTATGAACGAACATAATGAATTAATACCTACTAGATAAGTTACAGGGTGGCGAATATGTATTGATTATAGAAAATTAAATTGTGCTACTAGGAAAGATCATTTTCCACTACCCTTTCTAGATCAAATGCTGGATAGACTAGCTGGACATAATTACTTTTATTTTCTGGATGGATATATTGGTTATCACCAAATTCAAATAACTCCTGAGCATCAAGAGTAAAAAACTTTTATCAGTCCTTATGGTACTTTTGCTTTTAGAAGAATGGCCTTTGGTTATGTAATGCCCCTGCTACCTTTCAAAGATGTATGATGGTAACTTTTTGTGATTTAATTGAAAAAGGAATTGAAGTATTTATGGATGATTTTTTAGTGTTTGGAACTTCATTTGACTCATGTGTAGAACATTTATCAAAAGTTCTTAAGCACTGTGAAGAAACAAATTTAGTCCTTAATTGGGAAAAATGACAATTTATGATAGCGGGAGGAATTGTATTAGGACATAAAATATCAAGAAAAATGGTATGAAAGTAGATCCTGCTAAAATTCAAGTGATTGCTAATTTACCTTATCCAACAAATGTAAAGGGAATTAAGAGATCTTTGGGACATGCTGGATTCTACAAGCGATATATTAATAACTTTTCAAAGATTACTAAGCCTTTATGTCATTCATTGGAGAAAGATGCAATTGTCAATTTTGATGACGAATGCCTAAAAGCTTTTGAGTTATTAAAAGAAAAATTAGTCACTGCACCAATTATAATTTCACCAGATTGGGGAAAACCTTTTGAATTGAAGTGTGATGCTAGTGATTATGCTATTAGAGCTATTAAAGGACATGATAAAATTTTCAAAGTAATTTACTATGCTAGTAAAACTCTTAATGAAACTCAAATTAATGATAAAATCACTGAAAAAGAGTTATTAGCAATAGTATATGCCTTTGATAAATTTCGATCAAATTTAATTGAAACTCATTGTGTAGTGCATACAGATTATTCTACTATTAAGTACTTAATGAAAAAGAATAATGCTAAACCTCTACTTATAAGATGGATTCTTCTTTTGCAAGAATTTGATTTTAAAATAGTAGATCAAAAGGGGATTGAAAATCAAATTACTAATAATTTGTCCATGCTTGAATTAGAAAAACCACTCTATTTTGAAAAAGAAATTAATGAGCATTTTCTAGATGAAAAATTGTTCACTATTAATGAGTGGCGTGTTTCGTGGTTTGCCGACATTGTGAACTTTCTTGTTAGTGATATTATACTCTATGGAATGACATACCAACAAAAGAGAAAATTTATTTCTGAAGCTAAGAATTATTTTTGGGATGACCCTTTTTATATAAATAAGGAAAGGAACTGATTTGAAGATGTCATTAGAAGAAACTTATGAAATTATCCAAAAATGTCATAATTCTGATTTTGGGGGACATTTGGTGTTGATAAAACAACATAATTAGAAGAAACTTATGAGATTATCCAAAAATGTCATAATTCTGATTTTGGGGGACATTTTGATGTAGAAGAAACTTATGAAATTATCCAAAAATGTCATAATTTTGATTTTGGGGGACATTTTGGTGTTGATAAAGCAACATACAAAATTTTACAATCTGGATTCTATTGGCCTACTATTTTTAGAGATGTTAATGAATGTATAAAAACTTGTGATAGATGTCAACGAGTAGGCAATATTTTTAGAAGAAATGAGATGCCCCTCAATTGTATGCTAGAAGTTAAAATATTTGATGTTTAGGGATTAGATTTCATGGGACCATTTATACCATCTTTCAGAAATTTATATATATTGTTAGTAGTGGGCTATATATCCAAATGGATATAAGTTGTTGTTTTACATCGATATGATGCTCAAAGTGTTGCAAAGTTTTTGAAAACAAACATATTTTGTAGATTTGGGATGCCGAGAGTTATCATAACGGATGGGGGAAGTCATTTTAGAAATGCCATAATGAAGAAATTATTAAAGAAGTATCATATAAATCATAGAATTGCTACTGCTTATTATCCTCAGATAAGTGATTTGGATGAATTATCCAATCGGGAAATTAATAGAATTATGTAAAAATCTGAGAATCCAATAAAAATGGATTGGTCAGTCAAACCTGACTATGTTTTGTGGGCTTATAGGACTGCAAAAAGAACTCCTATAGGAATGTCCACATATAGGATAATATTTGAGAAGGCTTGTCACTTACCAGTTGAACTTGAGCATAAAGCATATTGGGCTATTAAAGAGTTCAATTATCACAAGTTGAACTTGAGCATAAAGCATATTGGGCGATTAAAGAGTTCAATTATAATTTGAAAGATGCTGTTGAGAAAAGATTATTGCAATTAAATGAGCTTGAAGAGAAAATGAATAAATCTTTTGAAAGTGCTAAGAGTTACAAAGAAAAGATGAAGAAGTGGCATGATCAACAGATTCTTACTAAAAATTTTCAGCCAGGGCAATAAGTTTTGCTAAATAATGCAAGGTTATAGTTTTTTCTAGGCAAACTTATGTCCAGGTGGATGGGCCCATTTGTTGTGATAAAAGTTTATCCTTATAGAGCTATGGATATTAAAAATCCTAAGATTGATAAAGTGTTTAAAGTGAATGGTCATAGACTGAAACCTTATTTTGTAGGGGATCAACATAAATTTAATGAAGGAATGATGTTGTGTTAACCAGAATAAGCATTGGTTACATCGGGTTGACGACGTAAAACCAAGCGCTTTGTGGGAGGCAACCCATACTTATCAGTAAGTTTTTGCTTTGATTGTTGTTTGTGTGTGATTAAGAAAATTGGGGTAGTATTTTTTAGACTATTATATGTTTGTATTAATTTTAAGACTTTATTTAGTAACCTAGACATGTTAGAATCAGAATTTGGACATTTAGTTGACTGGTGTAAAAATGTGCGCTGGTGCTTAAGCACCAATATTCAACGCTTAAGTGCAATAGTTAAAAAAAATCTGGGCTAAATTAAGATTCTAGAAGGTTTAACTGCCAATTGGTTTGTAAAAATGTGCCAAGGCAGTTCTAAGACGTGTCTAGAAGTTATTGGAGAGATTTAAGCTTATAAATAGAAGGGTTTAATGAAAGAATTTTGACCAAAGAAAAATATGTTGAGATTTTCATACCTATTTTATACTAATATTAATGATATTGCACTTTCAAGAAAGGTATTTTTGATATTTTGTTGCAGAAATGTTGAATTATGGTCATTGGAGCAAAAAGATGCAAAAAGGAGCGAATTTGGAGCAAAAATGACAAAAATATGAAGATTTGAACTAAGTCGCCGACGACGGGCTTTTACCGAGAGTCCAAAATCAAATATTATAGAAGGCCACCGACGGCGAGAATAGCGGTTCTCTCAACAGATGCATTGAATGTGGACGATTTTTGAAGGTACGCTTGGGCAACTCTTGGAAAACTCTTCTACAACTTTAAGAGAAACATTTGGATCCCGAAAAAAGGAGCCCCGTGGTGGTGTCCGCTGAGTCTTTGTTGTTTGTGAAGTCCATTAGAGTGTAGAGAGTTTAATTTAGCATTAGTATTGTGAGGAATTCTTTGAGAGTTTGTAAGAGTGGAAGGAAAGTGAGAGATTTCTTCCTCCTTGCTGCTTTGAAGAAGAATTCTGTGTGTTGTAAAGAAAGAAAGAGATTCAGAGGAACTTCGAGGAGTTTGCTTGGGGAGGAATTAGAGATAAGTGGTATTTACTAATTGAAGTTTGTATGACTTTGCTTTTATATATAAATTCCAAGTTTTGTCGTATCTTCTCCATGAGTTCTGAGTAGTTTTCTCTGTCTTTCTCATTGTCTTGAGATTTTGTAAAATGGTGATTTGAATTGGTTGAGCCATGAGAATGTTAAAGAAGTTGTGATGATCTTTTCACTTAGATCTTAATTTACTTTCAATCTGGTCAATTGATTTGTTAAAATATGTTGATTTTTACAACTAAAGTGAAGATTACACCAAGGATTTAGGGAGGTTGAAGTCCTTGAAAGTTGGGTGCAAATAAATAGGGAAATAAAATTATCGGGCGTAGAATTGGAGATTTTAGAGTGACACACTAAAATGCTCAATTCGGTCCTATCATTTGGGTGCTGAAGTGTAGATGTTAGCCCTCAGGTGAGGGGAACATGGGAGCTCCGAAGTGAGAGCCGGTATCCTCCCAGCCTAGCCGCAGATTCAGTAACCAAGCATAGGATTAGTCAATGTTCTTTATGTCTGGACCAAAGGGTAAAGAATAGGTATGCTCCTATTTGGCACAATCCAATTTGAATTAATTCACTTTATCCATTCACTTTACTTTCTTGACAAGGAGAAGGATGCTTTCTTATATATTGAACTTCACATTAGAAACTTTATTAGTAGAATTAGTTAATTAAGAGTTTGTTAAAATTACATATTTATTTCAATTGCTTATTAGTGACAAATATGCAATTTGAACTATATTATTGTGATTAAGTATTGATTTTCTAAATCCTAGTTCGTAGCCTCTAATATTACTCCCTGTGGGATCGATATCCAAGACTCCATTAGAGGACTGTATTAATTGAGCGATACGTATACTTGCATTGATAAGTGTGACTTTGCAATTATTGAATATTTTATAAACATTTTTATCAAATCTATAACCGTTGTCAAGTTTTTGGCGCCGTTGCCGGGGAATTAAATCTCCTAGCAGCAGTATCAAATTCTTGTATTTTTAAGCATATATAAAGTCACTGTCAAATTTCACCCCATATCATTTACAACCTTAAAGTCTATAAGAGAGAGAGATTTTGATAAGATGTCTTTCTAGGAGATGGATTTGAAGAAGAAGGAAGAGATCATGAGGAAGTGATTCATTAGTCAAAGTGCACAAGAGATGTATAACGGTTTCTTAGTCGTTAGTATCGAAGGAATATCGGAAAAGATTAACAAAATTGAGACTACCATGGAATTACTTGAGACCAAGGTAATTGAGATTCATTCACATCTTGAGCATATTGGATGGCAATTGAAAATGCAATTTAGCCATACTAGCTATATAGATGAAGCAGATAAAGAGATGTTTCTTAAGCGAAAATGGATTGAAGAAGATAGTATCAGAGCTCGTCACCATCGTCCATTCTATCAACTTTATATTTCGATTGCCCCAGGAGCATACTGGACCGAAGTTTGTCCCATAAAATGAAAAATGAAATTAAGTTTGATGTCAGTGTTTATTTGTTAGGAGTTTTTGTGTTTATGTGTTAGTGTTTAAGTATTTCTTTTTAGTGTTTATGCTTTTGTGTGTTTAATTGTGAATGTTTGTTGAGTGTTTGTGCTTAAAAAATTTTCTCATCTGAGACTACTTGGAGTGAGAATTAAGGTTATATGTACTTGTAATTGTTAGTGAATTAAAATATACGTTTGTTTGTCCGAAAATTTGTGTTATTTTTAGCCTCGAATTGAATTGAGTTATATAGAGAATTTTGAGAGAGAGGAGAGTTAAAGGAGATGAAAATAGTCATTTAAGTGTTATGAGACCATTTAGGGGTGGTATACTTAGGCAAATAGTGCATTTTACTTAAATTTAAAAATATCAAAAAAAATTGTGCACTGGCGCCTAAGCGTCACATCTCGCGCTTAAGTGCGAAATAACCCGAGAGGAAGGCGCCTAACCGCCACTTATCCACGCTTAAGCGCAGGTTTACGAAAACCAGTTCACGAACAGTTAAAAGTGAAACATTAACTCAAAAATCGCCATTTTTTACCCTTTCTTCACCTTCAACCTCTCGAAATCATGATTTTGGAGAGCTAGGGCACACTATTAAGTGGAGATTTCTTGGTGGAATTAAGAAAAATTTACTAGATTTGGATTACTTAAGGTAAGAGCTTTACGTCTATGTAAAAATTTTGGATTTTCACCATGTATTTTGAGTACATTTGGAAGAATTCAAAAATTCACTATTCATGGGAAAAAATGAGGAAAAATCTATGGAATTTGCATATGAAGTGTAGTTTATGCTTTTAAAAGTTTAGTTTAATAGTTTAGACTTAATTTTTGAAGTTATTTTTGGAATTTTATAAAATTTTAGAATGACACTAAGAATGAAGAGTAAAGGAAAGAACCCTTTTGATTCAAACAAATTTGTGAGATCGAAAGCTCAAGATAGGTACAGTGATGCGTTGCAATCACGAAAGCTTATCCAGGAGTGTTGTTTTAAGAATCCTGGTGGATCTGTGGAAGATCTGATTGTTTGCAGATAGTGGGAACGATTCTATTATTTTTCTGTTGTTACAGTTATATCTATTGTTAGGGAGTTCTATGCAAACCTCCCTGAAGCTGAAGATGATAGAGTCATGGTTCGAAGAAAGTTGGTACCTTTTTCACCGGAAGTAATCAATTTGTTCTACCATTTTTCATCGGATACTTTATGTTTTTATGCGAATTATAGTCCAAATGAGATGGAGCTAGATGATATTATTTCTTATTTGATTGTTGTAAAAGGACTCTAGAAGACCACAAATGAGAGGAGAGTTAATTTTTCCACGTCAAAGTTAAGTGCACCTTCGAAGCCATGACATTATTTTATTTCAGTCTGTCTATTACCAACAAATCATGTCAACAAAGTTACCAGAGAGAGAGCGATGCTAAATTATTGTATCCAGGAAGGAAAGCTCATCAACATTGGAGTTTTGATATATCAGACTATCATCAGTTCTGCCTCTGCCGCTACTACTGCTGGTCTAAGATTTGCTTCTTTGATCTTTTCTTTATGTGAGCAGGCTGGAGTGAAATATGATAGCTGGGAGGAAGTATTGTTGCCTCTAAAGCCTATTACAAAGGTGAATGTGAAGACTTATTCTGAACATTCTATTTTTGGCTGGAGAGGAGGATTTTTAAGGAGTTATGGAATGGAAACGTCTGTTGCTTCTACATCTAGACCATCTACCTCACGTCCTTCTACTTCTAGAGGTGAGTATACTAAGACCCAAGATGTATAATATTAATTATGCCGCTGATAAAGTTAAAAATTTAGAGCATTTTGAAGAACATACTGATAGGTATAATAGAAGAAAAAGTGATTATGAAGAGAAATTTCACTCATCTTTGGAGAGCCTCATTAGAGGTAACCAAGGAGTGTAATTTCCTCCATATCCTAGATAACCTGATTATGAGCCTGTAGATGTTTGGAATAGCGGTGATTCTGAGAATGAGGAGTAGGACTAATAGATTTATTTTTAGGTTTGTATTATGTTATGGACAGTCTGGGCTTGCTACATTTGCATTTATGTGTTTATTTGAACTATGTGATGTGTGTTGGACTTATATTTAATTATTATTGTGATGTTTGTGTTTTGTTAGTATTTTGTTTTAAATTCTAGGGTAGTAACGGCTATTGTGTGTTTAGTACTGAGTTAGTTAGTTATTGATTGAATTAAATCTATATCTTTTAGAAAGTTGAAAATCTTGCTAACTTTAGTTTTAAATATTAAACTTAGAAAATTGCTACCTTGTATTTTTCATTTATCTTGTTAGTGTGTTTTTTTTTTATGTTGAGACTAGAAATCAAAGTTAGTGTGTTTGTTTATTTTTATGCTTGTTCCCACTACTTAGAAGTCTAATGAATCTCTACATGTTGAATTGAAATGAAAATGATAGAAAATTAATCAAAAATTAATTTTACTCCTATTTTTACTTTTATACTTGTATACTTAGGATATAAAAATTCCTGTAAGCATGTTATTTCAATTTTCATTCCTGCTTATATATATCTGCTGCTAGAATATTTAATCTGTTA
>JXCR01142972.1:46164-74413 GCA_002079205.1 Phalaenopsis hybrid cultivar | reverse complement strand
GAAAAGAAAAATAATCATGTATATGAAGTTATATTAGGGAAGTAAAATTTGATTTTATAAATGAGTAAGAAAATTTAGTTGAAATTTTTAATAATGAAGAAAAACTTTAAGTTAAAAGCTTTTAGTGTAGAAAATGTTTAATATAAGTAACTAGCTTTAGTAAGAAAAATTGCATTTTTGAAAAATTTAGAAATTTAGACTTTTATTTTTAATACTTAAATTTCTTTTGTTGAAAATAATTTTCAAAACTATTATTATATTTATAAGTAAAATATTTATATCAAGAGTTTGCTTTAGGAAAGGAGAAGTGGAATTCAAAACCATTAAAGGCCTGTCCAGATATAGTAATCCTTGCCTGAAAAAGAAAAGAAGAAGAAAAGAAAAAAGAGAAAGAAGAGAAAAAGAAAAAGAAAAATAAAAAGAAAAAGAAAAAGAGAAAAAAAAGTAGAGGAGGAGAAGCTTGAGGATTAGTGCCTAATAAAAAATTGGTTCCACATTTGATCTTTTTAAAGTATAAGACTTGACAAAATCTTAAGCATAAAAATATAATATAGTAAGTAAAATTATTCTTAATAAAAATTTTTAAGTGGAGATAATAAAAGTACTAAATTCTAAACATGGAGAATCTACAATATTTCTAAACTAAATAGGAACTCATATTTTCATCATTCTTAACCTTAAAAAATTCTAAACTTTAAGTTGGTCTCATTTACTGAATATTTTTTCTAAATTGGACTACTATTTTTCTAAATCTAAATTTTTATAACTCCTAAAGAAACTCATATACATATCATACTTTTTTTGTTTTAAGAGATTGAAGTGTCACTTGAGGATAAGTAACATTTTAAGTTTGGGGGATTTTAATACACCTAAAATATATAGTGTTTCTAAACGCATTTTTATACCTTTTTTTCAGGATAATGCACTTTAATGGAAGAAATTTGTGTGTTTTTCTTTTAGGTACAGTAAAAATGTGAAAAATGCAAAAAAAGTGAAAAAGAATCAAATTTGGAGCAAAGAGGTGAAAATTGTGCTAAAGTGTTTTGGCTCCTAAGCGCCAGATTCGGCGCTTAAGCGCCGGTTAAACAGAGAAGCCCGCTCCTAAGCGCCAGAGGCCCGCTCCTAAGCGCCAGAGGCCCGCGCCTAAGCGCCAGAGGCCCGCGCTTAAGCGCTAGAGACAGTTATTTGGCTGTTTTCTTCATTTGACCAAATTTTAAAGAGATATTTGAGGATCCTATTGACTAAAGAGGGTGGTTATGACCACTAGAAACAAAAATATTATTAAAAGTCTTATGAAAGGAGGCAACCTTTGACGAATACATTGAATTAGGACACATTTTGAAGAGTTATCAAAGCACCTCTTGGAGATTTATAAAAGATGGAAGCTGAGACTTTTTCAAGTGTGCTTGAAAGTTCTGAAAAGTGTTGGAAAGGAGAGAGTTTTAGAGAGATTTTCAGGCACCACAAATTTACTTTATTCTTTTTGTTTTTAGTTTATTTTGAGAGTGTTATAAAATGGAAGAGATTCAAAGGAACTTCAAGAGTTTGATGAAGGATTTGAGATAAATTTTTATCTTTGTTTTTATACTACTTTTGATTTTAATTGAGATTTCTTGTTGGTTTGATAATGATTTCTACTTTTAAACTAAAGTGTGGTTTTGTTTTCTCCATGGATTCCGAGTAGTTTTCTTTATCTTTCTCCTTAAAATCATAAGTAGTTAAAGTGGTTTTGTTTTCTCCATGGACTTTGAGTAGTTTTCTTTATCTTTCTTCTTAAAATGATAAGTAATTAAGTTTTGATGGAAATTGTGGAGAGTATTGATCTTTAATGTTGGAAGAAGTTGTGATGATTTAAATCCATTAACTTCATTTACTTCTTGATTTGGTTTATCCATATGTTAAAATTTGTTGTGAGAACATGTAAGAACCAGGCTGGTATTGTCTCAGTCAACAATTGGAAAGAATCACATGAGCTTGTATGAATGAGAATGTAATTCGTATGATTTAGTGCAAATAAATAGGGAAATAACCTTTGAAGAGTGTAGAGTTAGAGGACTTTAAAGTGACAGTTTAAAGTCCCCAACTTGGTTTATTGTTTAGGTTATGATATGAGATGTTAGCCCCCAGGTGGAGGGAATCGAGGGAACTCTAGAGTGAGAGCTAGTATCTTCACCCCAGGTGGAGGGAATCAAGGGCTCAACTTGGTTTATTGTTTTAGGTTCTGATACGAGATGTTAGCCCCCAGGTGGAGGGAATCAAGATTCCACAGTTCCGTCTTCTCAGCATCACCATTAATTTTGGATTTACTTTGTTTTGAACGAGCTGTTAAACTCATTTTGATAGGAGAATTCTCCTTAGCAGCCATAGGCTACCTCATCTGAGGAAACCTCTTAAATCCAAGAAGGGTGGATTATTGTTATATTATTATTAGTTTGTTGAAGTTTAAAATCACTGCTTATAGTTTTATTACCGCGTCTTATGGAATCTCAAGAAGTATCTAAATTAACTGCTATATGCTAATTATATGTCACAGGGTCCAATTACTATATAAAATGCTAGAAATACGGTAACTAAAAGCAGGAGTAAAGGTAAACACATATAGTATAATACAACCAGAGAAAAGAAAGAAGCAATATAATAGAGTATATTAAAAAAATAAATGAACTGTGCAATAAAGTACAATAAAGAAAAAAAAGAACTGCGTGGTAAATACAGTAAAGAAAGAGAAGAACTGTGTAGTAATTTACAATAAATAAAGAAAAGAACTGTGTAGTAAAGTATAGTAAAGAAAGAAAAGAAAAAGGCATACCCGACTGATTTTATTGATGCATACCAAACTCGGGATGGGTTTATCTTAGACTCAGCGTTCGTCAAAATCTCGAAGGCAACTAAGACATCGAAGTCTACTTACTAATATCAAATAGCAATCACCAGCAAAATAGTTCTTAAGGTCGGGCAACCACTAAATCCTAACAGTTGGTTGACATATGAATAGGTAAAAAGTAAACCTCCTTTATCATATGTGGCATATGTCTATATGTAATGTTTCAGTACGTGATACTCATGTATTTTGTAATTTCTAACAATCGGTACTATAAAGCTACAGTTCACAAGTCATCCAGAGCTGAGGTTAGAGCTACCAACAAACTATAGGGATGTTAAGGGCAACTACAAATTGAGTATTGGTTTTGGTTTCAGTTATATAAGCATGAGTATAGTGTTATACATCATCACTCTCACCCATATTTTCCAACTTATAAGCCACCTCGACATTTCATATGTTTCCCAAACAAGTAAAAAAAATCTGTTATTCAAATGCTTTAGACAAAGGGAAATGAATTCTCCCCATTCTTCTAGCAAACCATTTTTTTTAACGGCCAAATCAGAGAAATCCTCAAAGATAACATTATACACTAGCTCTATATTCTCCAAAATGAATTTGGTGAAGTTTCCAAGATTCATAAACTAAAGCTGCAATAATTTTATATTTCTGGAACAAAATTCGTAAAAAGAAAGATTTCCCCTCAAATTAAGAAAAAATCAGATGCTTAAAATCCAAAGCTATAGAAACCGAATGGCCTACGGGGAAAGGTCAGATTTTTTTACAATCTTGCTCGAATTTTTTATTTTCATAAACAATCACATTATAATTTTACATAAGCAGGCCCATTTGGAAGTTAAGATAACATAGACAAATTACATGACAATTGATGTTAGCAACCTAACTATAAGTAAATTAATTTCTCATAGGTCAAATGTGAAAGTAAACTTTTGGCTAATAGCTGATTGTTCCAACCAGGACTTGAAATACAGTGAGGATTGAAATTGTCCCGGCAAAGTTCAGCGAATGATACTCCTAATGATCAATCACTCTGGTCAAAATAACATCAATAATATTTTGGTATGAAAGAAGATTTTCATGCATATCATTTAATTTTCTCTTATTTACATATATACCAATTAGAACTTATTCGGTATATATTTGTACAGCTTAAGTCTATCTCACGGCTTATAAAAACCATCAATTGAATCTTTAAACAGTGAAGCATAGGTTTTTTTTTATAGATGACTAATGTGATGAATACATAAAGGAAATTTCAAGTATTATCTATATGACTACCTAAGAAGTAAGTGATGTGTATGTAAATATCCTTAACATTTGAATTTCAGGAGAGTATGTGAGACTAGTAATCATTTCTTAATTCAATTCATCCACAAAATAGGTGCCAAAGAAGACTCCAGGCTGCAGCTCGTGGTCACCATCTCAAGGTACATGTAATTATTCAATTGTGTAGAGGAATATGAAGAGCAATATAATGACCTCAAGAATGTAAGACAAACAGAAATCATCTATAAAGCAAAGATTAGAATTCCATCTTTATAAAAAAAACTTTGAACTATACAAGTTTTCAATCGTGAAGGACCAGAGCTTCTCAAGTCAGATATCAAATAATTAATGGAGAAAAGGAAAATCCAAGTGCCACAAAATCATAAACTTAGAAAACTTTCAATTACTACTATCTTCATTTCCCAACACAGATTTATATAAGTCTTCCCAAGTTCGTATATATAATTATTAAAGAATAAAAATAGTCCATGCACATCACTCGGTTACAATAAGTGCATGATTCAGATGATATAGGTGTAGGAAGAGTTTTTTTTTAGGATGGGTAAATACATGATAATTGAGTTGTATGTTTGTAAATGCCATTAAATATAACAGTCGAACTTTAAATAAAAAGAAGAGGACTGAACAGCTCGTAGATAAACATCAAGTATTCTAAATTGGACAAATTTCATATTCCAAAATTTTCATTGAGAAATGTTCTTTATAAAACATGTTGAAGTTTCTGGATTAGAATATGGCGTCATCTAACCTTCACATTTTAACTCAAGTACTGGTACATAAATTATGAATAAAGTAAGAGGTGAATAAAGAAATGTCCAAGGTAACCCTATTTTAAGACTCACATCTGAGAAAGTATTAATACAAGCAAGGAAAACTATACAAATATGTAAGAATCGCATACAATGCCTCCAACTTCATCAGACATGAACGTACAATATCAACCAGTTGGCATGAGTTCAGGGTCCACCCTTTATAGATTAACAATAATGTCCATTTCAGCAGATTAACTGTACAGTTTTCTCCACCAACAAATAATAGTATAAAGAATGTCTGTACTTCTTAATTGAGAATAATACAGGAAAAGTAAATGAAAAATGATATAAGAACGGAAAATTCTAACCCATCCTTTGCTTCCCTTTTTTTTTCTTTTCTTTTCTTTTTTTTTTTGAGCAAAATCCCGAAATCTTGAAGGCTAAAGCTAATATATAAACAGATTCGAATATTCATCTTTATGTTAACCCATCATCATTCCAATCAAAATACCTCGAAACTGCATTTCTGAAGCTTGAATCAAATCCCACTTGACATGAAAATGAAATCCAATAAGGAAATGTGGTTCTCTAACGAATAATGTTGCAATGCCAATATATAATTAACCCTTCAAGATTTAACTGAGAAGATTAATCCCGTATAGAAACTAGAGACTTATATCTCTATAATGAAACAAGAAAAAAAAAATAGAGAAAGGGATGTGAACTTCAATGATCAAAAACATGTAATCTCATAGTTAAATAGAATTTCTATAGGATTTATACTTTTCACTTGCTTTAGATACTATATGATTAGTTTATATGACTTTAACCCAATCTAAATTCCAGGTTAGGAGCAAAACTAGAGAGCTAAGACTTTTCCTAAGTCTAATTCCCTAGTTCCCTGTGGGATCAACATTCCAAACAAAAAAAAATTAATATTACTGATATAAAATGTGCACTTGTGTGAGCCTCAAGAGTGTAGTTACACCTGGAAGCAAGTATCAAGTTTTTGGTGTTGTTGTTGAAGAATAACAGTTTCTTTAGCTTAGGATAATTTTAGTTAAACTTCTAGGTCTTAGACAGGAAAATTTTTTAGTGTTAATTGATTGTGTTTAATTTGTTTTTCCTATTTTTGAAAAACCAAGAAAATTCAAAAATATTTTTTGTGTGATTGTGTGTGAACTCTACTTAATAGATTCTCTAGTTTGTGTCTGCGTAGTACAGGTTCTAGGGACTTGCACCTATGATTCTGAGTTAGAGAGAACTATTAGGAAAATCAGAAAGCACAAGAAACATGAAAAATTCATAGGAGAGATGGCGAACGACCTATGATGCGACTTTTTTATATGCTTAATTTTATATATTCTATATAGTCACAATGATATAAACGCAAGTATACGTATCACTCAAGTAATATAGGACTTTCTGATTTAGCCCCGATTATCGATCCCACGAGGAAGCGAGGAAATATGTCCTTTGTCAAATTCCAGTTTACTACTATTAGTCCTTAGTTTGGAATGTCGATTAAAATGGTGTTTTATTTAGCAACTACTCCTAAATGCGAATTTTAAATATAAGGATATTAACTATTCTTAAATGTAAATTTTAAATTCTAAAGATAACCCTTCTGGATGAATTGGTTTAGAGAATTTTATGATTTTCAAAACTACTATTCTTATGTAGTGAGTTGCACAATGTAAAGGAATGAGATACATTAAATATTGTATGTGTCAAATAGGAGCAATTTTAATTCTCTACCCTGATTCAGTGTTATAGAAAATCATTGGCTAATCTCAGGTTTAGTCCCTAAATCTGTGGCTAGGCTAGGAGAATACTGGCTCCCCCTCCAGAGCTCCCACTTCCCTTCCTCTGAAGGCTACCTCTTGCTTTAGTTCTATAACACTAAGACCGAATTGGGGATTTTAGTCTGTCACCCTAAAATTTCCAATTCTACACCCATCAAAGTATATTTCCTTATTTATTTGCATCCAACCCCCATGAAATTCGCCATCCATAGAATTTGAATGTGGTTTCACTTTGTTGAGAATTACACCGCCCTCTCGTGAACAACAAATTTTAACACTACAACAGGCCTTTATTGTAATGTAAATAAAGTGCAAGTCAAAGACAAATTTTAACACTACAACAGACCTTTATTGTAATGTAAATGAAGTGCAAGTAAAAACCATTACATTTATAATAAAAACTTCTTCAAGCATGCATCCTAAAATCCAAAACATGAATCCTACTCATTGTAATAGAAAAGTAAAAGGAAAATAATGGGATAATTTTCTCATGCCACTATTTCCTAAGAAGAAGAAAGAGTAAGAGAAACACATCACAAAGCAGGAAAAAAACACAATGAAAAACTTCATTACATCAAAGCAAATCCACTAGATAAGTGTTTACAAAATCATAAGATAATGAAGAGCACAATACTTAGCTTTTTCCCCTTGAAAGAAAGATGAAAATCTCTTCTACAAAGTCTCCCGCTGATCCATGCAATATTAAAAGATTCCCTTCTAAATTCTCTCAAAATCCCCTGACCAATATCTCCAAAAAGGTAAAAATCTACATTTCTACTTATATTATAAGATCAATAAACATTCTCCACATTTTCTCACTCACACACACCCTCACACACACACACATGCATGCCCATGAGAGGTGCCAAGCCCTCTTTTTAAAGAGACAATTTCTCTCCTTTTTTCCAAGAGACAAATCTATTCATCCAAAAGATATGTCTCTTCATTCAAGAGACTTATTCAAGTGTCTAGATTCATTGATTTGCTTCATAGGGTGTTTGAATCACTTGGGAGCCTTCTAGAACATCAAAAACCGCCAAAAATCGATCCATGTCAGTCCCGGGCGCTGTAGGCGCCGTTTAGGCTTTGTCGATCGTTTTCTCGTCATTTTTCTGCTCTTTAGGGCCGCCGGTGCCGGTTCTGGCGCTGCTGGCTCCCACCCTACGCAGGTCCATTATTTTGCTTTGTTTGGCTCCATTTTAGCTATGTTTTGCCCCGTTTCAATTGCGTCGCGTTCCTAACAGATAGACATACAAAATAAGCATAAAAACAACATTTATTTAAAGTGTAATTTCATCAAAAAATGTGTGAGAAATGTAAAGAGATTAAGCATAGAAAGACATCAAAATGTGTCAGGACAAAATTTTCTTTCTTGCTCGTTTTTGCTCCAAATTACATCATTTTTGCTTCTTTTTCTCCAAAACTTCATTTTCTGTACCTGAAACCAAAAATATACAAAATATCTTCCTTTAAAGTGCTTTATCATTAAAAATCACCAAATATAGATATTAAAAGTATATGAAAAATTGCACATCTTTTAGGTGTATCAAAATCCCCCAAACTTAAATGTTACTTGTCCTCAAGTAACCCTTTTACTACATAAAAATATGAATTAGGATAAAGACTAACTTATAAACTTCTATAGTTTAGTTTAGTTAATAAAATAACAAAATTTAAGAAAAACCTTTAATAACTTAGATTCAAACTCTAAGTCTAAGAATACTTAGTAATCAATTTTAAGTTTTCTGAATTTTTATTCAGTTCAAGAAGAATTGCAATTTGTTATATCAATGATATTTAGAACTTCATGAAAATTTTACTAATAATGCTACTAATAGTTCAACACAAGTTTAAAAAATGTAATAAAGCCTTTTCCTTAAGTTGATTCAAGTAAAGCCAAGTTTTGATTAAACAGCTCCTCAAACTTCTCCTCACTCATTTTCCTTTTCTTTTTCTCCCCTTTTTTTCTTTTTCTTTTTCTCTTTTTTTTTTCTTTTTTTTTCTTTTTCAAGTGAGGATTACTATATCTGGATAGCCTTTTAATAATTTTGAACTTCACTATCCTCTTCTTAAAGTCCAAACTCCTTACCTTTATTCACTTTATACATTCATATTAGTTTATGTTTTTTCATAAAAATTCATTCTTTTCTTCTTACATGAAACTCTAAAATTATTAATACTTCAAAAATACAATTTCCTTTACTTTAAATAGAAAAGCATAATCTTATCCTTTCATATCAAATATCTTTAACTTTAGAATTAATCTTCATTATTAAAAATTTTTACCTAAATTTACCATAATATTTACAAACATAAATATAGTCATTTAAATTTAAACTCAAATTCCAAGGCCTTACATTAATTTTAAAAATATAGTTAGTTAAGGACAAATAAAATTTAGTTTACTTCTTTTCAAAGGAAATTTTTCTTTTCCCCCAACCTTGCATTTTTAAATATTTTACAGTTAATTCCATAAAATGTAGTAGGAAGGAAAAGTAATTGAATCTACTAGCTACTACAACATTCTACCAAACTCATATACAATCATAATCAGAATAAAATGACTGCAAGAGAATGTAAATCTAGCCTAAAACATGCTTGCAATAATACTAAACTAAAAGGAAGTATACTTAGCTTTAAAATCTATTTTTCTTCCTACCCCCAAACTTGATTTTTAACATGTATAGCATTTAGTGCAAGAAAATATAAGTAGGAAGAAAAACAGTTTAGAAATTCTATCTACCACAAATGTCTATCAGAAACATCTACAATTATTTATCAGGATAAAAAACATGTAATAGAAAGTAGATCTAAACTAAACATGCCATAATGAAATTAAATAAACAAAGTTCTAACTAGCATAACATGTATCAGCAATGGAATATAAAAATGTTATTCAAGTCCTGTATATTATTGTAACACAAACACAAACACACATAATAAATGAGGTCAATTATTCCTTTAACTCATCACACCTCACTAACCTACTTCTAATTTCTAACGAAATCACTACACAAATATATTGAGTACTTATAAATGATTTAATAGATTCTAATCCCAAACATAAGATTATCCCTGATATATTGGCTCCTAGGCACCAATCTCAGGCATCATCTAATCCTTTAAATTAAGCACCTCTAATAGTTATAAGGATAGTGTAAATTCATCCACATGTTACTCATCAAATAGGTTAGCTATTTCTACCAGATGAAAATAAGGTCAAAGAAAGGAAGTAATAAAATTGAGATGAAATTGTAACTGATAAATTCATAATGTCTCTTCTAAAACTCAAGTCTGGGTTAGACCCGAGTTGTAGTGGACTCGTCAATCCAACTACTACAAGAGAACATACAAGTCTAACCATAATAAGAAGTTAAAAAATCACCTCTCTCATGACACATAAAAAGCAAATCAAACCACTAACGATCCAAACATCTACCAATCATCAATCAAACTGATCAATCAAGACTAAAGAAAACACAATACAAAACTAACAATCATGACTCTTAAGCATACTAAATCAAACCACACTGATAACTATGGGTTACCTCCCATAAAGCGCTTGGTTTAACGTTGTTAGCCCGCCAAATGATTTCACTTGGATCAAAATTCCAATTAAGTAATTTTTGATTAATCGCCCAATCTTTTCCAGATTCAGAGATTCCTACAAAGTCCTCAAATTAACATTTTTCTTTCAGATTGATTCACATCCTTGTTCCTCATATTTCTTTCTTAGATCCAATATTTTTCTAATAATTTTCTCAATTTTAATATTAATGTCATCCTTAAATTTTATAAGAAATGGATCTTTATAAGCTACTTCATGATCTCCCATATTTTGGATCAGATTCTCTTTAGATAATCCAGATTCTGGATCAAATTCTTCTAAGTAGTTATTTTCTTATTCTTCAGGAATTTCTTCCATTGGTCTTTCAATATCCTTATCCTCATCTCTCAACTCAAAGTTTTTTTTAAAACATATCCTTGAATTCTCTTTTAAATATCAGTTTAATAATTTTAAATTGCTCATCATTCATTTCTTTAGAATTTATCTCAGGGTCATTAGGTAAAATCTCTGGGGGGTAATTTTTAATTGCATTAATAATCTGCCCCAGGATCAGAATCTCATTCATTTTTTCTGTATACCACAGAATATGTCATTCAGTGACTTTGAATAACTCTTTCATAGGAGATCTTTTATTGATTTTATCATTCAATTCAGGTTGATCTTGTGATTGAGTAGAATATGAAGATAAAAAGACTTGTGGTATAGATGAATTCTCTATATATGTATGCTTTAAAATTGTATGAGATATATTTATTTTAAGTTCATGAGATTTTTCAATAGATGGAATTAAAGGTCTACTATTTTCGGTAACGTCCATCATTTCACACCCCTCCTAAACATACATACAATCTTCATTAAATAACATTTTAGACTCATCATGAAAGTCCATTTCAATCTCATCTATTAACTTACTCTCAAAACATTTTTGGAAATGGTTTTTACTCAGATAATCAATTTCACCCATCCAAAAATAATCTTATTTTCTCTCAGTTGGATACTTCATAGTCTTTAAAACATCAAAAGTGGTTTTATGGTCATTAATATTCATAGTTAACTTTCCTTTTTGCACATCTATCATAGCTTGTCCAGTAACAAGAAAAGGTCTCCCCAAAATAATGGGATATTATTTATCTTCCTCCATATCTAATACAATAAAGTCCATAGAAAAGATAAATTTATCCACTTTAATAAGCACGTCTTCTATAACCCCTTTGGATAAATGATAGTTTGATCAGCTAACTGAAGGGTTATAGTAGTGGGAGAAATATCGGCTAAACCTAACCTTTTAAATATAGATAGAGGCATCACATTAATGCTCGATCCTAAATCACATAAAGCTTTTTCACATAATCTTTCTCCAAATACACAAGAAATTGTTAAGCTAGAAGGATCCTTAATTTTCTCAGTATGCTTTTTCTGAAATATAGTGCTGCACTCCTCACTTAGTGCAACATTCTCGTACTCCCCAAATTTCCTTTTCTTATTTAATATTTCCTTCATAAATTTTGCATAACTTCGCATTTGTTCCAAAGCTTCAGCGAAAGGAATATTTATCGTTAACTTCTTAAGTATGTCCATGAACTTTAAAATTTTTTTTCCAACTCATGTTGTCTAAATCCTTGAGGAAATGGAGGTGGTGGTCTTTTTAAATTGATTTTAGTTGGAGATATTGATTTTTCCAGATTCTTAGAAACATGTTCTTTGGGTCTTTTATTTTTCTTTGTTTCTCTCACAACTCCTTTCCTCTTTTTTGACCACTTCCTCTATCTCTCTTCTACTTCTTAATTGGACTTCTTCTATTTGTTCATCATTTTTCTCTTTAGGGTTAATCTCAGTGTTGCTAGAAAGTGTTCCTTGGGTTTTATTGCAAAGTGAATTACAATTTGTCCAAACTGATTCTCTATGTTTCTAATCGCAACATTTTGACTTTGCAACTGGTTTCCCATTTGCAATACCACTTATGTAGACAACTTCTTATCCTCAAATTGTTGATCATTGTTAGAGTACGGTGAATATGAAGGTCTATAATTTGTATTCTCCTGATTATTCTAACTCCCATTAAGATTTGCATTATTATTTTTCCATTGTTAGTTTCCACCCCAAGTAGTGTGATACCAGTTAAAATTAGGATGGTTCTTCCAACATGGGTTGTAAAAGTTTGAATACGAGTTATTTATGGTATTTAAAGTTTCATATGATAAGTTAGAATCAATCATATTCCCTAATGAACTTTCCTCACTTACTGGAGTAAATTGAGGCTGGTTCATTCCAAATTGGTTCAACTTTCTTGATATTACAACAACCTGAGCTGCAAGAATTGCAATTGCATCTGTATCATGAACACTAGCTATATTTTTAGGATTTACCCTTATAGAGGGTCATTGAATATCATTTGTAGCCATTTCTTCAATTAATGCATATGCTCCATCAAATGATTTTGACCTTAATGATCCACTAGCGGCAGTGTCAATTATAAACCTAAGGGATTCTACTAACCCATTATAAGAAGTTTGAATGATTAACCAATTGGGCAGAGCATGGTGTGGACACTTTCTTAATAGTTCTTTAAATCTTTCTCATGCTTCGTATATTGATTCCCTTTCATACTGACAAAATGAAATAATATCGTTTCTAAGTTTAGTAGTCCTTGAAGGTGAAAAATACTTCGCTAGGAATTTTTGAGTTAACTCTTCCCAAATTTTAATAAAGCCAGGTGCTAATGATTATAACCACATTTTAGCCTTATCTCTTAGTGAGAAAGGAAAAAACCTTAGTTTGACAGCATCGTCGGACATGCCATTATAACGAAATGTAGCACAAAGTTCTAGAAAACTGGATAAGTGTAAATAGGGATCCTCCGAAGGAGTTCCCTCAAACTGATTGCTTTGCACCAATTGGATAATATTTGGATTTATTTCAAACGAGTCAGCTTTTACGACAGGGGTTTGTATACTTGAGTGACTTTCATCTATCATATGATTTATATAATCCCTCAAAGATTTATGATGATTTTCTATTTTATTATTTTGAATGTTTTCCATTTCCATTTCTAGTTCTTCAAGTATTTTCTATTTTTTAATTTTTTTTTCTTTTTTATAACTCAGAATCATAAGGCAGAAGTCTAGCGGATCCTTTATTTCGCATACGTAACACAACAAACAATACATGAATAATTAAATGAATAAAACAAAAGATATATTCAACACAACAAAACATTTTCACAAACACCTTGTTTTTTACACAAATAATTTTTTCACAACACTTTTTCAAACAAAAAAAACACTTTTCACACCAAAAAAAAAAAATTACGACACTGCAATTTTCCAAGTCTAAGCCTAATTACTTCAACTAAAATTCTCCAAAAGTTCTTACCAAAGCTTCCCCGGCAATGACGCCAAAAACTTGATGTGACTTTTTTATATGCTTAATTTTATGTATTCTATATAGTCACAATGATATAAACACAAGTATACGTATCGCTCAAGTAATATAGGACTTTCTGATTAAGCCCCGATTATCAATCCCACGAGGAAGCGAGGAAATATGTCCTTAGTCAAATTCCAGTTTACTACTATTAGTCCTTAGTTTGGAATGTCGATTAAAATGGTATTTTATCTAGCAACTACTCCTGAATGCAAATTTTAAATATAAGTATAGTAACTATACCTAAATGTAAAAAGATAACCCTTTTTGGATGAATTGGTTTGGAGAATTTTATGATTTTCAAAACTATTATTCTTATGTAGTGAGTTGGATATATAAAGGAATGAGATACATTAAATATTGTATGTGCCAAATAGGAGCAATTTTAATTCTCTAGCCTGATTCAGTGTTATAAAAAGTTATTGGCTAATCTCAGGTTTAGTCCCTAAATCCGTGGCTAGACTAAGAGGATACTGGCTCCCACTCCAGAGCTCCCACTTCCCTTCCCATGAAAGCTAACTCTCGCTTTAGTTCTTCAAACACTAAGACAGAATTGAGGATTTTACTCTGCACCCTAAAACTTCCAATTCTACGCTCATCAAAGTATGTTTCCCTATTTATTTTAATCCAACCTCCATGAACTTCACCATCCATGGAATTTAAATGTAGTTCCACTTTTTTGAGAATTACACCACCCATTTGTGTCTTAATGAAATTACAATAAAGTTTAACACTACAACAGACCTTTATTGTAATGTGAATGAAGTGCAAGTAAAAATCCATCAATTTATAATTAAAACTTCTTCAAGCATGCATCCCAAAATCCAAAACATGAATCCTACTCATTGTAAAAGGAAAGTAAAAGGAAAATAATGGTATAATGCTCTCATGCCACTATTTCCTAAGAATAAGAAAGAGTAAGAGAAACACATCACAAAGCATGAAGAAAACACAACGAAAACCTTCATTACATCAAAGCAAATCCACTAGATAAGTGTTTACATAATCATAAGATAATGAAGAACACAATACTTAGCTTTTTATCCTTGAAGGAAAGATGAAAATCTCTCCACAAAGTCTCCCGCTGATCCATGCAATGCTAGAACATTCCCTTACAATTTCTCTCAAAATCTCCTCACCAATCTCTCCAAAAAGGTAGAAATCTGCATTTCTACTTCTATTCTAAGATCAATAAATATTCTCCACATTTTCTCACTTACACACCATCACACACACACACGCATGCCAATGAGAGGTGCCAAGCCCTCCTTTTTAAAGAGACACAAATTCCCTCCTTTTTTTTCCAAGAAAAAAATCTATTCATCCAAAAGACATGTCTCTTCATTCAAGAGCTTTATCCAAGTGTCTAGATTCATTGAATTGCTTCATAGGGTGTTTGAATAACTTGGGAGCCTTCTAAAACATAAAAACCGCCAAAAATTGATCCATCACCGTCGTAGGCACTATCGATGCTGTTTTGGGCGCTGTCGGTGCCATTTTATCATCATATTTCTGCTCTTCAGCACTGCCAGCATCAGCTCTGGCGCTGTCAGTGCCCACCGTACGCAGCTCCACCATTTTGCTTCGTTTGGCTCCGTTTTAGCTTCGTTTCTGCACATTTCAGTTGTGTTGCATTCCTAACAGATAGAACTACAAAATAAGCATAAAAACAACATTTATTTAAAGTGTAATTTTATTAAAAAATGTGTAAGAAGTGTAAAAAATATTAAACATAGAAAGACATATCAAAATGTGTCAGGACAATTTTCTTTCTTGCTTGTTTTTGCTCCAAATTACATCATTTTTGTTTCTTTTATCCAAAACTCCATTTTATATACCTAAAACCAAAAATATAAAAAATACCTTCCTTTAAAGTGCGTTATCATTGAAAATCACCAGATATAGACATTAAAAGAATATGAAAAATTGCACATTTTTTAGGTGTATTAACCTACATAACAACCTAGAAAGTTAGGAACCAACCCAAGGAACAAATTTATGATGCACGTAGACCATTAAGAGACTTTGCTAACAATATGGTAGTTGAAATTCACTTAAGCATTCAGATCTCTACTATAGAGCTATAAAATTTGAACTGAAATCGGATATCATCTAAATGATGTAGAACATTTAGTTTTGGGGAACCCAACAGAAGATCTTAACTTACACTTAGCTAGTTTCTTAGAACTTATACTCCATTTCACTATAACAGTGTATCCAATGAAATTGTTAGGCTTATGATTTTTCCTCTCTCCTTGAGGGACAAAGTTAAAGTATGGTTAAATTTATTAGCACCTAAATCAATTAGGATGTTGAGTTAACTTAGCCCAAAACTTCTTAGCTGAGTATTCACCATCTTAAAAAATGATTAAATTAAGGAATGATGTCACTTCATTTTGTGAATTAAAAGTTGAGTCAATATATGAAGCTTGGGAGTGATTCAAGGAACTACTTAGAAAATGCCCCCATCATGCACTGATAATTCAGAATTTTTATAATGGTGTAGCAAGATCTCTTAGGTCTGTTATAGATGTCGCCACTGGTGAGTCACTTATGTTAAAACCATTTGATGAATCCTATTCTCTGATTGAAGAGATGGTTACCAAAAAACTTCCAATGGTCTTATGAAAACATGAACCCTGGAAAGGAAGCAAGTGTACCTAATAAGGGCATGCCTTCAATTTTAACTTCTCAGGTAGCTATGATTTCTAGAAGGTTATATCAGTTTAGGATGAAACAACTTCAAGATCCTAACTCATTCAAGAAAATTCATTAGCACAACTGGTTGATGCTAACAACTCATCATTTGAGACTCTAAATGCAATTAGCAATAGGAGGACCTTATTCTAACTATTACAATTACAGTTGGAAGAATCACCCAAACTTTAATTGGAATAACAATCAAGGTGTGGGAAACCAATAATGGGGGATAATAGTAGTCAACAAAATCATTATGGGTATTAGAACAATCAAGGTAGTTTGAATTAGAGACCTTCTTATCCTATAGGATTCAACTCTAACCCATAATTTAAGGAGAAGAAGCAGTGTCTAAGAGAAATTGTGTTACAAATTGGGAGTCCTTTATAAAGCCATGGTGCATCTATTAGGAATATAGAGAACCAGCTGGGTCAAATTGCTACTTCAATTAACAGTTGACCCCAAAGAATTGTTTTCAGTTACATTGAGATTAATCCTAAGGACAATAATAGTTAGCATGTCAAAGCTGTTAAGTTAAGGAGGGGAAGTGAATTGGAGGATGTGGTTCAGAAAGATTCTGAGCTGCAGTAAGAGAATGTGGAACCGAGACAACCTGTGGAAAAACTTTCCAAGGATTTAGTAAGTCGAGTCTCACCCAATAAGAATAACATAGAAAGACACCACCACCATTTCCTCAAAGACTCAATAAATAAATAAAATAGAACAATAATTTTTATAGTTCCTAAAAGTTTTCAAGAAACTGACCACTAATATCTTGTTTGTTAAAGCTCTGGAGCAGAGCTCAACTATGTGAAGTTTATGAAGGATATACTCAACAAGAAGAGGAAGTTTGGAGATTATGAGACTGTGGCAATCTGTGAGGAGTGCAATGCTATCATTAAGAAGAAACTTCCTCAGAAGCTTAAGGATTCTGAGAGCTTCAATATTCCATGTGAAATTGGAGAAAAGTTCTATGGGAAGACTTTATGTGATTTGGACGCCAGTGTTAACCTTATGCCATTTTCTATTTTTAAGAGGTTAGGATTAAGAGAGGGGACCCCTACCACTACAACTTTTCAACTTTTTGATCGATCGATCACTTATTTGAGGGCTATAGACAATGGTTTAGTGAAGGTGGACAAATTCATCCATATTTAGGAAAATAACTAGATCCCCATCATACTAGGTAGAACTTTCCTAGTCACGGGCCATGCTATGATTGGCATGCAAAAGGGAGAGTTAAAGATGAGAGTAAATGATCAAGAGTTAACATTCAATGTGTTAAACTCAATGAAATTTTCTTTTGATTGTAATGAAGATTCATGTAGTAGGATGGATCTCATAGATAAAATATTAAGACATCAATTTCAAGAGTTGTAAAGTTAAACCACAAGAGCAGATTTTGATCAAGGAGGAAATGACAGACATTAAGGATGAATCTGCTTTATTGGTTGAAGATAACCTAAGAATAGTTAGGGAGAGGTTTAAAATACTTGTTACAATAAAAAATTGTAAACCTCGTGTTCCTCTATTAAATAACCCCCTAAACTTAAGTTGAAGGTGCTTCCTAAATATTTAAAGTAATCGTATTTAGGGAATTCATCTAAATTATTAGTTATTATATCCTCATATTTGACTAATTCAAAATAGGAACAACTTATGAATGTTCTAAGAAGTCTTAAGAATGCTCAAAATAGGAATAACTTATGAATGTTCTAAGAAGTTTTAAGAATGCTTTTGTATTGAACTTAGCAGAATTAAAGGGGATTAACCCTTCTACATTTATGCATAAGATCTTAATGGAAGAAAATCATAAACTCAAAGTAGATCCTCAAAGGAGATTAAGCCCTATTATGAAAGAAGTTATAAAGAAAGAAATTTTGAAGTGGCTGGATTCAATAATTGTCTATCCCATATCAGATAGTGCCTGAATTAGACATATTAATTGCATACCAAAGAAAGGATGAGTGAATGTGTCAGTAAATGAATGAAATGAATTGATCCAAACTAGAAATGTCACTGGGTGATGTATATGAACCAGGAAAAATAATTTTTCTTTACATTTTTTGGATTAGATGTTGGATAGGCTAGCTTGTCACCAATATTTCCACTTTTTTAATGGGTTTGCTTGGTGTCACAAAATCCTCATTGCTCCAGAGGATCAAGACAAGACTCACAAGTCCTAATGAGGATTTTGCTTTTAGAAGTATGCACTTTGGGTTAAGAAATACGCATGCTACATTTCAACGGTGCATGATGTCAATTTTATTTTACCTAATTTAGTAGGGGATAAAAAATTTTTATGAATGGTTTTTCAATTTTTGGCCCTTCAATTTACTTTTGCTTGTATCATCTAGCTAAGGTGCTAAGTCACTGTAAAGAGGCCAACCTTATTCTCAATTGGGAGAAGTGCTAATTCATGGTTTCTTTATAAATTGTGTTAGGTTATTGTTGACCTCACTTTTGGTTGAGGTCTAGTTTTTCCTCTTTAGTAGCATAGGGTCTAGCCATAGGACTTTCCTGTTGACTATTCCTATAGGACTAAAAAGGAACCCTTGCCATTAGAAATTCTAAACTCTTCTTTTCTCAACTTGAAGTTCCATATACTGATCCTAACCTTTAGCGCTTAGTAGGTGGGACCACTATAGGGGAGATCAAGGAGAGTTCCCATAGGATTGCTTGGCCTTAGGGTCAACCCTCTGGTGGTGTGGTCTTGGTTGCTCTCACTCACACACTTCCACATTACACCCCACTCACAACCCTAAACCCAAACTTGTTAACTTTGATCCCTTGATCTTTTGACAGACTCATGTAGATGGTCCCCTAGGCCCACTAGCCCTAGGCTAGGGTTTAGATAAAACCAGTACATAGAGGTCCCAAATGGAGATTCAATTGGTCCATAGTTCAAATAGGGTGGTTGACACCTCAATTTCACCAAGATACCTAACTTAGCCTTTTGCCCCCAAAATCTACCTAATATACCAAAACACCCCCAAACCCTAAGCTTGACCAAAATTTCCAATTTCCCCTAAAATACTCAAATTGTTCAAAAATATTCTCAAAGCATTTGTAACCACCCAAATTGCCCAAAAGCTCCCAAAATTGGCAAAATTACCAAAATACCCTTTGTGGCCCAAACTTTCCCAAAATTTTAAAAATCATTTCAAGTGTCCCCAAAATCAATTTAGATCCTTCAATTGAACTCAATTTGATCAATTTGACCAATTTTGACCAAAAACCCCAAATTTCCCTTAAAGGCCCAAGTACACCAATTCACCCCCATTGTCCACCAATTTGGTTCCAATTTTTGCCAATTTAAGTTCTAAAATCAAATTCATATCAGGCCAAATCCCAACCCAATTGACCCGTACTTTGAGCCCAATTTCAACCAAATCCAAAACCCCCAAATTTTCCCCAATTTATCCATGTCTCTAAATGTGTCAAAATTGAATGCTCAAATCCTAAAATTGACACCCAATTAATGTTGAAAACTCTTCATAACATCCCCCTAGACCATTTGGAACCCTCAATTTAGACTTAGTCCAACTCTAGCTTAACCTAAACCCAAGTTTAACCCAACATCCCCAAATTGGTCAAATGGCCAAAATCCTTCAAACCAATTCAAAATCATTCCAAATATTTTCCAAACTCTTTATGATAATCATCTATGTCATCTTGATCAATCAATTGAGTCCAATGTCATGGCTAGCCCAACCCAAATCCAACTTCAACCCAATTTGACCCAAATTGAACCCATGCACCAAAATTGACCAAGCCATGCCAAATTGACCAAACCAAAGCCTCTACTAGGCTAGACTCACCTAGCCCACCCTATGGGAGCCATGGACCAATGGCCCCTTGACTTAAGGGAGCTTATGCTTTTTTAGGCCTAAAATAAAATATACTTGCCATCATGCCATACCATTAGGAGTTAAGCATAATTAAACCCCCCACTGGTTCACCTGGATGCCTGACCACCTCCCCTGCTCTAGCCAGCCAACCTAGTCACCAGAAAACACCCAAATAGAGAGCCCCATGCCTCTATCCAAAAAACCAAACTTACCCATCTCAGTTGGCCAATTCCAATTGACTTTGACACTTTTAAACCCTCCACATAAGCATTGTTTTGGACCCACTAATTGGCCATGGAAGCCACCCTAAGCCATTTTTTTAAACCCCTCTCCCATGGCTAAAACATAAGGCAAGCTAATTTCCTTGGTGAGGCTTTGCCCAATTGTTTCCAGACACTCTCCAAGAAATCCTAAGATCAAGCCCATCATTTTCCCCTTCTAAATTCCTCTGTGAGAGCTCAATTTTGAGTTCAAAATTTAGGGAAAACTAGGACAGATTTCCCCCCAGCTCCACACTCCACCAAATTCTAATTAACTATACATTCACCATCCTCTGAGTAAGAGCAGTTGATTCCCCATGAAAGCCCCATCACAGAGAGCCCCTAACACAGACTTTGATCAACACTTAAAATCCACTTTGATCAAAATCATACCCAGACAATTCACCACAATCTAGGACTTCATCTGGAGGTGCCTCCCGACTCAGACAAAGTTATTGAGCCTTAACCCTAAACCGAGCTTCATTTGATTCTCCATATGTATTTACTATATTTTATACCATATATGCAGTATAGATATGTTTGAATTGAGTAGATAAAGGTGTAGGAGCAAAATTAAAGTAATTTTGTTGAGTCTAGCTTGAGATCTTAAGGTTTTAGTGTGAACAGTTTACGGGTTAGGTCACTTGGGGCCGATGAACGGATGCCATCCGATCGCACATTTATTTCTTGCACGGTTGAGATCATGTTGGTCGAGTAGATGGAACAAAAAGGTGGGCTGACGAGGCAGCTACGTGGCTAGCGACATCGAATACCAGAGCCCTGCATGGAGTCTTCAGAGCTGCTGTGGTCGAGGTGGTGCCACGTGTTTACAAAAATATGGAATTTTTAGATTTATTTAAATGTCAGAACTTCAAAAATTCATGTCTTTTCATAGAAAAATCATAAAGATAAATTAAAAATACCCTCTTATTTAGTAAATAAAGGAAAATATTGTGGACCAAAAATAAGTGTTACTTGACAACTCTTTGAGTTTTAATTAATTAAATACTCTCTGTGTATTTCAATTCATTATGGTTAAGCATTGCTCACCATGGTTTGAAATTTTGAGGGTTTGTTCCTCATGATAGGGGCTATGTTCTCTAAATTTTCAAGCTAAGATAGCTATTTTAGCTCAATTTAATTATATAAATTGAAATACCACTTGAAAAATTATGAGTGAAATTTTAGTAGGTTTGCTTTGGTCAGAAAAGCTTAGGAAAAATATTACGAGGGTTTAAATAATTTTGTAAATTTCTATAACTAATTAAATGTGTATATTTTGTATTAATTTATTTAAATTAAATATTAATAAAAAATCAAGAAAATCAATTCCACATTGTGTGTAAAAATCATTTTAACCTACTGTAAAAATTTGAGAATTATTTGAATAAGTTAAGCACTAAAGTTGATCTTTTAAGAAATATTAAATTTTCTAAAAAATAAGTATATTAAATTAAATACACTTAGGAAAATTAAGAAAAGTAGTTATCTGAGTTTCTTGTGATTAGGAGCACTTAGGAAAAGCAGAAATAATTTTTGATAAAATACTTGATTTTTTAGCTTTATTTTGAATTAAAAATAATTAAAATTTTCCAAAAATACAAAAATATTTGAAAATATTCCTAATGGTTTCCTAATCACTTGGAACTCATTAAAATATTTTTCCTAAGTTTTCTAAGTAAAAAATAAATTTCCAAAGGCTTAATAATGTATTTCCCCTATTTCCTCATTAAAATATTTACAATAAATAAATTAAAAATCATAGAAATATAAAATTTGTTTCTCTGAGCTCTCTGGACTTAGGGAGGTTTAATAAAAATGTAAAAAAATTTTTTGGTAATTAAAACATATTTTCCATTTAATTAAATCATTAAAAACCAATGAATAATTATAAAATTAAATTAAAACTTAATTTAGAAAATCATAGCATTTTGCCTAAGTGTTTTCTTTAACCTAAGGGAATCTCTGATACTTTTCTCATAAACCAAAAAAATTATTTTGATTGATTAAATAAATTAACTTTGAGAATCATATGTTTTAGGTTAAAATAATTATTTAAATTAAATATAAATTTTAAAAACCACATTTTTCTCCTTTGATGTTTTAATTACTCTATAGAAAAAGTATTCTAAAATCTCTTAAGTTACTTGAATTATGCTTCAAGTTATGAGGTGAAGAGCCCTAAGGGTAAAGTGGTCATTTTAGGCTTTTGGTTCCTTAATCAAAATTTAGGATTAACCAAAGGGAAAGGGGTAATTTTGATCCTAATTAACATGTTTGGATGATTGAAACATAATGGGTAAAAGGTAGAAACCAACTTGCCACCTTTTCCATAGTATGAATAAAATTATGAATTTTCTAAATTACCAGATTTGGAAGTTAATCAAAATCAAATGATTTCCAAGTGATGGGCTTCAACTAAGCAGATGATCCTTCACTTATGATTAAGTCCACAATTAATGATGATCTAACGTCTTTTAATCAGAATCTATATCACCTAAAATAAAATTTGAATATTTTCTAATCTTTCTCCCATTATATTTAAAGGGCTTGGTAGTGATCTAAGTTTGCTATTTAATTCATTTGATGGGATTTAAAAGACAACATGGTTGATAATTAGCACTACAAGCCTACCTTTAGTGGTGGGTACAAAGGTCTTTAATGACTAATACTTGCCTTACGGGCATTCACCTACATAAATTTTAAGTAAAATATCAACTGATTAATTGGGTACCCTGTCCTCAGGATAATTGAAATGTCAAAGTTTACCGAGTAATGGAGTAATTTTAATTTGACCCGGGATGATTAATAGAGCAATATGATAAGTTAAAAATGAACTCAAATATTTTAAGGGACCTTTAAAGCAATTCATGGTCATTCTCTGAACACTTTATAATCTCTTGAATATTTTGAAGGACAAATTGAACTTGCTATATTTTTTTCTAAAATCATCCATTAAGATCTTTCGAGACTCCATAAATCATAGTTTGGAGTCTGTTAGATACACCTTCATGTACTCTTACAATTTATTTAAATTTTTGCAAGATTATATAAATGTTGTAAAATACTAACATTTCAATTGGAATGCTGAGAAGATGTCAGGTACACTTTTATAGTGTTACTTAATTTTTGTCATTTTACTTTCTGCAAATATTATAAAATACTTGGGTGAGTTCCTTGCTTCACTTGCAAAACTAAAAAAACTTTTTTTTCAAAAATTAATAAAAATTTAAAAAAACATTTAATTGTTTCAAAGGTAACCATTAATTCTTTTGAAATGTCACTAAACTTGAAAAACCCTTTTAAATTTACGGGAGTCACTCGGAGGAGGTAACCCACAGTTGGTAACAAGATCTCTCCAGTTTAAATGGGTTTCACAACTCGTTTAAGCTAAGTAAATTCAAAAGAAAATAGTGATACCAAAACAAGGGAATCGTGGGATCCTAGCCGGTGTCGCTCTAATCAACTTTAATATCCACCATAATATTTAAATAACCATAACTTCAGGAAAAACTTAAATTGATATCATAACTTGACACATGAGAAAACTTGACCCCTAAACATGATACTTCTCTCAATCTTTACAATTTGACACTTCTAAACTTAAACTTACCACAACAAGAAGCTTAGAGCTAGAATTGTGGGCAACACAACCATATTCAACAACAAAACAAGTCTACATCAGCTAGACCATTCCTTAGAATTAAACAACCGAGCCAAAATATTTTGAGGTTGTCTTCTTAAACAATCTTTAGGCCTTTTTATAACCCTGCTATACAATTTAAGCCCTAATCTGTTTTAAGATTTCTAGGTTGTCATTCGGTACGACCTAAGTCCTCATATCATTCAGGTTATTTGTGTGATCATCTCATATGATGTAAGCCTTAATCAATAAAATTGGCAAGATGAAACATTTAAATATTTATTCTCTAATTTGAAGTCAAATAGTAGTATAACTTGGGATGTTATCGATGTTCTTTTTAGGATATGTGACATCTCCTAGTTCTTCTTCCTTTAGATTAAAAAAAAAATGTTTCAAATTTGAAACATTCACATTTCACACCTCTTTGTCTGATCTTTTGAAAAGTTGTATATTTTGAAATTCTTGAAGACAATATCCCTTGATTTTTATCGAGAGTTTTTTTAGGTGACTTCATTTATCTAAGATGCAATTAACTATAAGGGCTTGCCTTTATAAGAAAATTTCTGGAACCCAGCTTAATATAAACTCTATTTAATTTTTTATATTAAATAGGAGAACTTGTTAGCATATAATAAAATGGATTTACAGACCAAATGGATGTCATATATTTTTTAGTTTATTTGATTAACTATCTGTTGACCTCACTTTTGTTTGAGGTTTAGTTTTTTTCTCTTTAGTAGCCTAAGGTCTAGCCATAGGACTTTTCTATTGACTATTCTTAGAAAACTAGACAAGGAATCCTCACTATTAGAAATTCTACCCTCTTCTTTACTCAACTTGAAGTTCCTCATATTGATCCTAACCTCCAACACTTAGTGGGTGGGGTCATTATGGGGGAACTAAAGATGAGTCACCCTTAGGACTGCTGGACCTTAGGGTTGACCCTGGGTGTTGGTCTAGGGCTTAAGGTACCTACCTGCACTCACAATCACTCACAATCCTAAACTTAAACTTTTAGGCTTTGGTCCCTTGATACTTTTGGGAGACTCATGTAGGTGGTCCCTTAAACCCACTAGCTCTAGGCTAGGGTTTAGCTAAGACAACTACATAGAGGACCCAAAATGGGGTTTCCATTGGTCTATGGCTTATTGACGGTGGTTGGCACTCCAACTCTACCAACATACCCAACCTAGCCTTTTGCCCCTAAACTCCCCCAAATTACCTAGATACCCTTGGGACCCCAAATTTGGCCAAAAGTCCCAAATTTACCCAAAATACCAAAATTGGTTCAAAAATAATTTCAAACACCTTGAAAACACTCAAACTACCCAAAATCACCAAAATTGGCCAAATTACCAAAATGCCCCTCATTAGCCCAAAATTCTAAAAATTCCAAAAAAAAGCCCAAAAATTCTCAAAACCTCCCAAATATTCCCAATTTCACTTTTCTTAACTACGACATGACCCAACTTGGTCAATTTGAGCACTTTTGATCAAAACCCCCAAGTTGCCCTTTAAAGACCCATATTTTCCCCAAATTACCTCAAATGTCTATCTAATTGGTCTCAATTTCCACCAATTTCTCAATTTCCACCAATTTAAATTCTAAACTCAAATTTACCCTTAATGTGACAAATAAAAGACTAAATCCAAGCCCAATTGTCCCATGCTTTGAGCCCAATTTTGATATAGGTCAAACCATTAATTTTGGGCACATGACCTAATCTCACCAAATTGAACCCATAGCCCACTCAATAGGCCAAAATTTATATTGTAAACTCTTCATAACATTCCTAAACATCAAACTTGACCTTCAATTGGGATTTTTGAAGTCTCAATTTCATTTGATTTCAACCGAAGTCTAAAAGCCCCAAATTTGCCCCAAATTGGCCATGTCTCAAAATCTCACCAAATTGATGGCCTTATACCCCAAATTTTCACTCTATTCCTTCATAAAAAATCTTGAAAACACCCCTTGATCATTTGGACCATTCAATTTTGACTTAGCCCAAGGCTAGCTCAACCTAGACCCATGTCTAACCCAACAAGCCAAAATTGACCAAATTTCAAAAATTCTTCAAATTAACCCACCAACTGAACTCAAAATCACTTCAAAACTTCACCAAAAATCTTCATAAAAATCATCTACACAATGTTGATCAATAAATTGGGTCAATTAACATGACTAGCCTAGCCAAAACCCAAGATTTTATGACTTGAACCCATGTACTAAAGATGGTCTAACTACTCCAAAGTCACCAAATTAATGACTCCACAGCCAATAGTTGGACCCTAGTGACCAGCCTAAACCCCATGAAACCACCTAAACTAAGCCATGGACCAAAGATCCCCTAAATTAAGGGATTTCATTCCATATTTGCTTAAGCTTAGGATATCTTTGCCAAAATAATACCTCATTGCATTAAATTATTGTGACATATTCCACAGGGTTCCCTAAGCTCCTAGCTACCTCCCCCTGGCGGCTGGCCATCCTAGTGGCCGAAAAATGGCCAAATAGAGAGGCACCCCCATGGGATTAAACCCAATTCAAACCTATAGGCCACATCATCCAAATTAAAGCTTAGAGCCTCTCTGCCCTCCACCTAAGAAACACATTTCACCCCCTAATTGGCCATAATAGCAAGCCTAAGGACATTTTTTTATAAAAGCTCCCATCCACTGCCATGGAGGTAGATCTGAAAAAAATTTTAGAGAGAGCCCTCCGAACTTCTCACAAAACTTCTCTGAGGCCTCCTCAGTGCAATCCAACCACCACATTGCCTTGAATCCCCTTGCCGGAGCCCAATTTTTGAGCTCAAAACCTTGCCGGAGACAGGACAAAGCTATTTACACCTCTACACTCCACCAAACTCAAATTAAACTGACACACACCTTGACAGCATTGAAAGGAACAAAAGCCCCTTCAAATTCCCTTTCCACAGAGCCCCTACCATAGCTCTAGACCAACACCTGAAATCGGCCTTGGTCGATTTTTGGTCCAGGCATTTCACCAAGACTAAAGGTTCAATCCCTAGCCTCCTTGGACCCCAAAAAATGTGTTGAGACTCTCTGATCGATGCTTCCCTTTTTTGAGCCAAGGTATAAAACTTCTCTTCCTCTTGAGCCTATTTTGATTCTCCATTTGATTATTCTTAATTTAATTGCATGATTACCGTATGGATGTGTCAGTCTCACTTAGACAAGTCCATAGGATCAAACCTGAAGTGATTTATTTGAGTCTAGGCCGAGATCTTAGGGTTATAGTGTGGACGGTCACGGGATCACTCTATCGGGGACGATGAAGGGGAGCCGTCCGATCGCGTGTGTATCGGATGGACGAAGGAGTTCGAGCAGGACATCAAAATAACTTGATTTTTAATCTCCACTATTATTTAGGATCCACAGAACTCACCATAAAAATTTCAAAGTATTTTGAGTTCATTTGGTAGCTTAAGTTGATTTTTAAAGATAAATATCATTTTAGAACTTAAATGATTTTTAAAAATCAAAATATAACTCAAAAATTTATAAAAACCTATTTTTTAGTTCTCTGTGATCAAGGTTATTTTCTAAAAATAAAATGGAGTTTAAAATAAAAAATTTATTTTTAGCCTATTTTTAAATATTTAAAATAATTAAAAATCCATAAAAATAACAAAAATAATAAAATTCATGGAAATGTTCTAAATTTTTTTCTAAGCATTTAGGAACAATTGAAATATTTTTCTTGATTTTATAATAAAGATATTGAATTTTAAAGCTTAAAAATAGTTTTTAAAGGCTAAAATGGGCTTTCACTAAAAACAATTCCAATAAATCAAATAAAACTTAAAAAAATATAAAATTTTCTCCTCTAGGTTCTTTGACTTCAGGAAGATTTTTCAAAAATTTTAAACTTAATTTTCCCAATTTTAAATATTTAATATTTAATAAATACCCCAGAACTTAAAATAAGTTTTAAAATATAAATAAAAATAAAAAAAATCATGAACTTTGGTCCAAAGGCTTCTCTAGTCCAAGACTACCTTCAATAAAAATTTCAAGGATTTAAGATTTACCTTGGTCAAGTTAGGGATTTTCTTTAAAAAATCTTATTTTTGCATAAAAATAATTATAGAAAT
>JXCR01142972.1:1417-44378 GCA_002079205.1 Phalaenopsis hybrid cultivar | reverse complement strand
TATATATATATATATTTTAAAACGGCCTTCCGAAGCGAGCCACGGGATTTCAAATCCGGTGACTGTAAGCTTCTTATGGGCAACTACCCCAACCAAAAATAGCGTTGACAGCTTTTGGCGACTCCGCTGGCAACAAGCTTTTCTCTACATTCAAATCAAGAAATATTATCTTCACACATCGGTAATCTGTCAATGTCCCTCTTGGAACAAATTACCCTTCTTCTGTTGGCATACTTTACCCATTTTTGTCTTGGGAAAGTACGATTAACTCCTTGGACTTTAGGACTAACTGCTCAACCATCTTTGAACAGAGGGGTTCAGAAGGCCATTAAGGACCCTTTAAATTTTCATGTGGGGTCGGACTCCCAATAGGTGTGTTGGTGGACTAGTTTCAGCTGGGCATTGTCTGCCACTAAATGGGTCCCGCACTGGGTCTTAAATAACTTCACATCTCCCTTCCAAATTTTATTTGCTATTTTTTAAATTAAACCAAATCGTTTTGTGCTGTGCGCACTTTAAAATTTTCTTATATTAATTAAATTTTACACCTCTTGTTTTTTCTTTTAAAATACCCATAAATTAAGACCCGCTTGGTCTACAGATCAACATCTACTTTTAGTGCATGCACTAAAGATTACGAGGTTTTGGCCATATAGCTAACCCTGAACCTTTTTGTTTTCAAGCCTGCTGTAATGGCCTACCCAACGCTGACCTTTTTCTGTAACCTGCCAACGAGCCACAAAGCCCGTAACCTCACTCCTACCATCAAATTGTAAGCTAGATTTGAAGATCTCAAGGTCCTCCTTGGGAAAGCCCCATTTTTGGTAATGAAGATCGCCGCACCGGAAATACAGGAACCGTCTGCAAAATTCAGCCTGAATTGCCTTCAAGACTTCCCGTCACGACATCCGCCAAACCTGCTATCCCTGCTGCTATTGAGGAGAAAAAGTAATGATTATTGAGAATCCGACTGAAGGATTAACTGTCCCACCACCCGTGTTTGAAATCGGGTCAAGCTTAAGGACTGTACCATTGACCCAAACCCAAAAAAGGAACCGTAATAGAAGGATTCGGAGGGCCATCAAAGCCCAGGCTCCTTAAAAGACACCTATTGAGGAGGAGCCTCATCAAGATGAAGAGGGATTACCGGAAATTTATCCACTCTTACAAGGGAGTAGATTCTATGCTCTGACGGATACCGATGGATATGAGAGTATCTGGAAAATCACTGCCGCATTACCACCACTTCATGGACATGGTGAGGAGAGAAATAAGTTCACTCATATCACCCTAGTTAGTGCAGTTTTCAAAAAGCTAGCTGTCAAAGAAGGATGTTCAGTTAGCGAGTTACTTAAACTAGTGGGAGATGCAATTTCCCCTCGCATGAAGAAGGAAATTTTGAAGGGCGTCAAGTCTGCCAGATAGTCCCACAAGAAAACTGAAGTGCCACCTACTTGCATCCCCATTTGGTTTTGTTTAAGGAACAGAGTTGATACCGCATTAATTACTACCACTTATACTACCACCAGGACCACAGGCCGTCGACCGGTTAAGTCAAGACTGGGTTTGAAAATCTTACCCATCACCCATTATAGAGATATTCCTACAATCCCAATGACATAGATAAGACGATTACCTGGCACTGTAGCCGGTCTACACTACGGGGAGCATACTTTCCCTCAACTTATTGATGTTTCAACTAAGACACTCTGTCCTGAGAAATCATCGTCAAAATAGAAAAAAGGTATGGGTACCAAAGGTTGCTGCACCGATATAGTCCAGTGAGCTCACGGGACAAGGACAGGGAATGAAACCAGAGTCTAAAATATCTGACATCATTGCAACAATAGCCAACAAGATAGAGAAACAAGTAGAGGATGTCCATCAGGGTCCTCCAGATCTTAAAACGATCAAAGAATCAATAATTGAAGAGAAAGTTGAGAAACTCAAGATCGAGATTTCTGAGTTAGCTTGAGAACACGGAGTTTCCGTTGATAACGACGATGAAAATTTTGATTGCAACGATTACTTGGAGGAAGATTTCATGGATGTCCATGTAATTGAAACGAGAGCCGCTACATCTACGCGTGAGGCTCAACCTCACATCAAATAGAATGCCATAGAGTGGAAGTATGCTAAATGTATTGTGCCAAATAGAAACAATAATATTCTTTACACTTACTAGAGATGCCTTAAAGAATATTGGTTAATCTAAAGTTTGAATAGTCTTGAAGACCGGCTAGACAGGGAAGATTCTAGCTCTCACTGTAGAGTTCCCTCTTCTCCCTCCACCTGGGCGCTAACATCTCATATCAAAACCTAAAACTATAAATCAAATTGCGGGCTTTAGCCTGTCACTCTAAAGTCTCTAATTCTACACCATTGAAGATATATTTCCCTATTTATTTGCACTCAATCCCATGAACTATATTCTCATTCAGGAAACCAATATATGATTCTAACTATTTGTTCACTGAGATAATACCATCTCAGATCTTACATATTTTTAGAATAGGTTTTAACATCTTAATTGGCCAAATCAAGAAGTAAATGAAGTGCAAAATCTTGAATCATCACAACTTCTTCCAACATTCAAGTCTAATACTTCACAGAACTTCCTTTAAAAAATTAATCATTTATCATTTTAAGGAAAAAGTTAAAGAAAACTACTCAGAATCCAGGGAGAAAACACAACCACACATGAGTTTAAAAGTAGAAATCATGCACATAAACAAGAAATTTAAATTAAAAACCAAGTGTAATCATAAGGATAAACACTTATCTCAAATTCTCTCCACCAAATGTCTTGAAGTTCCTTTGAATTCTCTTTCATCTCTCACAATACAAACTAACACTCAAAATAAAATAAGAATAAAGTAAAGGTGGCCGGCGGCGGTGGCGACGGATGTTGTAAATTTTGGTGGTTGGTTGCTGGCCTCTTCTTTTAGAAAAATCTGTCTTTTCTAATAAAAATCCAAGGGGTGTCTTGGTGTCTCTTCGAAAGGTGCCTCCATTCAATGAATCTTCTATAATTTGTCTTCTCAAAAGCCAATTGAATGATTTTTTGTATCCATGGACTATTTCTCGCATTTTTAACAAGGGTTGCTTCAGACACCTCTTCAAAATTCCGCTCCAGTTAATATTTCTTCAAGTAACTAACTTTGACGCTTAAGCACAAAGTACGTAATGCTTAGGAGCGGATTCTCTGTCGCTTAGGCGCCCTAATTCATTTTTGCTTCTTACTTCATTTTTTCTCCAAATTTGACCCTTTTTCATTCCTTTTAGCATTTTCCATCCATTTGATTGTACCAACAAGAAAAACACATAAATACCTTTCATTATAGCGCAATATCTCAAAAATATGTATAAAAATGTGTACAAAAATACTATATATTTTAGGAGTATCACTAGGCTTTATCTTTTTCTAGGTGTGAATCTTGTCGCTACCTTCATGGAGAGAGCCACCAAGAATAACTAAGAGTTTGAATCTCTCTAAACATTGAGCTGCTTGGTAGCCTTGGGGTTCAAACTCTTCTGCCTAAGTGTTACGCCCCCGGTAAACTTGCACTCTACCTCCAAACACTAATCGGGTAAAATCTGCCACCTAACCTAGCATTTGGTTTCTTAACTTTTGAATCTTATTCTGAATTCCCTAGTCAAGTCCATATTTTCCAAGTCTCCCGTATGAGTTTCTTCTTCGTGTTGTGCTTTTCCTCTTGTTGTCATGACTCCATGCTCACCGATGTTGAATTCAAATCTTTCCCGTTGGACCACCCAAAATAAAGCATAGAACTAAAGAGACAATGAGAGAGAGAGAGAGAGGGAGTGAGGGAATAAGTGCACGCTAATGAATAATAGTGAATAGTAGCTGAGCAAGTATATTGATCTTAAATGATATTCTGAGCAAAGATTTTTAATATTTTATTCGTAGAATGGTCTTTTTTAAATAGACATAAGAGATGTGGTACACAAAATTACACTGATATTCCTACTTTAGTAGGAACTGTTCAAGTTGTTAAGGATATTTTGCCTTGGTAGAGCACATGAACTTTCTGGGGTTCTTTTTCTCGTGAGTTGGATGACTAGGATGAGGTGGCTGACCATGGTAGCTGACTGTTCAAGTAGGGTTATACAATTGGTAACAACGCAGGTGTTTTCGGTCAGCTAATCCTGCAAAGTCGGGCGGATGGTATAGAATTGCCTGCCAGGAAAATTGTCCAATGAGAGGGTATATCATCGTTAACTAGAGCTCTAAGAGGCTTGTATCTGCTTCGGTTGCTTGGCTTTTACTGCTGGTTGGTTTATGTCTTGGGAGTCCATTGACGCCAGCCTAAGTTACCTAACCTAGGATTCATGGTTGGCTGCTCGGGTCCCGCATGAGTTGCTTTCCCAGTGGGTCCTATCTTGCCACATCACGTCTTCTGATTCCGTTGGATTCTTTGGAGATTTGTGTTTTACACAATATATGAATTTTGAAAACCCATTAATAATTTTCTTGATTAACATACAAGTGGAGCATCACCAACAATTGCCGGACTAGTTTAATAAAAATCATTATATGGAATTCAAATTAAGTCCAAATTTGCGCTCTTATCTCTTCATTTTGCAATATCTTTAAATTAGTTAAATATAATTTAGTGAGATTTTGTAATAATAGAAACTACATCTATACATTCAAATAACTTCTTTGGAAAGCAAAGCTTTGTTGAAAGCTTAGTCAACTTTGCTTTCCAAAGCGGTTGCTATAAATCACGTGACTTCAGCTCGATTAAACTCGAACACAAGTTTTAGTTCATGAGTCTGCTTCTATTATTCAAGCTACAAATTTATCAAGCTTAAGAAGCAAGCGTGTTTTCAGCTTGACAACATAACATTACAACTAGAAATAATTGTAGATGCAGACATTTAATTTGCATTTTAAGGAGACGATAAACAAATGCATGGGTGTCTGCTTTGAACCACTAACATCTCTTGTTCTATTCTTGGTTGTTATATGCAATACATGGGAACGATAGGTTGCGCCTTTTGGGAATTGTATTGTTGTCAAGCTTGGCATGGTTCTGAGAATGGTGTTGATAGACTGAACGGGCACGTGGAGGTCAACAAATAAAGTAAACAGCTATGGTCGTGCGTGCATTTAACCAAAATACTGTGAGACATGTTCTATTTCTAAATATTTGAAAGCATTATTATACTCATCTTTCAAATGCTTGGTATTAAGTTGATCAAAAGCTAACTTACTTTTGGTTATAATAACTACTGAAACACTAAATTGGTATTAAGAGGTAAGGCTTATGTATGACTGAAGACACATGATAAAGTGATTGGATGAAGTAATTAATATGCACGAGTTATGGGGGACAAAAGGCAGGTGATAGACAAATCCAGTTGAGCACAAGCAATCCTTGCAGATTCTTATCAAGATTGGATAACATCATTGGGGTTGAGTCAGATTCTAATATAGTTTCGGATTTATCTTAGTTTATGCTCGACAAATGTACATAATCAGTCTCATGTTCCATAGAAGTTCCAGCATGTTGGACTTTACTTTTTATTTTTATTGAAAAAATGTTAAACGCGAAAAAAAAAAATATATTTTATAGCCTGTTTTTATTTTTATTTGTAACAACTAACTAAATTATTGTTTAACACGCTCGTAGTGAACTTTAAACTGTTTTAGATTTCTTACAAAACAGTAAGATTGTTGGTGGAATCGCAACCCATATTTTTAATTTTTATGGAATGCTAAATAGTTTGATAGTTGTACACCTAAAAACAATACATCGGTGTAGCAGTTCAAAAAATTTCACCAATGCGATTAATTTATAAATATCAATATTTCACATGGCATTATCTAATTATCTCCATATTTCATTTTGACATACTCGCACTCAATATTATGATTTTAGGTATCTCACATCAAAACTTTCAGTTTTTACTCGCATAGCACCCAATTCTTTCGTATCCCATAAAAATAACACTAATTATAACTTTTCAATAGTTAAATCCACATTTTCATACATAGATAAAGTGCAATGTATATTAATATGAAGATTTAGGCATAAGATACATAGAAGCATTAGAATTGCTGCTACGTATGTAACTTTCCCTTTTTATATTTTCGAGCTAATCTCTGGCACGTAATTCTGATGGCATCCCATGTATTCTATCCTTTTCTATTTCTCAAAAAGTTAAAACTGGTCCATTTCTTATACTCCCTGCAAAACAATTGTGCCACTTTAATGTCCCCCACTCACTCTCATCGACAAATCCTCGTCTTCCGCTAGTCCACCAATTGGTCCGTCAAATCCTCTTCTATTTGGTTCTTTCCACCTTCTATGATCAATGACAAAATCGTCTCCTGCATCTGTCCCTCAGCACTTAATCTATCGTGCTTTATCAACCACATCCTTCTCTGGAGTTTCGAAAATCCGCTGATTTTTCTCAAATCATTGTAATATAAAAAGGGTTTTAAGCTATTATTAATTAGCATGACATTTTTTTTTAAATAAGTATAAGAGAATTTAATACATTTGTTTCTTCAACTTAATATCATAACACAAACAAATTAAAAATAAAACAAGTTCAAAAATTTTGAAATAATAAAAAAAAAACCTAATGAGACATTTCACTTCTCCCTATTCCTGGAATTATAGATAGCAATTCGTTCAACCTGGCCTGATATTTTTTTATATTTAAATTGCTAGTTAATCTTAAATTGCTCTCTTAGTCTAGCAAATGGTCATTAGATTGATCTAAAAAATAATCAGATTCGAATAGACATACAGAACTGTAATAGAATGGATATACTTCATCTACTTGTATAGAAAATTTAATCTAGCATGGAAGCAAATTCATTACCATAATTATCAAGCATTACACCATGCGAAAGGCAAATGGTTGTCCTACAGTATTCTAGGAGTTTAACACATTCACCCTCCTTAATTGACGCTTTAACATATATGCCCCCTCCCTTTTTGGAGAAAATGACCTACCTCCAAAAAGCTATTTGAAATACATGGAATTTGATAATGGTGGTTTTACACCAACGCAGATATCTGAGGTGGAAATGAGCTCTCCGTGCGGAAAGATAAGGACGACGCAAAAAAGTGTTTTTGAGCTCTGCGTGTAAAAGGATAAGCACAATAGATACAAAGAGTTGTGTTGCTTTAGGACTTTGTCTGGTGGGCAGCCCAGAAAAGCAATGAAGGAGCAGCTCCAATTTGAAAGCAAGTGATGATCTTATCATCTTCTTCCTTTCCTCTTTTAAGCACCTAACAATGAAGAAGTCCTTGAAGCAGCTCTAATGGTCGACAAGTGAAGACAACTCTTCCCCTTCACATTGCTTCACTTCTCATGCAAAAGGAACACTCAACAACTACTTGTTTCATGGTCGGGCACTTTATGTGCTCTCATGTGCTGGCTAATTAATAGATATGTTTCACTCGATTATCATAAATCTGATGTTTTTTTTTCTTTTGTTTTTCTTAAATGGTTCTATTTCAAATTTTGTCCGGGGTCGTTCCTGATTTCATCGGAAATTTTCTTGTTTGTTGAATCGAGTATTGATTTGAGATTTATTAAAACAAAGTTGTAGAATAGTGGGTATGATATAAAATGAGACCTGATGGGAAGTAATTCTGGACATGATCTTGGTTTTCATTTAGTATACCACATTGTGCTAATAGAGTTTGTTTTGAAGAAGGTACATATTTGATATGAAAAGTTCAGTTCATNTATATATATATATATATATATATATATATATATATATATATATGTATGTATGTATGTATATATATATATATGTTTATTACTGTAAGACCAGAAGCTCTTGAACCATATTCAAAAGATTAAGTCAGCGAACATGCAAAGCACACAAAGCAATTTAACTTTGGGAGCCTGATTAGTTGACCTCCACAATTTGACCATGATATCTCGACCAACTCATCTAGATCTTTTGGAGAGGCATATATAATGGTGCTGAGGGGGAACTCCCTTGAACAAATAAAAGGGCCTACTAGCTTGCATTTTAGTTGAGTGATGGCAAGGGACTTGAAGTGAAACAACTCGGAAGAAACAGGAGTATAGAGGTTACAATGTGATGAACATGTTATAAAATATTAAGTACTCTCACCAAAAGAAAAAAGGAGGACAATGCAGCAGCTCACATGCATTATCATGATATTATGACAACGTAGAAGAACATGCAAAGGTGATAGATATATAAGAGATTATTTGATATGCATGTATAATAAAATCATAATTTGTTACAAATAGGTGAATCATTTATTAATAAGCGAGATTAGTATAATATGAGGGTTCCAAAATTTGGTGGAAAGTATGAGCCAAGTAACAATGAAATTTTTATTAAAATGGAGTGCATTTAAAAAAAATTTGTTGGGCTAGATTAATGAATTGACCAAAAGAATTGATAATGATAGTGATAAGCGAGATTCTAAAATTGTTCTAAGTATAAAACTAAAACTACGCTCACCTTATGACTAAAATTAGAAGCGCGGAGATGAAGAGCACCCGTTATTCGAATGAGAATGAATTGGCCATATCTACTTCAGAAAATGAGAACAAATTGTACATTCTTGAATGTTTACACTCATCTTACTTAGATTAGGGAATGAGGAGAAGAAAAATTGATGCCCTAAAGAAGACATCAATTGAAGAATGCCTTCTGAAATAAAATAATCAAAGTAGAAGCTAACGAGAGATTGAAGTACCAATTCTTAGAATCTTACAGGGATCAAACTAATATTGTCAACCACATCATCTCATTCAAGTACTGTCGTAGGATAAACAATTCCTCAAAATGTCATTTATTTCTAAAGACTATGAAAGAGTTGGCATTATGGTGGTANTATGTGCTCTCATGTGCTGGCTAATTAATAGATATGTTTCACTCGATTATCATAAATCTGATGTTTTTTTTTTTCTTTTGTTTTTCTTAAATGGTTCTATTTCGAATTTTGTCTGGGGTCGTTCCTGATTTCATCGGAAATTTTCTTATTTGTTGAATCGAGTATTGATTTGAGATCTATAAAAACAAAGTTGTAGAATAGTGGATATGATATAAAATGAGACCTGATGGGAAGTAATTCTGGACATGATCTTGGTTTTCATTTAGTATACCACATTGTGCTAATAGAGTTTGTTTTGAAGAAGGTACAAATTTGATATGAAAAGTTCAGTTCATATATATACATATACATATATATATATATGTATATGTATATTACTGTAAGACCAGAAGCTCTTGAACCATATTCAAAAGATGAAGTCAGCCAACATGCAAAGCATACAAAGCAATTTAACTTTGGGAGCCTGATTAGTTGACCTCCACAATTCGACCATGATATCTCGACCAACTCATCTAGATCTTTTGGAGAGGCATATATAATGGTTCTGAGGGGGAACTCCCTTAAACAAATAAAAGGGCCTACTAGCTCACATTTTAGTTGAGTGATGGCAAGGGACTTGAAGTGAAACAACTCGGAAGAAACAGGAATATAGAGGTTACAATGTGATGAACATGTTATAAAATTTTAAGTACTCGCACCAAAAGAAAAAAGGAGGACAATGCAGCAGCTCACGTGCATTATCATGATATTATGACAACGTAGAAGAACGGGCAAAGATGATAGATATATAAGAGATTATTTGATATGCATGTATAATAAAATCATTATTTGTAACAAATAGGTGAATCATTTAATAATAAGCGAGATTAGTATAATATGAAGACCCTCATATAAAACTACGCTCACCTTATGACTAAAATTAACAGCGCAGAGATGAAGAGCACCCGCTATTCGAATGAGAATGAATTGGAAATATCTACTACAGAAAATGAGAACAAATTGTACAATCTTGAATGTTTAAACTCATCTTACTTAGATTAGGGAATGAGGAGAAGAAAAATTGATGCCCTAAAGAAGGCATCAATTGAAGAATGCCTTCTGAAATAAAATAATCAAAGTAGAAACTAACAAGAGATTGAAGTACCAATTCTTAGAATCTTATAGGGATCAAACTAATATTGTCAACCACATCATCTCATTCAAGTACTGTTGTAGGATAAACAATTCCTCAAAGTGTCATTTATTTCTAAAGACTATGAAAGAGTTGGTATTATGGTGGTTNTTTTGGATTTATCTTAGTTTATGCTCGACAAATGTACATAATCAGTCTCATGTTCCATAGAAGTTCCAGCATATTGGACTTTCCTTTTTATTTTTATTGAAAAAATGTTAAACGCGAAAAAAAATATATATTTTATAGACTGTTTTTATTTTTATTTGTAACAACTAACTAACTTGTTGTTTAACACGCTCGTAGTGAACTTTAAACTGTTTTAGATTTCTTACAAAATAGTAAAATTGTTGGTGGAATCGCAACCCATATTTTTCATTTTTATGGAATGCTCAATAGTTTGATAGTTATGCACCTAAAAACAATACATCAGTGTAGGAGTTCAAAAAATTTGACCAATGCGATTAATTTATAAATATCAATATTTCGCATGACATTATCTAATTATCTCCATATTTCATTTTGACATATTCGCACTCAATCTTATGATTTTAGGTATCTCACATCAAAAATTTCATTTTTTTTACTCGCATAGCACCCAATTCTTTCGTATCCCATAAAAATAGCACTAATCATAACTTTTCAATAGTTAAATCCTCATTTTTATACATAGATAAAGTGCAATGTATATAAATATGGAGATTTAGGCATAAGATACATAGAAACATTAGAATTGCTGCTACGTATGTAACTTTCCCTTTTTATATTTTCGAGCTAATCTCTGGCACGTAATTCTGATGGCATCCCATGTATTCTATCCTTTTCTATTTCTCAAAAAGTTAAAACTGGTCCATTTCTTATACTCCCTGCAAAACAATTGTGCCACTTTAATGTCCCCCACTCTCTCTCATTGACAAATCCTCGTCTTCCGCTAGCCACCAATTGGTCCGTCAAATCCTCTTTTATTTGGTTTATTCCACCTTCTATGATCAATGACAAAATCGTCTCCTGCCTCTGTCCCTCAGCACTTAATCTATCGTGCTTTATCAACCACATCCTTCTCTGGACTTTCGAAAATCCTCTGATTTTTCTCAAATCATTGTAATATAAAAAGGGTTTTAAGCTATTATTAATTAGCATGACATTTTTTTTAATAAGTTAAGAGAATTTAATACATTTTTCTCTTCAACTTCATATCATAACACAAACAAGTTAAAAATAAAACAAGTTCAAAAATTTTGAAATAAAAAAAATACCTAATTAGACATTTCACATCTCCATATTCCTGGAATTATAGATAGCAATTCGTTCAACCTGGCCTGATATTTTTTTATATTTAAATTGCTAGTTAATCTTAAATTGCTCTCTTAGCCTAGCAAATGGTCATTAGATTGATCTAAAAAGTTATCAGATTCGAATAGACATACAGAACTATAATAAAATGGATATACTTCATCTAATTGTATAGAAAATTTAATCTAGCATGGAAGCAAATTCATTACCATAATTATCAAGCATTACACCATGCGAAAGGCAAATGGTTGAGTCCTACAGTATTCTAAAAGTTTAACACATTCACCCTCCTTAATTGACGCTTTAACATATATGTCCCCTCCCTTTTTGAAGAAAATGACNTATATATATATATATATAATTTTGGAATACAACATTTTAATTTTTTAAAATACGAGCCGTAGCCAAACTTATACAGACAATATTTTAAATAAATGAGCACAACACTACAAGCCATGCATCTATCCCGAGGAATAAACACGGTACTTGATAGTGAGGCTCAAATAAATAAACTAAAGAATTTATGACATCTATTATAGTCAGTGAAACCTTTATGTTGATTGAGAAATTCTCCTTTCTAATATAAATAATCAGTCATGGTTTATATTAAGTAGGGTTCCAAAGTTTCTTATAAGGGCAAGCTCCTATAGTTAATTACATCCTAAATGACTAAAGTCATTCAAGAAAATTGTCGATTTAAATCAAATGTATTTGTCTTCATGAATCTCCAAGTTTAGGGTTCTCAAGGTCAGACAAAGGAATATCAAACGGGAAAGATCAAATAGGAACAGTTATTTTCGGAGTTTAAAGGAAGAAAACTAGGGGACTTCACAGATCCTGAAGAGAACCTCGATGACTTCCCAAGTTATCCTATGGTTTGGCTTCAATTTTAAGGAAATATTATTAGATATTTTATCCTTTAAATTTTATTATTTAGGGCTTACAATTTTTATGACATCGATTATGCAGATAGGCTAGAAGATATGAAGGTTTATATCATAGCAAACGATAACCTTAGAACCTAAAGTGAGTTAGGGCTTAAATTACACAACATGGATTCGTAAAGGCCTAAAGATGAGTTGAGGATTTATGTCGTACTAAACGAGCTATCTCAAAGTCCTATGGCTTGTTATTTAATAATAAGAAAGGTTTGCTGATGTTGATCTGTTTGCTCTCTCGAAGTTGTTTTTTTGTATGTTCTCATCATGCTGCCCACAAAGTTAGCTCTAAGCTCTTTGCTGCGATGACTCTAGATTAAAGGATTTATAGTTTTGCAGTTTATGTGGCATGTTTTGTTATTGTTGTTGTTTAAGTGTATTAAGGGGGATTTTAATTTAACTAGAGCAACACCAATTAGGATCCTACGATTTCCTCATTCCAGCACGACTACTTTCTCTTGAATTTAATTAATCCAAACAAGTTGTTTAGCTCACTTAAACCGGAAAACTTCCGTTAGCAACCGTATGTTACCTCATCCAAGAAGTCTCGTAAAGCTAAAAGAAGTGTATTATGTTTGTTCATTGTCTTGAAAGTATAAGTTTGATTTTGAAAAGGTGCTTTTGTGGTTTTCAATTTTTGTTTAGTTTTGCATGTAATGTAAGTAAATGGAAGTAGAAAATGTTATAAAGTAAATAAAACAATTGTGGTACAGAAAATGTAAATGCCTTTGCTACCGTTGAATGGTTAGTCTCATAGAGCATAATATATTTTGTAAGAAATTTAAATAAATTATAGGAAAGTAAACACGAGCATGCAGTACTGGAAAAATCAGAAAATGAGTAGTAGTAAATCAAGAATAAGTAAAAGAAAACCCACACACACATATGGAAGATCAGAATTAAGTGTAAGGCAATGGTAAAGTTGGGGGCTCAAAGCTGGACTATGTGCTTCCCAACCTTGAATAAAAGCTGCATATTTTGGTAAACTACGGAGGGTAGTCCTAACCTTGATTTGAGTGACTAACCATGGATCTTTATAAATTTTCATTTTAATTTAGTTTCATGCATGTAGAGTTTACTTTAACAAGAAAAAGAAATTTTGTCGTGAAAAGGATTGTTGTTTGAAATATTTTTACAAAGTAGTGATCCACCTTAAAATTAACTTTTTTTGGTGTACATTTCATGTTCATTATATGCACATTTTTATGATATTTTAAATTAAAGGAAAGTAATTTGTATGTTTTTGGTTTCAGGTGCAAGATTTGGAGTTTTAGTGAAAATGAAGCAAAATGGTGCAATTTGGAGCCAAGTTGAGCAAGGAAGAAAATTCTGATATGGTGCATTTTGAAATGAATTACTATGCTTTATTTTCTTTATTATCACATGTTTTGAATGAATATATATTTTAAAGAAAGTTTAATTTCATGTCTATTTTGTAGGTATAACACTAGGCGCGAACCAGAGCTGAAACTGGGCGAAATGGAGCTAAAAGAGAGCAAAACAGGTGTGCTATTTGCAGGGTGGCGCTATGGCACCCAGACTAACACCATAGCGCCAATCACGACTAGAAACAAGATGTGTCTAGACACTTGGAAAGGCACTTTGATGAGGACATGTGTCTCTTGGAATGAAAGGACGTGTCTCTTATATGAAGAAATGTGTCCCTTGGAGAAAGGAGGGCTTTTTGTTTCTTTTTAAATAGAGAGGCATGGTGCCTCTCATGAAAAATAATTAGGGGAGTCTAGAGAAGTAATTAAGAAGTGTTTTTGGAGGGGTTTAGTGTGAGTTTATGGGGATGTGAATTTCTTCATTTTTTGGAGAGATTGGTGAGGGATTTTAACAAATAAGAGTAAGGAAGTATGAGCGACTCATAGATCGACATAAGACTTTATTGGAGAGATTTTTCTTCTTTCATTCAGAGGGAAAAAGCTAAGTATTGTTTTCACCATTTCTTTGTAATTGTTGTAAACACTTTTTAGTTGATTTCCTTTTATATAAAAGAGGTTTCTTGTTGTGTCTTATCCATGCTTTGTAAATAGTTTTCTTTACTCTTTTCTTTAAATATGCAGTAGTGCCATGTGTAGGAAAATTTGTTTCATGATAGATTTATTTTTATTTTTATGTGATGAGTAATATCTTCTTTGCATCATTGACATAAATTTAGTGGCAATAAGTTATGTTAAAATTTGTTGCATGTAAGACTGAGACTCGAGAGAGCAGTGATCTTGCAACTTGAGTGGAAATGAAATGTTTAAAGAAATATAATTTAATGATCTATTTCTATTAGATGCTTCTATGTGATAGATAGTTGCATAAAACTAATAGAACAATAAGCATACCCATAAACTCAAAAGATGGTAGGTAGGCATATGTTCATTATTGGCACATAATCTATTACTTAATTCTATCAACTCTTTTACTGCTTATGTCATTATCCTCATTTTATTTTTATTTTACAATAAAATAAATGCATGTCTAGAAATTTAGATTTTCTTAGATATTCTCTTATTTAATGTGATGGTTTTTTCACAGGCTCTTAAATGACTTTGCAAACTGATCACTTGTGAGGTTAAAATTTTTTGAGAAACATAATGACTCAGGAGGGCTATTATTTCACCCAACTAGTGAGTACCACACTTCACTCTGGGTAGAGCCGTTAAGATCACCTAGGGGGGAGTGCAAATAGATAGGGATATAAGTTTTGATGGCCATAAAATTGATATTTTTATTGTGACAGAATAGATTCTTTTAGCAATTCAGTTTAGATTTTTATCGTAAGGGTCCCTAGTAGGTTTTATAGAGATGTTACAGTGAGTAATCTGGAAGTAATTGGACATAATCTACTCAACACTACTACATAAGCTGGTGAAAAACTCTAAATTAGCCAATGTCTTTGCTAGCATCAGGAGGGGGAAAGAATAGGAATGCTCCTATTTATCACTGACAACATTATTTTATAAGCATGTAATTCCTACACATTATTTAGGTTATTGCACGATAAGGGTACTTTTTAAAATCTCAATATTCTCTAAACCAATTTATCCAGAAATGTTATCTTTAGATTTCATATTTTTATTTATGAATAGTTATTAGAAAAGCCACTTTAATTAATATTCCAAAATAAATCCAGATTGTAGTAGACTAGAATTAATCTTAGAGAATTCTTACCTCACCTATATTACTTGAAACGATACGTATACTTATGTAGTACCCCTAGTATGAAAACTATTTTCTAAATTTTATAATATTTTGATTTTTCACCCTAGCCGTTAAATATATATTGAGGCATGTTTATGGTCATCTTTTGGTAGTTAAATTACTGTGTAATAGCAGGTCGGGTCAAGTTTTTGGCATTGTTATCTGGGAAACAATGGTAAGAAATTTAGGAAAATTTTAGTTAAACTTGTAAGACTTAGATTTGGAAATTATAGTATTATTATATAGTGTGTTTAATTATTGTGTGTTTATTTTAAATAAAAATCTAAATTACCATAAATATTTTTGATATATATCCTATTAATTAAGTCATTAATTTACGACTCATATTTGGAGAAAGCTTTTAGGAAGATTACGAATCAGAAAAGACTCCATGAATTTAAAATAAAAATGGAAAATCAACAAAATATTGAATATTCAGATTTGGATTATAATGTGATTCAAGAGCCATTAATTATTGAGGAAAATTCATTTGGACATTGGATTGAAACTAGCCGTGAGATACATAATCCTTATTTTAATTATTACAACCACATTTGGGAAAATCATTTGAATTTTAACATGAATAATAATTTTGGAAGAGAAGACCAATTTTGGTATTAAAATCAATTTAATCAGACATGTAATTGAAATAATCAAGGCAATTTTAATGATGAATTATTTTTCCTTATAGATTTCAATCCAAACCACAGAATGAGGAGAAGGAATTACTGTTAGAACAGGTTATAATTCAAATGGCGAGTCAGTTGGAAAATTAATGGGGCGCAATAAGGAATATAGAAAACCAACTGGGGCAGATTTTTAATTTAATTAACAGTTACCCCTAAGAGATTTTACATAGTGACTCTAAGGTCAACCTTGAGGAGAAAAATAATGGGTAATATATAACTACCCAATTAAGAGGTGAAAGTGAATTGGAGGATTTGGTTCAAATAAATGTTGAGTTGATAAAAGAGGAAAAAGTTAGTGATAGACCAAAGGAAGAAATTCTTAAGGTGTTAGAAAAACCTATTTCATCAACCAAGATAATTATAAAAAGATCACTTCCACTTATTTCTGATCCACAAGGGGAAGAATTAGAAGATAACTTGGGATATAAGAATAAAGTAGAAGAATTTAATCCAGAATCTAAATTATCTAGACTAAATCTCATACAAAATTTGGGAGATCTTGAACTATTTTCAAGAGATGCATTTCTTAAAAATTTCAAGGAAGATTTCAATATGCAAATTGAGAAAATCATTAGATGAATATTGGATCTCGAAAGTATCATAAGGAATTATAATCTGAATCAATCTGAAAGGAAGAGTTGAAAGAAAAATTAAAATTTGAGGACTTTTTTGGATTCATTGGATCTATAAAAGATTGAGTTGTTGACCAAGGATTACTTAAATGGAATTTTGATGCAAGAGGAATCATTTGTTGGGTTGATGACGTTAAACCAAGCGCTTTATGGGAGGCAACCCATAGTTATCAATGTGGCTAGATTTAGTATGCTTGACAGTCATGATTGTTAGTGTTGTATTGTGTTTGCTTTAGTGTGAATTTATTAGAATGATTGGTGATTGGTGGATATTAGGATTGTTTGTGGTTTGATTTGATCTCTATGTGTCATTAAGGAGGTGATTGCTTTAACTTCTTATGGCTAAACATGTTTATGTTTTCTTGTAGTAGTTAGATTAACATGTCTACTTTGACTTAGGTCTCAACGAGACTTGAGTTTTTTTGGAGACGTCTTGAGTTTGGACAATGATGTTCCATCTCAATTTTCTTACTTCCTTTCTCTGACTTTATTATCATTTGGTAGGAGTCATGAACCTATTTGATGAATAACATGTGGTTGATCTTACACTACCCTTATAATTATTAGATGTGCTTAATTAAAAAGATATGGTGACACCTAGGGTTGGTGCTTGAGAGCCAATATATAAGGGAAAATCATTTCCATGGGATTATACTCTATAAAATCATTTATAAGTACACAATATGTCAGTCTAATGATTCTATTATAAATTAGAAGTAATGTAATGAGATGTGTTGAGTTTAAGGAAGAATTACCCTCATTTATCATGTGTGTTTGTGTTTGTTTTACAATAATATAATGATTTGTGGAACACATAAATATATATATTCCTATGTAGATACCTACTCTACTTATTATACCTTCCTTGAGTTTAATTTTATTGTGGCATATTTGGTTTAGATTTACTTTCTATTGCAAATTGTTCGGTCCTGATGAATACTTATAAATATTTTTGACAAACATTTGTGGTATATAGAATTTATGAAATATTTTTTTCTTCCTACTTAGATTTTATGTATTGAATGTTAAACATGTTAAAAATCAAGTTTTGGGGTCGAAAGAAAAATAAATTTTAAAATTAGTATACTTCCTTCTAGTTTAATATTATTGCAAGCAGGATTTAGACTAGATTTACATTCTTCTGAATTCATTTTATCCTGATTATACATGTATTTGAATTGGATAGGATGATATAGTAGCTAGTAGATTTAGATTTTACTTTTTCTTCCTTCTAAATTTTATGAAATTGATTGCAAATTAATTAAAAATTTATGTTTGCGGGAAGGGAGAAAAACCTTTTGAAACTGAACCTTATTTATCCTCAATAAACTGTATTTCTAAATTTATTTCAACTTAACATGTCGTATGTTGGGGTAACTTTAGATAACTATATTTTGATTTTATAAATGTTATGGAAGACAAGCAAAAGTTTTTAACAATGTAGGTTAGTTCTAGAGTTAAGATATTTTAGTAAAAGAGTATAAGATTATGTTTTTACTATTTAAAGTAAAGAAAATCATATTTTTTTGAAATATTAAGGAACTTAGATATACACCTAAAAATAAAGAATTGAGACTCTATGAAAAATCTTTTTTAATGCTAAATACATATTTATCAAGTAAGGAAATGTGAGAAGTTTTTAACTTTAAGAAGAGGATGGTGAAGTTCAAAATCGTTAAAGACAATCCAGATATAGTATCCGCACATGACATGAAAAGAAAACAAAGAATTAAAAAAGATCCTAAAATAAAAAGACAAAGAAAAATCAAAAGAAAAAGAAAGGAAAAAAAGAAAAATATGTGAGGAGAAGCTCGAGGGGATGCCTTTTCAAAAATTGGCTTCACTTTAATCATCTTTAGGAAAGAGACTTAAATTAGATTTTTGACCTTATTTTGAAGTATTAGCATCCATACTAATAGAGTTATCATGAAAATTATTTTCTTGTAATTCTTTTAAGTATCCTCGGTATGATGAATTACAATTATTCTTGAAATAAATAGAAAATCAGAACTCTTAAACTTAACCACTAGATATTCTTACATTTTAGTTTTAACCCGAGTTAATAAAAATTTTTCTAAAGTTTCACTATTTCATTAATAAGACAATAACTGTAGAAATATTTTAGTAAAGCTCACGATCATAAGTTATAATTTTACATAGTACAAAATGTTACTTGAGGACAAGTCACATTTAAGTTTGGGGGTATGATTCACCTTAAAATTACCTATTTTTTTAGTACATTTCATGTTCATTTTAAGCACATTTTTTATTATTNAATTTAATATATATATATATATATATATATATATATATAATTTTGGAAAGTAGCATTTTAATTTTTTAAAATACGAACCTTAACCGAACTTATACAGACAATATTTTAAATAAATGAGCACAACACTACAAGCCATGCATCTATCTCGAGGAATAGACACAGTACTTGATAGTGAGGCTCGAATAAATAAACTAAAGAATTTATGACATCTATTATAGTCAGTGAAACTTTTATGTTGATTGAGAAATTTTCCTTTCTAATATAAATAATTAGTCATGGTTTATATTAAGTTGGGTTCCAAAGCATCTTATAAGAGCAAGCCCTTATAGTTAATTACATCTTAAATGACCGAAGTCATTTAAGAAAATTCTCGATTTAGATCAAATGTATTTGACTTCATGAATCTCCAAGTTTAGGGTTCTCAAGGTCAGACAAAGGAATATCAAACGGGAAATATCAAATAGGAACAATTATTTTCGGAGTCTAAAGGAAGAAAACCAGGGGACTTCACAGATCCTGAGGAGAACCTCGGTGACTTCCCAAGCTATCATATGGTTTGACTTCAATTTTGAGGAAATATTATTAGATATTTTATCCTTTCAATTTTATTATTTAGGGCTTACATTTGTATGACATCGATCATGCAGATAGGCTAGAAGATATGGAGGTTTATATCGTAACAAATGATAACCTTAGAACCTAAAGTGATTTAGGGCTTAAATTACACAACATGGCTACGCAAAGGCCTAAAGATGAGTTGAGGATTGATGCCGTACTAGACAAGCTATCTCAAAGTCCTATAGCTTGTTATTTAATTCTAAGAAAGGTTTGCTGATGTTGATCTATTTGCTCTCTCAAAGTTGTTCTTCTGTAAGTCCTCATCATGCTGCCCACAGAGTTAGCTCCAAGCTCCTTACTGCGATGACTCTAGGTTAAAGGATCTATAGTTTTGTAGTTTATGTGGCATGTTTTGTTATTTTTGTTGTTTAAGTGTCTTTAGGGAGATTTTAATTTAACTAGAGCAACAACAGTTAGGATCCTACGGTTCCCTCATTCCGGCACCATTACTTTCTCTTGAATTTACTTAATCTAAAAAAGTTGTTAAGCTCATTTAAACTGGAGAACTTCTGTTAGCAACCGTAGGTTACCTCATCCAAGAAATCTCGTAAAGCCAAAAGAAGTGTATTATGTTTGTTCATTATCTTGAAAGTATAAGTTTGATTTTGAAAATGAGTTTTTGTGGTTTTCAATTTTTGTTTAGTTTTGCATGTATTGTAGGTAAATGCAAGTAGAAAATGTTATAAAGTAAATACAAAAATTGTGGTACAGAAAATGTAAATGCCTTTGCTACCATTGCATTGTTAGTCTCATAAAGCATAATATATTTTATAAGAAATTTAAATAAATTATAGGAAAGTAAACACGAGCATCCAGTACTGGAAAAGTCAGAAAATGAGGAATAGTAAAACAAGAACAAGTAAAAGAAAACCCACACTCATATATGGAAGATCAGAATTAAGTGTAAGGCAATGGTAAAGTTGGGGGCTCAAAATTGGACTATGTGCTTCCTAACCTTAAATAAAAGCTACATATTTTGATAAACTACGGAGGGTAGTCCTAACCTTGATTTGAGTGACTAACCATGGATCTTTATAAATTTCCATTTTAATTTAGTTTTCATACATGTAGAGTTTGATTTAACATGCAAAAGAAATTTTATCGTGAAAAGGATTATTGTTTGAAATATTTTTACAAAGTAGTGATCCACCTTAAAATTACCTTATTTTGGTGTACATTTAATGTTCATTATATGCAGATTTCTTATGATATTTTAAATTAAAGGAAGGTATTTTGTATATTTTTTGTTTCAGGTGCAAGAATTGGAGTTTTAGTGAAAATAAAGCAAAAATGGTGCAATTTGGAGCCAAATTGAGTAAGGAAGAAAATTCTGATATGGTACATTTTGAAATGAATTTATATGCTTTATTTTCTTTATATTTATCACATGTTTTTAAATGAACATATATTTTAAAGAAAGTTTAATTTCATGTCTATCTTGTAGGTATAACACTAGGCGCGAATCGGAGCTGAAACTGGGCGAAATGGAGCCAAAACAGAGCAAAACAAGCGTGCTTTCTTCAGGATGGTGCTATAGCACCCAGACTAGCACCATAGCGCCAATCACAGCTAGAAACAAGATGTTCTAGAAAATTGGAAAGACACTTTGATGAGGAGATGTGTCTCTTGGATGAAAGGATGTGTCTCTTGGATGAAGAAATGTGTCTCTTGGAGAAAGGAGGGGTTTTTGTTTCTTTTTAAATCTAGGGGCATGGTGCCTCTCATGACAAGTAATCAGGGGAGTCTAGAGAAGTAATTAAGAAGTGTTTTTGGGTGGGTTTGGTTTGAGTTTATGGAGATGTGGATTTCTCCATTTTTTGGAGAGATTGGTGAGGGATTTTAACAGATATGAGCAAGGAAGTATGAGTGACTCATAGATCGACATAAGACTTTATTGGAGAGACTTTTCTTCTTTCTTTCAGAGAAAAAAAATCTAAGTACTGTGTTCATCATTTCCTTGTAATTGTTGTAAACACTTTTTAGTTGATTTCCTTTTATATAAAAGAGGTTTCTTGTTGTGTCTTATCCAAGCTTCTTAAATAGTTTTCTTTACTCTTTTCTTTAAATATGTTGTAGTGCCATGTGTAGGAAAATTTGTTTCATGATAGAATTATTTTTATTTTCATATGATGAGTAATATCTTCTTTGCTTCATTAACATAAATTTAGTGGCAATAAGTTATGTTAAAATTTGTTGCATGTAAGACTGAGACTCGAGAGAGCATTGATCTTGCAACTTAAGTGGCAATGAAACATTTAAAGAAATATAATTTACTGATCTGTTTCTATTAGATGCTTCTATGTGACAGATAGTTGCATAAAACTAATAGAACAGTAAGCATACCCATACACTCAAAAGATGGTAGGTAGACATATGTTCATTGTTGGCACATAATTTATTACTTAATTCTATCAATTCTTTTACTGCTTATGTCATCCTCATTTTACTTTTATTTTGCAATAAAATAGATGCATGTCCAGGAATTTAGATTTTCTTAGATATTCTCTTATTTTATTAATGTGATGGTATTTTCACAGGCTCTTAAATGACTTTGCAAACTGATCACTTGTGAGGTTAAAATTTTTTGAGAAACATAATGACTCAAGAGGGCTATTATTTCACCCAACTAGTGAGTACCACACTTCACTCTGGGCAGAGTCATTTAGATTTAATGATCTGTTAAAATTTTAACATGGCAATAAGTTATGTTAAAATTTGTTGCATGTAAGACTGAGACTCGAGAGAGCAGTGATCTTGCAACTTCAGTGGCAATGAAACATTTAAAGAAATATAATTTAATGATCTATTTTTATTAGATGCTTCTATGTGACAGATAGTTGCATAAAACTAATAGAACAATAAGCATAACCATACACTCAAAAGATGGTAGGTAGACATATGTTCATTGTTGGCACATAATTTATTACTTAATTCTCAATTCTTTTATTGCTTATGTCATCCTCATTTTACTTTTATTTTGCAATAAAATAGATGCATGTCGAGGAATTTAGATTTTCTTAGATATTCTTTTATTTTATTAATGTGATGGTATGTTCAAAGGCTCTTAAATGACTTTGCAAACTGATCACTTGTGAGGTTAAAATTTTTTGAGAAACATAATGACTCAGGAGGGCTACTATTTCACCCAACTAGTGAGTACCACACTTCACTCTGGGTAGAGCCGTTAAGATCACCTAATGGGGAGTACAAATAGATAGGGAGATAAGTTTTGATGACCATATAATTGATGTTTTTATTGTGACAGACTAGATTCTTTTAGCAATTAAGTTTAGATTTTTAATCATAAGGGTCCCTAGTAAGTCCCATAAAAACGTTACAGTGAGTAATCTGGAAGTGATAGGTCATAATCTACTCAACACTACAATATAAGCAAGTGAAAAACTCTAAATTAGCCAATGTCTTTGCTAGCATCGGGAGGGGGTAAAGAATAGGAATGCTCCTATTTGTCACTAACAACATTATATTATAAGCATTAAATTCCTACTCATTATTTAGGTCATTGCACAATAAGGGTAGTCTTTAACATATCAAAATTTTCCAAACCAATTTATCCAGAAAAGTTATCTTTAGATTTAATATTTTTATTTAGGAGTAGTTATTAGAAAAGCCAATTTAATTTATATTCCAAACTAAGGTTTGATTGTAGTAGACTAGAATTAATCTTAGAGATTTCTTACCTCACTTCTCTGTGGGATCAATACTTGGGGTTTTAAAAGGAAACCCTATATTACTTGAAACGATGCGTATATTTGTGTAGTACCCTTAATGTGAAAAATATTTTCTAAATTTTATAATATTTTGATTTTCACCCTAGCCGTTAAATATAGATTGGGGCATGTTTATGGTCATCTTTTGGTAGTTAAATTACTGCGTAATTGCAGGTCGGGTCAATTTTTTGGCGTTGTTGTCTGGGAAGCAATGGTAAGAAATTTAAGAAAATTTTAGTTAAACTTGTAAGACTTAGATTTGAAAATTATAGTATTATTATATAGTGTGTTTAATTATTTTTTGTTTATTTTAAATAAAAATATAAATTACCACAAATATTTTTTATATATATCCTATTAATTAAGTCCTTAAAATTGTATGCAAGTTCAAGAGCTGCAGACCTTGAATTTACGACTCAGATTTGGAGAAAGCTTTTAGGAAGATTATGAATCAGAAAAGACTCCATGAATTTAAAATAAAAATGGAAGATCAACAAAATATTGAATATTCGGATTTTGATTATAATGTGATTCAAGAGCCAACAATTATTGAGGAAAATTCATTTGGACATTGAATTGAAACTAGCCATGAGATACATAATCCTTATTTTAATTATTACAACCTAGTTTGGAAAAATCATTTGAATTTTAACATGGATAACAATTTTGCAAGAGAAGACCAATTTTGGGATTCAAATCAATTTAATCGGACATGTAATTAAAATAATCAAGGCAATTTTAACGATGAACTATTTTTTCCTTATAGATTTAACTCCAACCCACAGGATGAGGAGAAAGAATTACTATTAGAACACGTTATAATTCAAATGGCGAGTCAGTTGGAAAATTAAGAGGTCGCAATAAGGAATATAGAAAACCAACTGGGGCAGATTTTTAATTTAATTAACAGTTACCCCTAAGAGATTTTACTTAGTGACTCTAAGGTAAACCTTGAGGAGAAAAATAATGGGCAATATATAGCTACCCAATTAAGAGGTGAAAGAGAATTGGAAGATATGGTTCAAATAAATGTTGAGTTGAGAAAAGAAGAAAACATGAGTGATAGACCAGTGGAAGAAATTCTTAAGGAGTTAGAAAAACCTATTTCATCAACCAAGATAATTATAGAAAGATCACTTTCACCATTTCGCATCCTCAAGGGGAAGAATTAGAAGATAATTTGGGATAGAAGAATAACCTAGAAGAATTTGATCCAGAATCTTAATTATTTAGAGAGAATCTCATACAAAATTTTGGAGATCTTGAATTATTTTCAAGAGATGCATTTCTTGAAAATTTCAAGGAAGATTTTAATATGCAAATTGACAAAATCATTAGATGAATTTTGGATCTAGAAAGGATCATAAGGAATTATAATATGAATCAACCTGAAAGGAAGAGTTGAAAGAAAAATTAAAATTTGAGGACTTTTTTGGAATTTATGGATCCAAAAAAGATTGAGTTGTTGATTAAGGATTACTTAAATGAAATTGTGATGCTAGAGGAATCATTTCTTGGGTTGATGAAGTTAAACCAAGCGCTTTATGGGAGGCAACACATAGTTATCAATGTGGCTAGATTTAGTATACTTGGGAGTCATGATTGTTAGTGTTGTATTGTGTTTTCTTTAGTGTGAATTTATCAAAATGATTGGTGATTGGTGGATATTTGGATTGTTTGTGGTTTGATTTGATCTTTGTGTGTCATGAAGGAGGTGATTGCTTTAACTTTTTATGGCTAGACTTGTTTATGTTTTCTTGTAGTAGTTGGATTAACAAGTCCACTTTGACTTAGGTCTCAACGGGATTTGAGTTCTTTTGGAGACGTCTTGAGTTTGGACAATGACGTTCAATCTCACTTTTCTTACTTCCTTTCTCTGACTTTATTCTCATTTGGTAGGAGTCATGAACCTATTTGATGAATAACATGTGGTTGATCTTACACTACCCTTATAATTATTAGATGTGCTTAATTAAAAAGATATGGTGACACCTAGGGTTGGTGCTTGAGAGCCAATATATAAGGGAAAATCATTTCCATGGGATTATACTCTATAAAATTATTTATAAGTACCCAATATATCAGTGTAATGATTCCGTTATAAATTAGAAGTAATGTAGTGAGATGCGTTGAGTTAAAGGAAGAAATACCCTCATTTATCTTGTGTGTTTGTGTTTGTTTTACAATAATATAAAGATTAGGAGAACAAATAAATATATATATTCCTATGTCGATACCTATTCTACTTATTATACCTTTCTTGAGTTTAATTTTATTGTGGCATGTTCGGTTTAGATTTGCTTTCTTTTGCAAATTGTTCGGTCTTGATGAATACTTATAAATATTTTTGACAAACATTCATGGTATATAGAATTTATGAAATATTTTTTTTCTTCCTACTTAGATTTTTTGGATTGAATGTTAAACATGTTAAAAATCAAGTTTGGGGTAGAAAGAAAAATAAATTTTAAATTTAGTATACTTCGTTCTAGTTTAATATTATTTCAAGAGGGATTTAGACTAGATTTAAATTCTTCTGGATTCATTTATCCTGATTATACATGTATTTGAATTGGATAGGATGATATAGTAGCTGATAGATTTAGCTTTTATTTTTTCTTCCTTCTAAATTTTATGGAATTGATTGCAAATTAATTAAAAATTTATGTTTGCAGGAAGGGAGAAAAACCTTTTGAAACTGAACCTTATTTATCCACAATAACCTGTGGTATGTTGGGGTAACTTTAGATAACTATATTTTTGATTTTATAAATGTTATGGAAGACTTAAGCAGAAGTTTTTAACAATATAGGTTAGTTCTAGAGTTAAGATATTTTAGTAAAAGAGTATAAGATTATGTTTTTACTATTTAGAGTAAAGAAGATCATATTTTTTTGAAATATTAAAGAACTTAGATATACACCTAAAAATAAAGAATTGAGACTCTATGAAAAATCTTTTTTAATGATAAATACACATTTATCAAGTAAGGAAATGTGAGATGTTTTTAACTTTAAGAAGGGAATGGTGAAGTTCAAAATCGTTAAAGACAATCCAGATATAGTACTCCTCGCATGACATGAAAAGAAAAAAAAGAATTGAAAAAGATCCTAAAATAAAAAGATAAAGAAAAATCAAAAGAAAAAGAAAAGACAAAAAGAAAAATATGTGAGGAGAAGCTCGAGCGGATGCATTTTAAAAAATTGGCTTCACATGAATTATCTTTAGGAAAGGGACTTAAATTAGATTTCTATACTTATTTTGAAGTATCAGCATCCATACTAATAGAGTTATCATGAAAATTATTTTCTTATAATTCTTCTAAGTATCCTCGGTATGATAAATTACAATTATTCTTGAAATAAATAGAAAATCAAAACTCTTAGACATGACCACTCGATATTCTTACATTTTTGTTTTCACCCGATTTAATAAAAATTTTTCTAAAGTTTCACTTTTTCATTTATAAGACAATAACTATAGAAATATTTTAGTAAAACTCACGATTATAAGTTATAATTTTAAATAGTACAAAATGTTACTTGAGGACAGGTCACATTTAAGTTTGGGGGTATGATTCACCTTAAAATTACCAATTTTTAGAGTACATTTCATGTTCATTTTAAGTACATTTTTTATTATATTGCACTTTAAAGGAAGGTATTTTGCATGTTTTTGGTTTCAGGTATAGGAATTGGAGTTTTAGCAAAAATGATGCAATTTGGAGCCAAATTGAGCAAGGAAAAAAATTTGATATGACACATTTTCATATGATTTTTATACTTAATTTATTCTATATTTATTAAATATTATTGAATGAAATTATACTTTAAAGAAAGTTTATTTTCATGTCCATCTTGTAGGTATAACACCAGGAGCGAACCAGAGCTGAAATAGGGTGAAACAAAGCCAAAGCAGAGCAAAACAGGTGTGCTATCTACAAGATGGAGGCATAGCGCCTAGACTGAAGCCATAGCATGATTCACAGCTACAAACAGGTTCTATAGCATCGATTCAGGCACTATAGCACTTGAGATAGTTTTTTGACAAGTTTTGGGCGATTACGGGCCATTCTGGGATGTTCTAGATAACTTGCATGCCCCATGGAGTGATATATTGAATCTTGACACTTGGAAAGGCTCTTTGATGAGGAGATGTTCCTCTTGGAATGAAATTATGTATCTCTTGGATAAAGATATGTGTCTCTTGGAGAAAGGAGAGGTTTTTGTGTCTTTTTAAAAAGAGGGGCTTGGCGCCTCTCATGACAAGTAATTAGGGGATTCTAGAGAAGTAATTAGGAAGTGTTTTAAAATGATTTTTGTGTGAGTTTATGGAGATGTAGATTTATCCATTTTCTGGAGAGATTGGTAAGGGATTTTGAGAGACAAGAGTAAGGAAGTATGAGCAGCGCATGGATGGGTATGAGACTTTGTTGGAGAGATTATTCTTCTTTCCTTAGAGAAAAAAAGCTATTGTGTTCTCCATTCCTTGTAATTGTTGTAAACACTTTCTAGTGGATTTTATTTTATTTAAATGAGGTTTCATGTTTTGTTTTATCCATGCTTCGTAAGTCATTTTCTTTTCTCTTTTCTTTTAATATGAAGTTGTGACATGCTGATCCACCTATTTTTATGCACATATGATGCTAAATTTTTTAGGATATTATGCTTTAATGAAATTTAATTTTATGTTTTTAGTTACAGGTGCAAGAAAAATAGTTTAAGATTTAAACAAAGCAAAAATACATAAAGAAGGAGCAAAATGGGCTAAAGGAAAAAGATGCAAACCAGCTGAACTGGAGCCTAGGCGCTAGATGCATAACTTAGTTGGCACCTAGGTGTGATGGATTGACACATAGGCCCCACAATTATTTTCTAAAAGATTCTTTGAATGAGGTCAAATTTCGAAGAGATGTTTGAAGCAACCCTTGGTCAATTTCGAAGCTCTATAAATATGGATTAATTTTAAGAGGCTAAGAGAATCAGATCTATAGAGTCACAAAATATGAGAGTGTGTTAAGTGTGTGAGAAGTTCTCTTTGTAAGTCTTTATTATTTTTAGAGTTTGTGATTCCTGTAAGTGTTGTAGGAGTCAGAGAAGTCAGAGAACTTCAAAGGAGTGCTTGGTAGAACATTCAAGATAAGTATTTGTATCTTTACCTTTATGTTTTGTACTTTGAATTTAAGTTTTATAAATATGCTTTGTTTTGTTATACCCATACTTATTGGATAGTTTTATCTCTTTCTCCTTGCATTATGAAGTAATTAAGCAAGAAATTTTGATTTTTGAACTTCTTTTTATCGTAAGAATTGTGATGATATTTTTACCAGATCTTCATTTACTTTACAAATTGGCCACTGGTATTGTTAAAATTTTTTGAGGAAACTTATAGAACCAAAAGGGCTGAGATTTCTTAACTTGTAAGTGTCACATTTTACCATGGAAAGAGCAGTAGTGATCATCTAAAAGGGGGTGCAAATAGAAAGGGAGATAAGATTTGATGAGCATAGAATTGATGTTTCTAAAGTGAGAGGCTATATTCTCTTATCAATTTGGTCTAAAGATTGAAGCTAAGGGTATCTAGTAGGTCCTATAGAGTGGGCATAGTGGGTAATCTTAGAGTGAGAGACTAAAACCTACCCATCACTACTATACATGTCGACAACAACTTTATATTTGTTAATGTTCTTTAGACAATTGAAAGAAGTAAAGAGTAGGTATGCTCCTATTTGTCACAATACCACATTTAAGCTTCTAAAAAAAATTGAAATCCTATACTGATTATGAATTAATGGCAAGGAGAACATCTCTTTATGTATATTTTCTAAGAACATTTCATCTAGTTTTACTTGCATTTTATAGAAGTTAGTAAACTTAATTTTCATCTTTAGATATTTATTGAAGTCTTAAGTAAAGTATTCTTAAATTTAAACTTCTTGAATTTCATTTTTATTATTTTTTGTTTGTCTTCTCCCTGTGGGATCGATAATAGGGTTTTAAAAGAAAACTCTATATTACTTGAAACAATACGTATACCCGCGTAGTACCCATAGTGAGAAAACAATTTATTTAATGTCTATCATATTACATATGTTTTCACTAGCTGTTAAATATAATTGGGGTCAAACTTTTGGCATATTAAGGAACATAAATATTTGCATAATTGTGAGCGGATCAAGTTTTTGACATCGTTGTCGGGAAAACACAAAAAAGTGAAACTTTAAAAAGAAAATAGTTTTTCCTGAATTTTTTTAAACTTTATTTTGAAATTGTAGGATTACTAAAAATTTTCATTTTTACATGAAATTTTCATTTTTACATGAAATTTTCAAAAATTATAGAAAAGTTAAAAAAAATTATAAAAACCAAAATTATAAAAAAATATTTGCAAAAACAAAAAAAACAAATTTTTTTTTTTATTTGGATTGCTTAAGTATTTTATTTTCTGAATTTTACTTTTTTTATGTCAAGTTCAGGATGTGAAGATTTAGTACCCTACGATTCTAAATTAGAAAGATCAATAAGAAGAATTCAAAAGCAAAAACAACTTCACAAATGTCAAGAAATGACGAACACATCACAAAATACCATTGAAACTTTTACTAATGAAAATGAAAATAAAAATTTCTAAAGATTTTTAAGGGATTATGCAAAACCCTATGATAGATGAAATTCACTTAAGTATTCAAATCCATGATGTAGCGGCTAACTCATTTGAACTTAAACCTACAATAATACAAATGGTGCAAAATAATTAGTTTGGTGGAATGCCAACTGAGGATCCAACTTTAAATCTTGCAATTTTTTAAGAACTTTGTACTACATTCAAATATGATGGCATATCAAATGATGTGATTAGACTTAGAATTTTTCCTTCTTTCCTTAAAGGATAAAGCTAAGATGTGGTTAAAATCATTAACAGCTGGATCTATTAAATCTTGGAGAGATATGACACAAATATTCCTAGCTAAATACTTTCCTCCTTTCAAAACTGCTAAGACCAGAAATAATATTACTTCTTTTATTCAGTTTGAAAGGGAGTCAATTTATGAGGCTTGGGAACGATTTAAGGAATATAGAAAGTATCCACATCATGCTTTACCTGACTAGTTAATTATTTAAACATTTTATAATGGGTTAATAGGATCCCGTAGATCTATAATTGATGCTACAACTGGAGAATCAATATTTTGTTTGTAGAAGCTTTGGGAAAAAGGCTAAGTTATGAACAATTTATGAAAAATGTATTAAACAAAAAGAGGAAGTTTGAAGTTTATGAGACTGTTGCACTTAGTGAAGAATGTTGTGCAATAATTCAATGGATACTTCCTCAAAAGCTTAAAGGCCTTGGTAGCTTCACTATACTCAGTGTGATTGGAGAAAAATTCTATTGAAAAGCTTTATGCGATTTAGAAGCTAACATTAATCTCATGCCTTTGTCCATTTTTTTAAGGTTAGACTTAGGAGAGATTTCTCCCACTACTATAACCTTTCAGTTAGCTGATCAATCTATCACTTATCCTAAAGGTTTTAAAGAAGATGTACTTGTTAAGGTGGATAAATTTATCTTCCCTATGGATTTCATTGTGCTAGACATGGAAGAAGATAAATAAATTCTTATTATTATAGGGTGAGCTTTTCTTGCTACCGGGCGTGCTATGATTGATGTCTAGAAAGAAGAATTGACCATGAGAGTTAATGACCAGGAAGTAGTATTTAATGTTTAAAGTCAATAAGGTACCCTGTTAAAGAAAAAAATTATAAGATGGATATTATTGATTATATGATTGCTAAACATTACCAAGAAAAATGTGAGATCATTTTCGGGGAAAAGATGAAGCGATACTAGATGAGGAAGAATTAGATAGTGAAACTGAAAGTGATTTTGAAGAAAAATTATTGAAAATAAATGTTGAGGATACTAATTATGCTCAAGAAAATTTTGAGATTTTGAATAATACTGAAAATAGTAAATCTCTAATCATTTCATTTGAAAAGCCACCTGAACTTGAGATGAAGTACTTCAAATGCATTTAAACTATGCATTCTTAGGAAATTCATCAACTTTACTTATTATAATATACTTAAAGTTAACTACAGATTAGGAAGAAAAATTATTGGAGATACTAAGAAATTGTAATAAAGCTTTTGGTTGGACATTAGTTGATATTAGAGGAATGAGTCATTCAATCTTTATGCACAAGATTTTAATGGAAGATAACTATGAACCTCAGGTTGATTGATCCCAAAACGGCTTATATGCAAAATTATAACAATAATTCTGATTATATTTTTCAGTTATATTTCTTTATTTCACAACAAAACCAAAAACTTGATCTTGAAGAAAAATAAGAATTTAACTTTTAATTTATATATATTGGGATACTACGCAAGTATACATATCGTCATCAAGTAATTTAGGACTTTTTTATTAAGACCTGAATATCGAACCCACAGGGAAGATATACAATATGTACTTTTTGGAAAACTTTCTATTTTTAAATAGATAATTATTTAAACTAAAGAAGTTTTTGTATTAAAGAAAATTTAAATATTTTTGGTAATTTTGATTAAAATAGAACAAACATAAAAAGATAACATGAGTTTTTGTAGAATAAAAGCACTAAATATGAAAAAATCTTTCTCCTTATCATGAATCAAAAATAAGTATAGGAATTCTGTTGTGCCAAATAGGAGGAATAAAATCATTTACCTTATTAGAGATGCTATAAAGAACATTGGCTAATTTAAGGTTTGAATAGTTCTGAAGACTGGCTAGGTAGGGAAGATACTAGCTCTCACTCTAGAGTTCCCTCGATTCCCTCTACCTCGGGGCTAACATTTTGTATCAGACTGAAACAATAAACCAAATTAGGAGCTTTAACCTGTCACTTTAAAGTCCTCTAACTCTGCACCCTTCAATGAATATTTCCCTATTTATTTGCACTCAATCATATGAACTATATTCTTATTTTATACAACCTCATATGATTCTTTCTAATTGTTGACTGAGATAATACCAGCTCGATTTTTACATGTTCTCAAAAAAAAATTTAACGCTGGATTGGCTAAATCAAGAAGTAAATAAAGTACATGGATTTAAATCAGCACAACTTCTTCCAACATTAAAGATCAATACTCTCCACAACTTCCATCCAACACTTAAATACTTATCATTTTAAAAAGAAAGATAAAGAAAACTACTCAAAATCCATGGAGAAAATAAAACCACACTTTTGTTTAAAAGTAGAAATTATTGTCAAACCAACAACAAGTCTCAATTAAAACTAAAATTAATCTAAAACAAAAGATAAAAACTTATCTCAAGTCCTCCACCAAACTCTTGAAGTTCTTTTGAATCTCTTCTCTTTTACAAGACTCTCTTATAAAATTAAAATAAAAAAGAATAAATATGTGGTGCCTCAAAATCTCTCCAACTAACTCCTCAATTTTAGAACTTTCAATACTTTCCTAGTATTTTCAGGACCCCCTTTCAGATTCTCAATCTTCCTTCTTTTATGATTCTCCCAAAGGTGCCTTGGTATCTCTTCAAAATGTGTTTTGATTCGATGTATTTCCCCAATAGATGCATCCTTTTGCAATAATTTTCATTCATGGTGGTTGTATCCACCTATTAAGCAAATAAGTGCTTCAAAAACCTCTTTAAATTTTGCAAAAACTGAATTTACTCATCTAATAACTGCCATTGGCACTTAAGTGCGGGGCCTTTGGCTCTTAGGCGTGGCCTTCTCTGTTTAACCGATGCTTAAGCGTCGGATCTGTTGCTTTGGCACCAAAGCACTTTTGCACATTTTTCACTATTTGCTCCAAATTTGATCCTTTTTTACACCTTTAAGCATTTTTCACCTTTTTTACCTGTACTTGAATGAAAAACACAAAAATACCTTTCATTAAAGCAAAATATCTCTAAAATAGGTATAAAAATGTGTCTAAAAATACTATATATATTAGGCGCATCAAAATCTCCCAAACTTAAAATACTTGTCCTCAAGTGACACACCAATCTTTAAAAACTAAATATGTATGATATGTATATGAGGTTTCTTTAGGAGTTACTAAAATTTAGATTTAGAAATATAGTAGTCCAATTTAGAAAAAAATATTCTCTTTGGTGTTACTAAAATTTAGATTCAGAAATATGGGGTCCAAATTTAGAAAAAATATTCAGTAAATGAGACCAACTTAAAGTTTAGAAATTTTTAATGTTAAGAAAAATGAAAATATGAGTTCTTATCTAATTCAGAAATATTATAAGTCTTCCAAAATTAGAATTTAGTTCTTTTATTATCTCCACTTAAAAATTTTTATTAAGAATAATTTTACTTATATTATATCTATAAGCTTAAGATTTTCTCAAGTTTTATTCTTTAAAAAGATCAAATGTAGAACCAACTTTTGATTAGGCACTAATCCTCAAGCTTATCCTCCCTCACTTCTTCTTCTTCTTATTCTTTTTTTTTTTCTTTTTCTTTTCTTTTTCTTTTTTCTTTTCTTTCTCTTTTTTTTAGGCAAGGGTTATTATAACTGGATAGGCCTTTAATAATTTTGAATTCTTCTTTTCCTTTCTTAAAGCAAATTCTTGATACAAAATTTTTACTTATAAATTTAATAATAGCTTTGAAAATTATTTTTAATAAAAGAAATTCAAGTATTAAAAGTAAAAGTCTAAATTTCTAAAATTTTCAAAAATACAATGTTTCTTACTAAAGATAGTTGCTTATATTAATTATTTTCTACAAAAATTTTAAAAAATACAATGTTTCTTACTAAAGATAGTTATTTATATTAATCATTTTCTACATTAAAAACTTTTATATTCTTCATTACTCAAAATTTTAACTAAATTCTCTTACTCATTTCTAAAATCAAATTTTACTTCTCTAATCAAATTTTACTTCCCAAATATAACTTCATATACATGATCAATTTTTCTTTTCAAATCAAGTTCACTTGTAGTTCATTTGAGAACAAATAAAATTCAAGATTTAAAAATATTTTTCATCCCCCCAAACTTAAATTTTTAACATATTAAACAGTTTATCATCAAATATATATAAGCATGAATGAAAATTGAAATAACTGCTAACATGAATTTTATACCGTAATGATTCAAGTATAAAACTAAAAACAGGAGTAAATTTATTTTGATCAAATTTTCTAATAATTTCATTTCAATTCTACATGTAGAGATTCAATAGACTTCTAAATAATGTGTATAAACATAAAAGCAAACTAACACACTAACTTGACTTCACAATCTCAACATAAAAAACAAACTCACAAACATGATAAAAGAAAAATACAGGCTAGCAGTTTCTAAAATTTAATATTTAAGACCTAAGTTAGCAAGATTTTCATCTTTTCAAAAGACATAGAGTTAAGGTCTAAACTAACTAAATCATAAAACTCACAACAGTTACTACCCTAGAATTTTTAAAAAAACTACTAACTAACACAAACATCACAATAACAATAAAATACAAAAGTGCAAAATACAATACATAGTACATATCATCACAAAGATACAAATATAGCAGTACCACACCACATAGTCCACAACATAAAAATAAACAACACATCTCAAATCTCAAGTCCAAAGCACATAGTCTAACACATATTACAAACATAAAAATCTCTCAATTCTACTCCTCATCTTCTAAATCACCGCTATACCACTTTTCTACAGGCTCATAATCAGGATATTGAGGATATGGAAGAAATTGCACTCTTGGGTCACCTCTAATTAGGTTCTCTAGAGATGAGTGGAGTTTCTCTTCATAATCACTCTTTCTCCTACTATATGTAACAGTATGATATGCAAAACGCTTTAAATTCTAAACTTTATCACTAGTAAAATGAATATGATCCATCATCCTCTGCAATAATTGATCTTGGGTCTTAGTAGACTCACCTCTAAATGTAGAAACACATGAGGTAGAAGGTCTAGATGTAGAAGCACAGCCACATCCATTCCTTAACTCCTAAAAATCCTCATCTCCAGTCAAAAGTAGAATGCTCATAATAAGTCTTCACATTCACCTTAGTAATGGGCTTTAGAGGTAACAACACTTCCTACCAGCTATCATATTTAACTCCAGCCTACTCACATAAATAAAAGATCAAGGAAGTAAATCCCATACCTGTTGTAGTAACAACAGTGGCAAAACTGATGATAGTCTGATAAATCAAAGCTCCTATGTTGATGAGCTTTCCTTCCTGAATAAAATAATTTAACGTCGCTCTCTCTCTGGTCACTACACTAAGATGATTTGTTGGTAGCAGATGAGCAGAAATACAATAGTGTCAGGCTTTTGAAGGTGCACATAACTTTGAAGTTGGGAAGTTGACTCTCCTCTCATTAGTTATCTTCTAAAATCCTCTTTCAATAGTCAAGTAAGAAATAATCTTGTTTAACTCCACTTCAGTTAGACTATAATTTTCAAAAAGCATAACGTATCAAGTGGCAGATGACAAAACAAGTAGATTACCTTCGGTGAAGAAGGTACCAACTTTCCTTGAACAATGACTCTATGGTCTTCAGCCTCAGGGAGGTTTGCATAGAACTCCCTAACAACAGAAATAACTGCCACAGCAGAGAAACAACAAAATCGTTCTCACTGTCGGCGAACGATCAAATCCTCTATGTCTCCACCTGGATTCGTAAAACACCACTACTGAATTAGTTTCCGTGATTGCAACGCATCACTGTACCGATCCTGAGCCTTCAAACTAAAAAATTTACTCGAATCGAAAGGGCTCTTTCCTTTGCTCCTCTTCATTCTTGGTGCCATCCTACAAATTTTATAAATTCCAAAAATAACTTCAAAAGTCAAGTCTAAATTACTAAACTAAACTTCCTAAGTATAGCTACACTTCCCATGCAATTTCCATAGGATTATTTCTCATTTTTCACCATGAATAGTGAATTTTCGAATTTCTCCAAATGTGATCAAAATGCATGGTGAAAATTCAAAATTTTTGCATAGAAGTAAAGATCTTACCTCAAGGAATTTGGATCTAGCAAATTTCACTTGATTCCACCAAAAAATCTTCACTTTAGATGTGCCCTAGCCTTGAAAAATTGTGAACTCGAGAGGTTGAAGGTGGTAGTGGTGTTAAAAATGGTGATTTTTTGGCTGAAATTTCACTTTTAACCGTTCACCAACCAGTTTTCATGAACCGACGCTTAAGCACAGATAAATGCTGCTTTGGCCCTTGCCTCTTGGGTTGACTCGTGCTTAAGCGTGAGATGTGGCATTCCCTAGCCCTGAAAAATCGTGAACTCGAGAGGTTGAAGGTGGTAGTGGCGTTAAAAATGGTGATTTTTGGGCTGAAATTTCACTTTTAACTGTTCGTGAACCGGTTTTTGTGAACCTGCGCTTAAGCACGGTAAATGGCGCTTAGGTGCCTGCCTCTCGAGTTGACTCGCGCTTAAACGTGAGATGTGGCACTTAGGCCACTATTTTCAAAATTTTCAATTTAAAGTAAAATATACTATTTGCCTAAGTAAACCACCCCTAAATTGTGTCATAGCACTTAAATGACTATTTTCAACTTCCTATAACTCCCCTCTCTCTCTCAAAATTCTCCATAATAACTATTTAATTTGAGGCTAGAATTAACACAGATTTTTACACGAACAAACTTATATTAATTCACAAACAAGTAAAAATCCCTTTAAACACTTAATTCTCACTCCAAATAGTCTTGGATGAGAAAATTTTTCTAAATACAAATATATAACAATCATTTCCCAATTAAACACATATAAGAAGTCATAAATACTAAAAACAAGACTTAACACTAAACCACTTGAAAACAACAACTTCTAACACACCAATTCTACCACTAAACTTAATTCCATTCTTCATTTGAAGGAACAAATTCCTGTTTTTCATTAGTCTCTCCAAGAATATAGAGTTGATAAAACGGACGGTGTTGACGAGCTCTGATACTATTTTCTTGAATCCACTTCTGCTTTATGAACATGGCCTTATCCGCTTCCTCTATATAACTTTTGTGGCTAAATTGAATCTTCAATTTCCATCCAATATGCTCTAGATGTGCATGCAAATTAAGAACCAGTCTCAAATAAAGCCATAATATTCTCAATTTTATTAATCTTCTTTGATATCTCTTCAATACTAACGGCTAAGAAATCGTTATACATCTCTTGTGCACTTTGAATAATGAACCTCTTCCTCATGGTTTCTTCCTTCTTCTTCAAATCCATCTCCCATGAAGACATTTTCTCTAAATCTCACTTTCTATTAGACTTTTAGGGCTAGAAATGATCTAGGGTGTAATTCCTTCACAAAACCCTTCTATTTATAAGCCTAAATCCTTCAAATAACTCCTAGACACGTTTAGAAACTTCCTTGGAACGTTTTTACAAAGTAATTGGTGATTAAAATTTCTAGAATATTAATTTCTCACATTTGTTTAAATTGCCGCACTTAAGCGCCGAATCTAGCGCTTAAGCGTCGGTGTACATTTTTGCACTGGTCAACTTAACATCAAAATTCTCATTCTAAAATGTCTTGGTCACTAAATAAAATCTTAAAATTATTACTAACATATAATAGTTTCAAAAATGCTACCCAAATTTTCCTAATCACACAAAAAATAACAATCAAAATAAAAACACTCTGATAACTATGGGTTGCCTCCCACAAAGTGCTTGGTTTTACGTCGTCAGCCCTACGTAACCAGTGCTTATTCTAGTTGACCCAATATCATTTCATTAATAAATTTATATTGATCCCTTATAAATTAAGGTGTTTCAATCTACGTCCATTAACTTTAAAAATTTTCTCAGACTTAGGATCTTTAATATCCACAACTCCATAAGGATAAACTTTTATCACAACAAATAAGCCCATCCACCTAGGCTTAAGTTTTTCTGGAAATAATATTATCCTTGCATTATATAATAAAACTTGTTTCCCTGGCTAAAAAAATTTTAGTAAGAATCTTTCGATCATACCACATCTTCATCCTTTCTTTATAAATCTTGGCAATCTCATAAGGTTCATTCCTTATCTCTTCAAGCTCATTTAATTGCAATAATCTTTTACCACCAGCATATTCCTTATCTCTTCAAGCTCATTTAATTGTAACAATCTTTTCTCACCAGCAACTTTTAAATGATAATTGAACTCTTTAATCGCCCAATATGCTTTATGCTCAAGTTCAACTGGTAAGTGACAAGCTTTCCCAAATGTTAGCCTATATGGGGACATTCCTATAGGAGTTATGTTTGTAGTTCTGTAAGCCCATAAAGAATAGTCAATTTTGACTGACCAATCCATTTTTTGTTGGATTCATAGATTTTTCCATAATTCTTCTAATTTATCAAATGGATAATTCAACCAATCCACTTGTTTAAGGATGATAAGCAGTAGCAATCCTATGAATTATATGATATTTATTTAATAACTTCTCCATTATGGCATTTCTAAAATGACTTCTCCAATAGTAATGATAACTCTCGGCATCCCAAATCTACCAAATCTGTTCGTTTTCAAAAATTTTGCAGCACTTTGAGCATCACATCGAGGTAAAGCAACAACTTCTATCCATTTAGATACATAGTCCACTGCTAACGGAATATATAAATTTCTAAGAGATGGTATAAGTGGTCCCATGAAATCTAATCCCCAAATATCAAATATTTCAACTTCTAGCGTATAACTGAGGGTCATCTCATTTCTTCTAGAAATATTTCCTACTCGTTGACATCTATCACAAGTTTTGATGTAAACATTAACATCTCTAAAAATTATAGGCCAATAAAATTCAAATTGTAAAATTTTGTTTGCTGTTTTATCAACACCAAAATGTGCACAAAAATCAGAATTATGACATTTTTGGATAATTTAATAAGTTTCTTCTAAAGGTACACATCATCAAATAATTCTTGTTTATATAAAAATGGGTCATCCAAAAAATAAGTCTTAGCTTTAGAAATAAATTTCCTCTTTTGTTGGTATATCATTCCATATGGTATAATATCACTAACAATAAAGTTCACAATGTCGGCATACCACAGAACATGCCACTCATTAATAGTGAACACTTTTTCATCTGGAAAATGTTCATTAAATTCTTTTTCAAAACAGAGTGGTTTTTCTAACTCAAGCCTGGACAAATGACCAGCAATTTGATTTTCAGTCCCCTTTTGATCTACTATTTCAAAATCAAATTCTTACAAAAGAAGAACCCATCTTATAAGTCTAGGTTTAGCTTCCTTTATTTTCATTAAGTACTTAATAGCAGAATGATCTGTTTGCACTATACAATAAGTACCAATTAAATATGATCTAAATTTATCGAAAGCATATACTATTGCTAATAACTCTTTTTCAGTTGTTGTTTAATTTATTTGAGTTTCATTAAGAGTTTTACTAGCATAGTAAATTACTTTAAAAATTTTACCATATCTTTGTCCTAAAACAACTCCTATAGCATAATCACTAGCATCACACATCAATTCAAAAAGTTTTCCCCAGATTGGTGAAACTATAATTGGTGCAGTGATTAATTTTTCCTTTAATAAATTAAAAGCTTTTAGGCATTCCTTATCAAAATTGAAAATTGCATCTTTCTCCAGTAAATGACATAAGGGCTTAGTAATCTTTGAAAAGCCTTCAATATATCTCATGAAGAATCCAACATAACCTAAAAAACTCCTAATTTCACTTACATTAATTGGATAAAGTAAATTAGTGATCACCTGAAATTTTAGCAGGATCTACTTCCATACCATTTTCTGATATTTGATGACTTAATACAATTCCTCTTGCTACCACAAATTGACATTTTTTACCAATTAAGGACTAAATTTTTTTCTTTACAACACTTAAGAACTTCAGATAAATGTTTTAAACATGAGTCAACCTAAATTTGTTTCTTCACAGCGCTTAAGAACTTTAGATAAATGATCTAAACATGAGTCAAATGATTTCCAAATCACTGAAAATTCATCCATAAATACTTCAATCCCTTTTCTAATTAAAATCACAAAAAATTGCCATCATACATCTTTGAAATGTAGCAGGGGCATTACATAAACCAAAGAACATACTTATAAAAGCAAAAGTACCATAAGGACAGGTAAAAGTTGTTTTCTCTTTATTCTCAGGTGATATTTGTATTTGCTGATAACTAGTATATGCATTCAAAATATAAAAGTATTTTTGCCCAGCTAGTCTATCCAACATTTGATCTAGAAAGGGTAATGGAAAATTATCTTTCCTAGAGGTAAGATTTAATTTCCTATAATCAATGCATATTCACCACCTTATAAATTGTCTAGTAGGTATTAATTCATTATGTTCATTCATAGTTATAGTTACTCCTCTTTTCTTAGGAATGCAGTGAATTAGACTAACCCCTAAACTATCTGAAATAAGGTAGATAATTCCAGAATCTAACANTGATCCCTTGTCTATCGTCCGCGGTGTTCTCCACACTAGATGGAGCGTCGTGCACAGATGACTCGGCCTGAGACTTGATAACATTGNTCTTTAGTTTATTTGATTGAGCCTCACTCTCAATTCTTGTGTTCATCCTTCGGGATAGATACTNTCATTAATTTTGAGGAAATTATAACTGGTAAAGTAGAGGAATCTCCTAAAAAAGCATATTTTAAATGTTCAGAAAGTAACTTCAACTCAAGTTCTGAAGGATTTTTAATTGATGGACAAAATGATTTATCTTTGTCTATCGTGTCAAAAATTTCAAGACTTTCTCGAGCATAGTTTGAATCTTCCTTAAAAAGTTCTTCACATCGATCTAATTCCTCTTTTTGCTCGTGTTCCAAATCTTTTTCTTCAAATTTTTCTTCATAAGTTTTTTTGAAATGACATTCATTTAGATATCTTATAATATCCATCCTATAACATTCATCATCTTTACTTTTTATAGGATATTTCATTGATTTTGAAATATTGAAAGTAATAGGTTGATCATTGACGTGCATTATTAATTCCCCTTTCTGCACATTTATCATTGCTCTTCGTGTGGCTAGAAAAGGTCTCCATATAATGATAGGTGTCTCTTTATCTTCCTCCATATCTAGCACATTGAAACAATAGGAAAGATAAATTGATCCACTTTCACTAGGACATCTTCTATAACTCTCTTAAGGTATGTTATCAAACAATCTACTTACTGCAGAGTTACAGTTGTAGGGGTTATTTTTCCTAATCCCAATCTCTTGAATATTAATAATGGCATAAGGTTAATGCTTGCACCTAAATTACATAAAGCTTTCCCATAAAATATGTCTCCCATTGCACATGGAATTGTAAAGCTATCAGGATCTTGAAGCTTTTCAGGCAGCTTTTTCTAAATTATAGCTCTACACTCCTCACTAAGTGCAACAGTCTCATTATCTTCAAACTTCCTTTCCTTGTTGAGAATATCCTTCATAAACTTTACATAGCTTGACATTTGTTCTAAGGCTTCAATAGATTGATAATTAATTGTAAGCTTCTTAAATATTTCCAGAAATTTTGAAAATTGCTTATCCAACTTCTGCTGACGAAGTCTCCGAGGAAATAGAGGTGGTGGTTTTTCTAAATCAATTTTTAGTGGAGAAATAGGTCTTTCAGAATCTCTTGGAGCACCCTCTTTTGATTCTTCAATTTCTTCTCTGTCTACTTCAATTTCTTTTTGAACCCTACCTTCCAACTTTCTTCCGCTTCTAAGTTGAACGACTTTTACTTGCTCTTTATTCTGGTCTTTTGGAATTAATTTAGTATTACTAGGAAGTGTTCCTTGGGATCTATTACTTAATGAATTTGCTATTTACCCAAGTTGATTCTCAATATTTCTAATTGTACCTTCTTGTCTTTGTAATTGATTTCCCATTTGTAACACCACTTCTTCTATAGACAACTTCTTCTCCTTAAGTTGTGTATTACTGTTGAAACCTGGAGGATAGGAAGATTTATAATTATTATTCTCTTGATTTTTCCAGTTTCCTAACGGGTTTACTTGGTTGTTCCCCCATTGCTGATTATTACCATCCAAATTATTATTCTAGTTAAAGTTGGGATGGTTTTTCCATCCTGGGTTATAATAATTAGAATATGGGTTATTCTGCTTATGATTTATGGCATTCATAGTTTCTAATTATGCTTGAGAATCTACCATTTGGCCTAATGAATTCTCTTCAATCACGGAAATTGATTGAGAAAAAATCATTCCAAATTGGTCTAACTTCCTTGAAATTGTAGCAACTTAATTTGGCCTAATAAAAATTACAGGATGAAACATCTAAATGATTTCTCCTAAATTGAAGCCAAATAATAGGATAGATTAGGAAGTCATCGAAGTTCTCCTTCGGATCTGTGGCATCCTCTAGTGTTTCCTCCTTTGGACTCCAAAATAAAATGTTCCAAATTTGAACCAATCCCCCTTCACACTTCTTAGTCCAATATCTTTGAAATGTCCTTACCATTTGAACTCCTTGAAGATAATTTTTCTTGACTTTTATCGAGAGTATTCTTAGGTAACTT